>JAZHRO010000055.1:73407500-73740000 GCA_037157565.1 Thalassia testudinum
CACGAGGTGGGGCGAACCCTGCATTCATCGAACGTCTGCATCACGCTACGGACAACCAAAGGACTCCGCAGACGACCAGGATGAGCTCCAGAAGTCCAAAGATGTGTGAGGCATGAGGTGCAGCCTGCCCGAGGTGTCTACGGCGAGGATAGGCTCAAGGTGCATGCGTCATGGGGAAGCAGCACTCGTGCAGGGCAGCCGCAAGGGGAAGTGCGTGCACGTAGTAGTCGAGGCACTTTCAGACGTCTGAGGGGGGTGCTAAACCTTCAGAAAGAGCCTCGGACGACTGGGAGTGGCAGCAGATGTCAAAAGAGGAGCAGGGACACTAGGTAGGACTTTGTGCAAGTTTAAGATGTCTGGGACACACTCCGAACATTTGATAACGGTTAGAGGTGCGCTTTTGTTGTAGACAGGCGACCGGTCCAGCCAGACCAAACTCGCCTAGTCTGGTTCAAGTGAATCATGACCTTTCCGAAGTCAGTTTGGGGTCTGTTCAATCTCCGAATCTCACAAGTAAGGTATCGTGGAAAAGTTGGTGAAATTTCCCATGTTTTAACACCTGTTTCATCGCATTTTGAGTCTATTAGCCTACTGAAAAATCAGATTTAAGCATCTGATGTCCGTTAGGACTTTGGTTGACACAGGTCTCTAGTTTGGGGCACGTACGAGACCTACGAAGGAGTCAAGATCGGTCTCTCGTGCCTTCTCTTGTACTCCTAAGTAGAGTGGTTTTTCTTGTATCGATGTAGCTAGTTCCATTGTAAATGCATGTTAAAAGTAGCTACTTAATGAAGTACTGAAATTTTGTATATGCATGTTGTAAATAAAAAATGAAAACCGCTTTGCCTTGTAGACTCACACACATGCGTGCATGCCCTAATTCTTAGTATATGAACTTTATACTTGTTATACACGTGAGTAACGATTATTTCTTATTATGAGAAATGATAACCTTGACGGTTGAGATTAAGGCTTTTACTGTAATGCACATAGTTATCTACTTCCATGTACGAAATCTAAAAATGAATGGAGGTTCACTGGTGTCTGAAACAGAATCAAAGGAATCATAGATGAATCTTAAGGAGAATTAAATGAATAATTTATCAGTTATGGCTTGAAACTTTGATAATGATGGAATGATTCACCAATGTGAGGCACAACTGTTGTTTGGTACTAGTATGGGAGTGAGCTGACCCTCGTATACGTAGACTGGTGAGGGGCACGACCCTTATTCTGTTTTGTGTTGTACGACTTAGAGCATACCCATTAGCGGAAACAACTGACCACTTGCGTTACGAACGCGTGCCCCAGACGTCTTTTAAGACGTCTGGGAGGTGGCCCAGGCGTCGGACCAGACGTCTGGGATCACATCCAGACGTCTGACCAGATGTCTGGGATCATTTACAGACGTTTGGAAAACAGTTATTTTTTGCACGAGAGATTCGTCTGCGCGCCTGTGCACGCAGACCTGCGATTCCTCTCTCTCTCTCTTTTTCCCTCTCTCTCTGCGGCTGCAGACCTGCCGCGCACTCTCTCCCTCCTCCTCGCGCGGCCTTAAAAGGCCACGCCTCCCCTCCTGTCGTCTCCACCGTCCCCTTCCTCTTCTCCTTCCTATGCGCGAGAGCGAGCGAGCGCGAGGGCAGCAGCGGCGGCTGCAGTGAGTGCGGAGGAGGTGCGGTGTGCGAGGGCGGAGCTCTGCCGTGAGGGCGAGCTCGCCGGAGCGGCTTGACCGGCCGGCGGAGGGCGCAGGGGGCGCGGAACGACGCGGAGAGGGACCTGCTGCGGTCTGAGCAGCAGACGGGCGAGGTGCGACGCGGGCGGCGTCGCGAGCGGAAGCCGGGTGGCGCCCTGTTCTGGAAAAATTTCCAGAATCAGACGTCTGGGTTGATAGCCAGACGGCGAGGGAGACGTCTGGAAGACCTTCCAGACGTCTGAAAGGTGAGTTTTCCATCTTCTTCTTCCTTCCTGTCAACTGACCATACTGAGGGAGGGAGATGGGTGTGCGCAGGCTCGGTGATTCGCCATCCAACGCGAATCAGACGTCTGGCTGTTGTACCAGATGGCGGGAGCGACCTCCAGACGTCCGGGGTGACCATCGGACGTCTGGGAGCTAGGCCAGACGTCCCCGCAGACTTCTGGACGTTTGGGAAACTACGCTGAGTAGGTAATTCTCTGATCCACTTTTTAAGACGTCTGGAAGAAGTTCCAGACGTCTGATTTTACACAGTGTCGTCATTTTCGACCCGTTTAGGGCCCGTTTGGGTTCCGTTTTCCACGATTCGAGTTGCGTTCTTTTCAGAATTAATTCCTCTACCCATCTACAGTAGCTATACACTGTTTTGAGAATTTCCTTGTGTTTGATCCTTGTGATAGGACCTCGTTCAGTTGCAGTCTTGGGAGTCGCGGAGGCACGTGAGATTCCCGATCACGCCCCCATTACTCCCGTTGTACCTGTAGAGTGGCTTTAAGTTATTAATAAAATTTGTTAAATTATGAAACCATAAATAGAACCTAGGACATTGCATGAATCCTAGGAATGAGAAATAGATGGAATGATAGCTCCTAGGTGTTGCATGAATCCTAGGACTGGAAAACTAGATTGTATGATAGATCCTAGGATATGGCATGAATCCTAGGATGGGAAAACTAGTGGAATGTATAATACTGCAGTCTTGGAAAATGGAAAGAGATATAAAGCTGCCTGTAATTTGAATTAACAGCTGCCTGTTGTGAATAGATAACGTGGTTGAGAACATGGATTGTAAGAATGTGAAACTGGAAAGTGAAACCTGGATGTTTGAGTAAAAAGGATGGAACCCTACGGGGAAGTAGGAGTAGAACTCCTGGAAAGTGAATGGAATATTTTTGGGGAAGTGAGCTGGCCCTTGAGTACGGAGTACCAAGGAGAGCGACTGTCCCCCTGTTTAGTGCAGAGCGGAGCCAGCCGCCCCAGGGACCCGGGGTTAGGACTGGCCACTCTGTACCGACTTGCTGGCCCTCGCGTACGTAGTACCGAGGAGAGCTACTAGTGTAGGGAGGTACTAGCTACCCCACCGGCCCTAGGGTTCTGCTAGCCTCCCACACCGACTTGTTAGGCCCGCTGGGGCAAACTAGGGTAGTCAGGGGAGGGTGCGCGGACTGTGGAGGGGCAAGGCCCCAGTTTGGTTACTGTGGAGGGGTTGGACCCCTGTTACTGAGAGGGCTCTGCCCTGGACTGGTTCCGTGCTGTGCTTTGGGCGCACCCGTTAACGGAAACGACTGACCGCGTGCCAGTACGGGTTAGCTACCTGTGCGTTTATCGCGCGTGCCGTAGTCACCGTTACGTCTGTCAGTGACCCTGGGGTGGTTGACTGAGGGTAGGATCACCACGGGGGACCCTCCCGGCCAGGAGAGCACCACGTGCTACTTCTACTTTTTGGAAAAGACTGCAATCAAGATCGTTCTCACGAGGAACATTCGAGATCAAGAAAAGATCTGGGAAATAAATGAAATAGTGAGACAATTGAAAAATGTGAATAAAGAAAGTAATAGAACATAACAGCTACTGTACACTTTACTATTGTCTTTAGTTTTAGTTGCCACTCTACTCAGCGTTTTGCTGATGTGTTACACTCGTTACCTTTTTCAGGACCAGGTGTTGAGCAGCCAGGGTCAGCGGCTGCAGAGGACGCTGGGCCGAGTAGGGTACAATAGAGTTACTACTGTCTTTTGTACCTCTTTGTTTCCGTTATAGTGAGTAGTTCTTGTTTCTGCTGTACTTTTCTTTACCTGCAGTTCATGTTATATGATAAATGTTGTTCTACTGTTGTGGTGGTATATACTGTAGCAGTTTCTTTCCTTACTACTGTACTTTCTTACTGTTAGTTATATTCATGCTGAATGTGGTTTATTTTACTGCTCTTTTGGTTACTTCCTCGTTGGATGACTAGGTCTTGGGATTAGTCGAGTCGGTCCGGTTCTCGTGTCTCGTAGGGACTCGGGAACCGGGTCGTTACAACTTGCCAGTGTGGGGTAGCCTCCCATGTGTGTATCGCGTGTGCCATAGTCACCGCTACATCGCCACCATGACCCTGGGGTAGTGGACTGGGTGTAGGACAAATGCAGGGCATTTTCTCAACCAGGAGAGCACCACGTGCATGTTCTGCATTGCGGGAAAACTGCACCAAGATTGTTCCATTAGGGAATATGTGAACCAAAAGGAAAATGAGATCTTTGTTGGAATAACCGAAATCACAAAATAACCAGTACTTGGAAATAGAAATAAACGTTAAAATGCTTGAAATGCTTATTCTTGCTTGAAATGTTTACTGCTTTTCCCTTTAGTTAAATTGTGTTAGTTGAATGTATATTTGCCACTCTACTTAGCTTTTGCTGATGCCTACCACTTGTGTCCAGGACAGGGAGGTGAGCAGTCAGTACCACTGGCTGCAGAAGGATCTAAGCCTAGTCGAGCTTAGTCTTAGTTTGTTTCCATTTCCGTTTCTGCTGTAGCGTAACTTTTTTCCTCATGTTGTCATGAGTATCCATTCCTGGAACTAGTAATTTTGTTTATGTCATTCTATTATGGTTGTGATGGTTATGTTGAGAACCTTGTTATTCTCTTATGGTACTATTTTTAGTTATAATATACTTTACAGCTTTCTATTTTTTATTTAATGTTTCTTGCTATGTTGTATGTGTGTAATGATTTCCTTTTTGGTACATTTCTCGTTGAATGACTAAATCTTGGGTTAGTCGAGGCGATCCGACCCAGGTTCCACGTGGAGTCAGATTCAAGTTGTAACATCTTAGCTCTCATTCCTCTGGTTTCAAGTCTTTGGGTCCTTCTCTATGCCAATGACTTTCAAACTATTAAAAAGAGGTGCTCTTCCTACTTTCTATACTTTGGAATGGATTTATAACTACCATGAATATATACATAGTAATGTCTCTCTTCATCTATATGCATGTCCAAATGGTGCCACCTTCCATCTACAACGTATTATTATCATCATGGATCTCTGTATGTAGCCTCGTAGTCGAAACCTGATCATGCCTTCTCACTTATATAAATGTTCCATCCACCTGTAGCAATCATGAAATTGCACACACCCGCACACACACACACACACACACATATATAGAGAGAGAGGATATGTATGTAGTGAACACAGTGTGACAAAGCATGTAACGAGCATGAACTCTCCACGGTTGATATTTAACCCTACTTAATGAAACCATTTATATTATCCCATAGTAGTTTTACAAATTAGTTTTTAAAATAAGGTATTTATTAGGAAAGATTATTTTTTATTATATTTGGTTACTATCGAATTCCCAATACGTAATTTGGACATTATTTGTTCTATGTTAACCGCCATCATGAGTTATACAACATCCTAGGCAGTCTTTTGTATTACATGTATGATACTCTTTCATGAAATGCATGTTTTCATTGATTTTTAGGAGTTGATGGAATGTGTATTACATAATTACAATTAACTAGACTATATATATATGTATCCAAGCGAAATATTTGTATTATAATAATTTTTATTGAATTTTTTGGAGCGGTTAGAATGTGTATTATAAAGTTACAATTTAGGAGGTATATATATATAAATATATATATATATATATATATATATATATATATATATATATATATAGGTGAAGTGTTTGTACTACAACAATTTTTATTGATTTTTAGGAGATGTTGGAATGGGTATCAGGGAGTTATAATTTAGGAGGTTATATAATATATTCAAGTGAATTATTTGTATTACAATAATTTTTTAATAAGTATTATTACATTTTTTGTATTATAATAATAATCCTTTATCTTTGAGGTTTTAAAATCAATGCAATATTAAACAAATGACATGGTGTTTATTTATGAGTTGGATCCACACTAAGAAACCGTGGTCGTTTGATTTGGCGATTTTGGTTTTCATTGGGGTATAACGATCCAATGGACAAGATTTTGATGTTCATTTATATTATTTTAACATTGAATTCTTTGGAAAGGATTCTTTTATATATATATATATATATATATATATATATATATATATATATATATATATGAAAGCGTAATGCCTACAAAAGTACACGTGAGCATTAAATATCAACCATTAGATACAAATAGCATGGTCACTGCAAATAACATCAATAAGGAAGAAAGTGGTATTGTAACAACAATAAGATTGGAGGAATTTGAGATAATTTAAAATTAAATATAAAAGGAATTGATAACATACCAAAAAATAAGAAGACCCATAATATCTAATCATATCCATATATTCGAAACATAGACATATATGAATCTTTTGTGAAACGGAATGTTAGTTTATGAAATAAAATTTGGTGGTCATGAATAAAAAGAGAAAACGATTATAGAGATTTTATAAGGAAGTATATAAATTAATTCAAAAAATGTTGCAACAAGAAAGAAGATGCTTTGTAACGATTAATATGTATTGTTGTAACAAATACGAATTATTGCTGTAACGAAAGCGATATATTGTTGTATCTAAAATAGACGGTTGTAATAGCTTGTAAAGTTGAAATTGCCCTCTCATACGGAGAGGTTACTTTGTATTACATTACAAAAATAAAAAAATCATCAATTCAAGGGATGGTAAGAAGATTAATTAACTAAGTTTCATTGCAAATAAATATAACAAGATTTGTAGCGGATATTGAGAGAGATTGTAGGGTGAGTTGTAATGCAGTAGAAAAATAGCTTCCACACTAAACCATATAAGTGTTGTAATACATTAGAGCAATGTATGAAGTAGTACTCCGAGACTATGGGATTTTGTTACAAAAAAAATTGCTACTAATAATGAGAATGATGAAAATTGTGATGCAAGAAACAACTACTTTACAAAATTGAAAAGAATGTGAAGCAACGGTATGGAAAGACCGTCGGTTGATAATAGGTGAGGTGAAGTATTCAAAAACAATTAAAGCAACAAAAGGAAAGAAAAAAGTGTCATAAAATGTTTGCCTTGTTGCGAACGAGAACGAGAGTAGCGAAAGGCAAGTGCATTCAACCTTGGAGATCAAGCAACGACGACAGAGTTATTGTCTTCCGTTAGGTTAGTCCTTATGGTTATTCGTCAAAAGATACACGTACAGTAGTATTTATGTCATGGTATTTAGAAATAATTGACTCAATCAATGTTTAGAATGATATTGAACTGACAAAAGCTAGGGATTTTATCGTGCATGTGTAAGTTATTGGTTGAGAAAAAATATATAGTATTGAATATGATGCATGTTTTAATATATTACTTCGAACTCGAATGTGATAACAGATAGATAAAGAAATGCCATCCTATATAGGACTTTTTAATTTTGTGATAATAAAAAAAAGAAAATATGTTGAGAACGAAGTTCAAAAATTGAAATTATTGTAAATTGATGGTCTGTGTTGTCATGTATATGTTCTTCAACTGAAATAAAAAAAGAAGTATTACAAGGATGGTGTGAGTGATATTTGTATCACAACGATTGTTTAGCATATCATGTGAAACATATAGAAAACGATCCTACTAAAAAAATTGTATTACAATGTATATGAAAAATTTGTATTACAAAGGAGAAAAACCATTTGTAATATAATGGGGCGGATAACCGAAATATGATAATGCTCGATGAAGAAATGCCATTCTATAGAAGCCCTTTTAATTTATTTCGTGATAAGAAAAAATAATAAAATATGTCAAAAATGAGTTTTAAAATAAGAATTTAGATTAAATTGATATTGTGTGCTGCTGCCATGTATGTGTTTTCCACCTGCTTTGAACTTTTAGAATAGGAACCTCGACTTAAACAAGTATCCATAAGAAATTTACATAGTAAGTTGATAACATAGTTCTACTAGTAAAGGTATATGTCTAAGGGAGAGGATAATACTTCTAAATTTTACTAGTAGTTTTATGGTATAATCTCTCATTTGTCTCATTTCCTCTCAAATTGCGTGAAAAAATAAAAGTTAACCCATCCTACGTATTTATAGGATGGACTTCCTTCAATCAGGAGCCTCTTTTTATGCTCCCACGATCTAGGGACTTAGCTATTAATACCATCTAATCAAGTAACCGCCAGGGGACCGTCAGTGTATATGTCGGTGCCATGTTTATACGTTTCTTTTTCGGTCAACGCAATCAAACGTCAATCAGTAGTTCTTTGGATTAGGTAGGACCCGCCTATCAGTCAGGTAGATGGATCCGGTTAACAAGTAGTCAGATCCTATTAGACCTCTGGATCTTCCCCAGCTGCCGTATCGTTGTAGGATGTTGGGTAGCCAAATCTATGAGGATGCTGAGCAGTCAGATCCATACAGGTACGAGGCGATTGGATCCGTAAGATGATTTTTCTCCCTTCATCACCATCGTAAATAAAGAAGATGTATTATGCAATTGTTGATGCTAATTTTTATATTATAATTATTGTATAACATATTATGTGAGACTCATTAGAAATGTTTCGATTAGACTAAAATTGAAATATAGGGTGTGGAGACAAATGTTGTATTACAAATGTTTCAATACATTGTATTACAATGTTTTTACGAAATTATAGTTCATAGAAGTGATGCACAACTATTAATCCAACTAATAAAAATTGGCCATTTAGTGTTACACTAAGGGTAGTTGTATATATATGATTTTACGGTGCTTGCAAAATTAGAACTTTATGAAAAAAAATAATATTAGGTAAAATGACGACTGAATATATGGAGAGCCAAAAGGAAATACAATAGTTCTCAAGAGGTGATGGAAGAGAAAAAAGAGATTCAATTTGTGTCGAACAAGCTATGGCAGAGAAACAAATGAAGAAAAAGTGGCCTACACTACAATAAAGAAAGGTTTTTGTCACAATTAAAAATAGTGATCGAGAGGTTTAGAACCATCACCAAAAGTTGTATGGTGGAAGGATCTTTGTTACGGTTCTACCTAAAATCGTGACTAAAGGCTTTGGTCATGATTCCACATAAAATCGTCACCAAAGATTCTTTTAGTCACAGTTTATTAACTGTGACCAAAGGATCCCTTTGGTCACTGTTAACCAATCGTCACCAAAGTATCCCCTTAGTCACGTTTGTAACCCATCATCAAAGGTCACTTAAAATAAAGTAAATAAATAAATGTAAATATGTTTGATCAAGCATATTTATCAACCAATAATATCAGAACATGTCTTTCATTACTTGATAGTCTCAACAAGATTTAAACATACCATTTTCATCTTCACTTATATTTCCTTTGACTCACGAAAACTCGATTTTCTCTTATTGCTCTCTCTACATGCCTAATAAGCATTTAGGGGTCAACTAATGAAAGAAATACTGTCTTTCAAAGATGCAAATGTGGATGTCAGTTGACAATATTCATTCATTTCCAATATCATAGCATTATAATACGATCTCTTAAACAAAGGTTCTGAGAATACTATTTGTCATTTTAGATCGCATTGTCATGAGACACTTTATCCATTAAAATGCATGTTAAAACCAACTGCTGCACTAGACGTTAGTATATAACATGGTAAATATCCATGAAATCTCAAAACTGACGCCAACAGAGTAAATATCAAAAGAAATCATCCGATATATCTACACCTGAGCTAAAAAAGTTAAACAAGTAAAAAAGTAAATTTTTTTAATTCAGAAAAAGTGATTTGCCAATATCTATGTGACTTAAACCTGAACAATCATATTATTATAACATTCGGTAATACAACTCTGGAGATGTAATGTATTACAATTCTTCGGTTGGGTGCATAGTGCTTGTTTGGTTGATTTCTTAGCACGAATTCGAGTTTAAAAATCTTTATCGTTATAATTCGTTGTGCTTAATCACTAAACATTGAAATTTATAATGGGAAACATGAGTTGATTTTGAAGTTAAGTTTAATGTAAGTCCCGGCCAATCCCACGGGAGGTAGAAATATGGCACTTTATTTAGGAAAATTGGTTAGTGACTTTTATTCTATTTTTGATATATTTGCCACATACAAATTTTTTTGTCTTTTGTTAAGAGAAATGAGAAAACACACTAACTAGCGGTGCGTTTTGGTCTCCTAGCTTTGCAATTTTTTTTGTCATTTTAATAGATATGCGAAAATGGGAAGTAACACGAAACTATGCCAAACACAATCTTTTTGTTATTTTTGGTTTTGCTTTTTTTTTGAACTTTTAATTAGTGAAGGGAAATAACAAATCACTCTTTTTTTTGTTTTTATCTTTTGATAAAGAGAAGGAAAGTACCAACTAGACGTCACTTTTGAGAAAAAACAAACGCTTCAACTTCCATTACTTGAATATTTACAAGACTACCTACTACAACATATCACTTTGAAATATAAACTTAAAACTATCTATTACAACTTTGGAAGTGGCTCAAGCCACTTAACAAAGCAACTCAAAAGAAAATATTTACGATGTCACTAAGTACACCAACATTAGTGATAGAGAGAGGTGTAATGATGAGTGAACTGAGTGGAACTTTGGTGCATGGTGTGAGCTAGGTAGGGGTATGGAGTAGGAGTGAAGGTAACAATGGCGGTGGTGATTAGAGTGACCACTATTAGGAAATAGGCCATAGGTGTGGGTGTGTTAGGATGGTGTTGGTAAGGTGTGTCATGGAAAGTGGTAATAATGACAATGGATGTGAGTTGGACATACACATCTATGATTTTTTAAGGGCTTTGGTTCGAGAAGGTGATAGTGTAATGGATAGTGTTTTTCCCAAAGGTGTCTACCTGATGAGGTATATGGAATCGCTCGAGTACGACCATCTTAGGGTTTGATCGTGGGTTTAGGAATGGGACAGGTGTGGTATTGGTGGCTAAGGTAATAGGACAAGGCCTTGGAGGTGGAGATGGAATTGCTTAAGACAATAGTGAGGTGGTTAAGGCAAGGTTGTGTGTGTGGTATGTGGTTGGTTGGAGTGGTATAGGGAGCTTACTAGATGGTAGGAGGGCTTGTGAAGGTGGTTACAGTTATTGAACTAGTGAGTGGTTGTGAATATGTGTGTGTTCAAGTGTGGGCATGTAGTTGTGAGTGAGTAGGGAAGGTGGTGTGTGGATAGTGGTGTTGTTGGGAGGTTATGTAGGTGATGTTGCGGTAGTGAACAGGTGGTGGAGAAGTGGTAATGAAGGTGTAGTGTGTGTGTGCGTGGGCCTGCAAGTGGGGGTGAGAGTGTGTAAGGATATGTGTGAGTGAAGTGAAATGAACAAGTGGGTGAGGTGAGGATGGCTTGCACCAATGGGGTGGGGTGAGTGTGAAGGTGATGGTGGTGGATGATGGTGGCGTGCATGGTGATGGAGTGGAGGGTGGTGGGAGTGTAGTGTAGATAATGTGTGTTGAATATCAACAAAAGTAACAAAAGCAAGGAAAGAAATAAGGTGATAATAATGTAAAGAGCTTGAAATAAAAGAAGGAAAAGCTACACTACTTGCTAGAATTGAAATGGAATTAAAAGCTTGCTTGAAAATAAATCTAAGTAACAAAGAAACATGATCGAGGCCTCTTAGAGCAGAGTACTCAACTCAAAAGCAATCATACAATCACACAGGAAATTGTTTACCCAATTCCACCTAAAATGGTGTACGTCTGGGAGAGTGTTTAACTCTCAAATTTCACTATTTGAGTATGGTGAATACAAAGCACACAAACTCTCTATTCCTCTCTTTTCTCTTTGATTGCATAGCCCCTCTCTTAGGATACCCTAGGCTTATATAGGCTACGCCATCTCCGATCGTGGGTGATGTGGGTTCTCGACCCACAATCCTATGATCTAATCAATAAGAGCATGATTCATAACTGGCTTGCCCATTTGCCTACTAAAGTAGAAATGACTTAGTGGACTATCTTTGGGCAACTAGATTCGCCATCGGGTAATTGATTGTGTAGCAATCATAGGACCTAATCTACCTGAATTAAGTTAGATCCTAACTTAACTTAGGGGGAATGCATGCATGAGCAACATATTTTGCATCATAGTTGATTTGTTAGCTTTATAAATAATAATGTTATTTTATGTTCTAATTGAGAGGCAATATTAATTGAAAATGATTCAGGGCTATGGATGATAAATTGACCGTACGGATCTAATCAAGACGACGATTGAACTTCAACGCTTCCAAAATCATCTTGATCGGACTTCTGTAGCATCATATGCAGTCTGTGGAAGATCAAAAGCTAAGGGGCAAGGTGGTGCAAATCCAAACCTCAAATGCCAAATCCGATCACATGGATAGATCCAAATCAATGAACGCAACTCAACGACATAAAAATCAATCCAATACAACATCTGTGGCATCGTCTACAAAGAAAAGAAGATGGATGACCACGATGGCTCCACGTGGTGCCATCATTGCTGCCCAACGTCGCCGACCCCATCCATTGAATGAGGTTTTATGTCCTTGTGAGCCGTTGGATCACCATCCAATGGCCACAAGAGCACCACATCAATGCCTCCCCAGTGCCTCATCAAATGAAGACCTCATCTCAGCCATTGGATCTTCATCTAACGACTAAGGGCGGCCGAGCATTAAAGCATATCATGATACACATGCTTGCATAGCATAGTGGTCATCGCATTCACACTCGAAGCACGAGTGCGAGGCGCGATCAGTGCAAAATCAAGGTGGGGGAGAGCGCGGGCAAAATTGAGCTGCGCAATCTTGATCGAGTGGTGTAGAGCAAGTTGCGTGGCGCGTGGTGGAGCGTGGATCAGGTGGTGCGGTAAATGCACAAGATGACGAGCGGTAGCACCCTCATTTGAATGTGAAAACTAGAGGCGGTGTTGCGGTGCACTCTCAATCACGTAATCATCATCCAAAGGCACAGCGGGTACCACATGGCTTGATATGAGGGCGCGCGTGCGAGGAGTGTAGTGGCGGTGGATCGGGCAGCCCTGTGTGCACCACATGGCACGTTCTGGTATGTCCACACGATGAAGGCACGATGGAGGCTCTTTCGTGGCACAATCTAATCTGTTAATCTCTTGATCGACGAATCTGGTTGAGTTAGTCAACCTCAACTCACCATTGGAGCTCAGAGCTTCCGAGCTTGATTCCAAGTGTTGCAGCCTGTCTTTAAGGTTGTTAAAAATCAATTAGAGCCATTTCTACCATGGTTTAAGGTCATTTGAGTTTGTTGAGCTACTTTGCATTTGTTGGGTTCAAATGAATTGCAGGTAAGCTCTCAAGAGTCAAAGTTGAGTTTTTCATGCTCTCTATAGTTTTAAGAAGTGTATTTTTACCTTTTGAAAACATTAGAAATAAGTATAAGGGTTTAAGGAGACATCTACTTTGAATTTAGTATTCTCTGTTCTCCTCTATTGTCAAGTTAGTTGAGATGATCTTCAGGTCAGTGTTTAAGCTTGGAACTTCTTCTCTAGGTCCTACAAGTGTGTTAACATCTTTAGATAGGCACTAAGAGTGCTTACGTGTGAGTGAAAGAGTGTTTAGGCTTAAGTATAAGGTCAGCAATAGGTCTTTGTGAAGTTGTTGCATAGGTGAAGCCATGGATGAGTAGCTAGAAGCATGTCAGCCATGCTGAGGCAAGGAATGTTGAATGATCTATCGATAACATCTGAGCTTCTGATGCATTTCTGATGCATTCCTTAGGTGTTGAGGAGCTCAATTGGAGAAGGATGTGTCTGATTGTGAAGAATTGAAGAAGACTGGAAGCTGCTGGTGTCTACTTTGAAGAGTTGAAGAGTGCAGACTATGCGCTAAAGGGAAGAGAGGCTCTTTAGTGTCACATCGGCTGCAACTGAAGACTTAGATGCAGTATAATTGGAATTGTATCATTATGCCATCGAGCAACTATGATGCCTAAAGCGTGTTACCCATACCCATTACCCTTCTAATTTGATCTAACGGTGCCCAGTGAGGGGCCTCCTACGAGCAAGAATACTGATTGTGCCATGTGGCATTATCCTAGCTGTCGAGCCATATTTTTGTAGTGAAGGGCATTTATACTTAGTTGAGAATTGAACTTAGTTGAAGATTAAAGGCTTGTTTAGTGTGTATAAAGAACAAACCAAGCATTCTTCTTCATTTTTTTTATGCAATTGAAGTTCATAAGTTTCAATGTTCATATCTTGTATGTTTAGTATTCATTTGAAGAATTAATTGCTTTATTTTCATGTATATCTTGTGCAATTAATTCATGTGTTTAACATATACTAATTAGGTAATTAACTTAACCATATCTTAACTAACCTATTAATCTTATTAACTTAGGTAAACCTAATTAATCTAACGTAAGTTAAGTAGAATAAGTTAAGTAGGTACTAAGTTAACCTATTATGTTTACATTTAACTTATTAAGTTAGTTTAAATTAATCTAAGTATAAGTAACATAATTCTTATAATGTAATTAATCTATATGACATCTTAAGTATATAGGTTTAGTAATAGCTATCTATAAAGCCATAGTAGTAAATTAGCTTTAAGTTATTAATTTAAGTATTTAGATTCAAACTTCGGTAATAATTAAGTTGTTAAGTTATTAGTAAAATAAGTAGTTATGCATTAGTATAATAAGTTATATATGTAGAAGCAATTATACATGTAATTATAAATTACTTAAGTAAATAAAACTAAGCTAAATTATGTAATCTATATCGTGTTAAGTAAACTATGATCAATTAACTTATATATGGTATGTTATACATATTATAAGTTAAGCATATAACCTATGTATATATTATGAGTTATTGAGTTAACTTATTAATTATTGAATCCTTAGTAATATTAAGTATAATTACATAATTAAAATAACAAAGATAATTTAAAAAATAATTGGTGAACTAAGTTATAATAAGTCTCCCAATGAACGACATAAACTAAAAGACTAGTATAAATTATAAAATGTGTTGGTTGTCTCGCACACTATACTACGACATTATAAAACCCTAATCACAATGCGAGATAACTATAACATCATGGCCCTCATTGAGTTAAGCATCTTATCTTCTCAATCCCATTCTCTTTTTATGTTTTTATGAGGGAAGAAAAATGCCTCTGATTGAGAAAAAAAATCCATAACTCAAGCTTGCCTACCTGGTGATAGATCCGAATACCGACAATCAAATGGGTCCAGTTATCCTGAGTTAGACCTGGCATGTCTTTACCCGCTTGCTTGACAACCCAACCAGGCCAGCCACTCGAAGTCGGATCCGGTGGATCTTTACCCACTTGCTCGGCACCCTAACAAATCCAGTTACTATTCGGTGTAAAATCGCATTTTAAGATATTTCTGTTGTAGTCTAGCGTGAAAAAGCGTCGAAGCAGAGGAGGGAGAGATGGAGGGAGGTGACCATGGGGCAATTGGGGGAGAATCTAGGACGATGAGGGATGGACTACATGGAGATCTAGGGCATGGAGGTGGAAGGAAAGGAGAGGATCTGACGCTACTGGTAGATGGGAGGTGGATATGAGGAAGACATATAGAGGGAGTTCATGGGGTAACAGAAAGATCGTTCGTTTCTGGTGCCGGCGTCGGGGTCATATGGAAGCTGTATGTCGCTCTCCCATTATGTGCCTTGCATGTGGTGGTCACAGCTATAAGCAGGATTCGTGTAAGGCAAATGACGGGCAGACGAAGGGCCGCTCGAATTTGCACACTAGAGGTTTGAATTTTAGGGCACAACCGCCACCACCGCCACCCCCTCATACCTATGGGGGTCACACGGTCGACGTTGAGGTCCCTATGATAGATAACATAAGAGCGGTAGAGCTGATACTGAGAGGGGCACTGATCAGTGAGGTAATGACCGGTAATCCATTTTCAGAAAACCTGCATAAACTGGTAAGTTCTCTTTCTCCATCGGCCAACTGCTGGCAAATCACTTTTCTGTTGCCCGCATGTTTTGTGCTCTTCGGCTTGGGGAGATGGATGTCGAACGCATGCGCTTTCAATCAAGCTCTTTTGAAGGTTTAATGGTGGTATGGAGGTTAGTCTCTCCCTTTGATGGAGCCTTGCCAGAGAGGCCACCACAAAGATTAGGCTCCAGATCGGGGAGACTTGAGATCAAAGGTCTGCCATTACACCTGAGGTCAAGAGAGGTGGTGGCGACCATGATCTTTGGATTTGCTTTAATGGCAGAAGATGCGGAAGTTGGGTTGATGGAGGGCGATGGACGGGTCCTGAGTGTGATGGTGGATGTCTTCAAATCAGGTTCGATCCCTGATAGATTGATTCTGAGATGTGGGGGTAGCTCCTGGTTGTTGCTCTTGAGATTCATTGTGGGTGACATGGCTGTGAAGAAGGGGCAGGATAAGTCGTCTGATATGCAGGTTGTTGAAGAGGCGAACATACAAGTCTTGTGCAGGCCTTCTCTTGATGAGGCACCGATAACAAAAAAATGCAAGGACCATCATCTTGGGAAAATGGGGGAGATGATGGTCGAGGAGCAGGTGGATTCAGTCAGGAAGGAAACAATGAAGCTTGTGATTGAAGATGTAGGGGATCCACAATTAGGTGCAGATGACACTGAGATGCAGGTGTTAAAAGAAATCTCGCCTAACTCCTTGAAGACCCAACAGAAGTTACAAGAGGTGGAGGGCCTAAAATTTGGTACTGGATCTACTACCAAGTCTGGTGTGGGCAGGTCACCCTATAGACTCAGACAGAGCAGACCAAAGTCTGATCTGCTCCGAGATGAAAACACGGTAGCTGCGATTATGCATGTCAGTAAATGCCAAAGCCAAAAGGGGGAGGGATCTCATGAAGGAAGATGAGAATCCTTATGTGGAATGTGCACAGGCTGCGTGACAAAAGTCGGAGGGCTTCTTTGATGAGATACTTGAGAGAGTAGGAGATCGATTGTGCGATCATACAAGAGACCCATATTGAGAAAGAGTCTGATAGAGTATGGAATGACATGAAGGATGCGGGGGCGAATGAATGTGTGATGCTTAATGCACATGGTAGGTCAGGGGGCATCATTATTTGGTGGAGAAGGGCTTGGGTACACATACTGGATGTACACAAGGCTTGACATTTGGTGACCTACAAGTTCCAAACTCATCAGGGGCAAGATATCATTTGGATTACTGGTGTGTATGGCCCTTGCGCTGCTTCTGTGAGACAGGAACTCTGGGAGGATTGGGTTGCAGCGGCTGAACTTGTGCAAGGGGAATCTTGGCTAACAGGAGGAGACTTCAATTGTGTGCTGATAGGGACTGATAGGCCAAATGGTGTCATAGATAGTTCCTTGTTGGTTTTCAGTTAGTAGTTCAATCCCTTGGCTTGAATGAATATCCATCATCAGGAGCTGAGTTCACTTGGTGTAATGGTAATGGCTTGCTATCAAAGATTGACAGATTCTTTGGGAATGCTATTGTCCTTGATAGATTTCAACTATCAAATGTTGCTGGACTGGACTGCCCTTTCTCTGACCATACTCCCTTGGTCTGGGATAGTGGTGAAGAGATCCAAGCAGGCTCATACTTCAAGCTCAAATGATCATGGCTGAGAGAGCCTGGGTTCCGTGAGATGGTTGGCTCATGGTGGAAGACCAAACAGGTGGAGGGCTCAGCTACTATTAGGTTTGCATCCAAGCTAGCTGCTCTATGTACTGTTCTGAAAGAATATGGAGCTACTGTGATTACACTAAGGCAGCAGAGGCGTGTAGAGGCTTTGAATAACATTCAAATGCTGGATTCTAAGGAAGTAGAAGGCCCATTATCTGATGAGGAACTTGCAACCAGAAGAATGTGGCAGGGTGTGGTTGTGGAGGAGGATCTCAAATAGGAGATGGACTGGAGGGAGAGGTCAAGACAGTTGTGGCTCAAGGAGGGAGATGCCAACACAAAATTCTTTCACCTTGCTGCCAACTCTCGGAGACGAGTAAATTTTATCTCTTCCATTCTCCAAGATGGGCACAGACTGTCCTCTATGCAGGAAATAAGAGCGGAGGCTATCAGGTACTACAGGGGCTCTTCATGAGCAACAAAGAGAGGGGACTGGAGGATGGCTGCGAATGATGCGCCTAGAGTTACAAATGATCAGGCTTCTAAACTGATGGCTACTATCAATGAACAGGAAACTATAGATGCCATTAAAGATCTAAATATTGAGGGCTCTCCCAGACTAGATGGTATCCAAGTGTTCTTTTATAAAGAAATGTGGAGTGTGATTGGCAAGGAGGTGATGGAAGTCATAAGAGAGTTTGAGAGGGGCAATGCAAGTTTCAACAAGATCAACAAATCTTTTCTCTTCTTGTTGCCAAAGACATCAGGAGTTGAGAAATTTTCAGACTATAGACCGATTTCTTTATCGAATTCCATTTATTTAGTGGTGAGTAAGATATTGGCAAACAGATTGAGAACAGTTCTACAAAGCTTGATCCACCTTGTACAATCTACCTCTCTACCGAACAGATCCCTTCAAGAATCGTTCATTATGGCCTAAGAAATGGTGAGTGGATGGTACAGAAGGAAATGTAAGGAATTTATGTGGAAAGTGGACTTCCAAAAGGCCTACGACTCGGTCTTGTGGCCATACATTTGGGAAGTTTTCAAAAGGAGAGGTTCCCCCCCATTTGGATCCAGTGGATGAAGCAATGTATCACAACTGCCTCCTCCCCGCTGATCAATGGGAAATCATGTGGTGCTTGGATTCAACCCAAGTGTGGGGTTGGTTAGATAAGGGTGTCCTCTAGCCCCCTTCATTTTTAATCTTGCAGTTGACAGGCTTGCAAGATATGCGTGTAAATTGACAGAGGCGGGTGTTATTAAAGGCTATTCACTATCCAATAGGAGGACTATGGCCCCTATTTTACAATATGCAGACGACACGATTTTTTTTGTGGAGGGGTCAACTCTTGCTGCCCATGCTCTAGGACATATGGTGAAGATTTTTGGAGACATTTCAGGTCTGAAATTAAATAGGGAAAAATCTACTTTGATTTGTTTTGGCATAAATGATCGGGAACAGGACACACTAGCAGCTATGCTGGGTACACCTCGGTCTAAGTTGCCACTTAAATACCTGGGGCTGCCACTGCAATCTTCGAAAATGAAGAAGAATGATTGGAATGTTCTTTTCGACAAGATATCTGTCAAGTTGGATGGATGGAGCAGTAAATTTCTGTCAAAAGGTGGGAGACTAATTCTCCTAAATTCAGTGATAACCTCTATCCCGGTCTTTTACTTCAGCATCTTTAAAGCCCCAAAATCTATTTGGAAACGTTTAGATGTAATGCGGAAGAAATTCTTTTGGAAAGGGGCTGGACATGAGGGGAGGTTCATGCAGCCTATGAAGTGGGACCAAATCTGCCGGCCAAAGGAAATGGGTGGGCTGGGGATCAAGGTTCTTAAGGAATTTAATGAGGCTCTCCTGATCAAATGGGAGATCAAGATCTTAGAGGGCAAGGAAGAAATATGGACAGAACTGATAAGAGACTACTATGGTGGATCTAATAGTGTATTGAAGAGGTTATATCCAACCAAACCATCCCCTTTTTGGAGATCGGTCATCCTAGCAATTAAAAGTAATTGGCATTTGATGTAGCCCAAGCTTGGAGATGGCCGTGACTTCAATCTATGGAATGAACATTGGTCACCGTTGGGTATTCTAAGAGATTCCTATCCAAGAGCACATGTTAAGACCCGAGGCATCAAAACACTATAAGACGTCTGGGAGTTGGTCCAGACGGCTGGTCAGACGTCTGGACGCCTTCCCAGACGTCTGGAAATTAATTTTTGCGTGCGTACGATCGCGAGTCTGCACGCGTGCTGCGCGCATACTGAAACCAGCCGCCCTCTTCTTTTTCTCTGCCCTCGCGGACCTGCAGACGCCTTCCCCCACGCCTACAAATACTCCTCTCCCCTCTCCCTCGTTCACCACATCAACCCATCTCCTTCCTCCAGTGAGAGCGTGAAAGCGAAAGTAAGAGCGAGCCGCCGCTGCTGCTGGGTGCAGTGGCGGAGGGGAGAGGTGCAGCGAGAAGGAAGAGGAGAGAGCACGCGTGCTGTGAGGGAGAGAGCTCGTCGGAGCAGCTCGAGGCCGGCCGGCGGGCACGCAGAGGAGCGTTGTGCTGGGGAGGTTCCCCTGGTGCTGCTGCAGCTCGGGCAGCGGGCGGACGAGCGCGGCGCGGCCGCACGCAGTGGGAAGAAGACAAAGGAGGTTCTAATTTTGGGAATTTTTCCCAGAATCAGACGTCTGAACCTACATCCAGACGATGTAGGCGACGTCTGGAGGGAGCTCCAGACGACTGAGAGGTACGTATTTCCTCCTGCACCTCCTTTTGCAGATACGGCCATGCAGGCCGTTCCGTCAAGGTTCTGAGACGTGTCGTGTTGGGGAAGTTTTCGTCGCGTGTGCAGGATTCGTTTCGAGAAGGCGCAGGGACACGCCCTCCCACGCGATTCAGACGTATGGGCGAGTCACTAGACGGCAGAGAGCATCTCCAAACATCTGGAGAGGTGGTCGGACGTCTGGAGCTGGGTCCAGACGGTTCAGTAGGACCTATGGACGTCTAAGGAGCAGCGCAGAGTGAAGTATGACCTGGACCCCTTTTTTAAGACGTCTGGAAGATGTTCTAGACGTCTGATTTTAGTCAGAGTTGTCATTTTTGACCCGTTTAGGGTCCGTTCAAGATCCAATTTCCACGTTTAAGATTCCGTTCTTCTCAGAATTAGTTCCTCGACTTGTTTGAAATACTTTTATCCTGTTTTGAGTGGTTCCTTGTGATTGATCCTTGTGTTAGGACCTCGTTCTGTTGCGGCTTTGGGGGTTGCGGAGGCACGTGGACCTGCCGATCATGCCCCCATTACTCTCGATTTTGCAGGTAGAGTGGCTCCCCTTAGTTAATTACAAACATTAATGCATCTCTGAAATAAATGATAGATCCTAGGGTATGGCATGAATCCTAGGACCTGAAAACTATATTGAATGATAGATCCTAGGGTATGGCATGAATCCTAGGACCTGAAAACTAGATTGAATGATAGATCCTAAGGTGTGGCATGAATCCTAGGAACAGAAACACTAAAACGAATGTCTTGAATGCCTGAATTGTAGTCTTGGATAAGTAGATAGAATAATGATAATTTCCTGTATTTGGATAACAGCTGCCTGTGAAATGTAGAGTATTGTTGCTAGTAACTGCTACATGTAATTCCTCCTGTTGTTGGGAAACTAAATTCGAGCTGCTTGTATATAAATTGGAAAAGAAAGATTAAATGTTGGAAACATGTGCTATATGCGAATAAAACTGAAATGATGAAACCTAGTATGGCTTAGCCTGAGAAATATGAGCATGAACCCTATGGGGAATTAAGAGTAGAGCTCCTGGAAAATAAATAGAATGGAACTGGGAAAGTGGATGGGGAAGTGAGCTGGCCCTTGAGTACGGAGTACCAAGGAGAGCGACTATCCCCCATGTTTAGTGCAGAGCGGAGCTAGCCGCCCTAGGGACCCGGGGTTAGGTCTGGCCACTTTGTACTGACTTTTGGCCCTCGCGTACACCGTACCGGGGAGAGCTACTAGTGTAAGGAGGGAGCTAGCCACCTCACGGGGCCCGGTGTTCAGCTAACCATCCTACACCAACTTGTTAGGCCCACTGGGCAAACCAGGGTAGTCAGGCGAGGGTGCACGGACTGTGGAGGGGCAAGACCCCGGTTTGGTTACTGTGGAGGGGCTGGACCCTTATTACTGAGAGGGCTCTGCCCTATACTGGTTCCGTGCTGTGCTTTGGGTGCACTCGTTAACGGAAACGACTGACCGCGTGCCAGTGCGGGGTAGCTACCCGTGCGTTTACCGTGTGTGCCGTAGTCACCGTTACGTCTGTCAGCGACCTTGCGATGATTGACTGAGAATTGGACCACCACGGGGGACTCTCTCGGCTAGCAGAGCACCACGTGCGACTTCTACTTTTCGGAAAAGATTGCAATCAAGATCGTTCCCATGAGGAACATTCAAGATCAAGAGAAAAACTTGAGAAATAAACCAAGAAAGGGTAAAATAAAGAAAGAAATTAAAAGAACAGCTACTTGTTTACCTTTACTATTTTCTTGGCTAGCTGGTTGCCACTCTACTCAGCGTTTCGCTAACGTGTCATACTTGTCACCTTTTTGAGGACCAGGTGTTGAGCAGCCAGAGCCTACGGCTGCGGAGGGTGCTGGGCCTAGTAGAGCCCAGTAGTTGTACTTTTGTTGTACCCGTTTTTCTATAGTAGTGAGTATTTTGTTACACCTTTGTACTCTTTTATTGCAAACTTCATATTTCTGTACCTGTTTTTAATTCTCTACCGTTGTGGTGGTGTGTACTGTAGTAGTTCTTTTCTTTACTGCTGTACTTTTATTACTGTTAGTTACTTGTATGGTGAATGTGGTTTATTTTACTGCTTTTCGGTTACTTTCTCGTTGGACGACTGGGTCTTGGGATCAGTCAAGACGGTCCGATTCTCGTGTTCTGTAGGGATTCGGGAACCGGGTCGTAACAGCACATGCAGCAGCTGCAGATAAAGAAGCCCCTGTTAGCAGCCTGTGGTCTGATTTAGGTAGCTGCTGGAGGCTTGAAGGGTCTGATTTTTGCAGAATAGGTACACGGAAGTGGGGGGAAAGGCAGAATCTACTATCCGCACTGCAGCAGATCTATCTTGGACATGGCGCAGCTGATACATATGGCTGGAATGGGAGATATACAGCTCATCAAGCATACGAAAAAATTATCAGATCAAACACAAATATGGAGAGTGACCCAATTGATAAGAAAATATGGTTATTGAAGATTCCACTGAAAGTGCAAATTTTCCTATGGTTATGCAGGAGGGAAGGCCTGATCATGGGTGACTTTAGACACAAACGAATGGGGACAATGTTAAATGCATGTTATCTTTGTGGGTTACACACTAACAGTGTGTCTCATATTTTTTCCTCATGTTTGGTCACAGACAAGCTATGGAGGAATATATGTCAGGAACCTCTACCTACATGGGAATCCCTGTGGCAGAGGTTTGCTACACCTGGACGACCATATATATGTATGGTCGTTACCCTGTGGTGTGTGTGGAGGGCGAGAAATGAAAAGTTATTTCAGGAGAGGCCAGTCCGTTGTGAGCTAATTGTAAATGAATGCTGGTTCCTCATACATAGATGGGGATCCAATATGTAACTATCCATTGTGTTTTATCTGTTTAGTATGAAATAAAATGCCCTCCGGATTGCTATCGTATCACGATATCTTTCCTCGCAGTTTCAAAAAAAAAAAAAAATGTCGAAGCAAACAAAATGTAACGAGATGGTAAATCCCGATCAAACTTAGGGAGGCAAAAAAATGACTTGATTTAATACTAATCTAATCTAACTAGAACTAGAACTTAACTAGAACCAAACACTAAGTAGGATAGATTTGAAGCAACTCAAGTTTATTTAGATAATAATCAAGCAATTGCTCCATTAGTTGAATGCTTGACAGGAATATTAACAAGAACTAACTAGAATTAAATAACTAGAACAGGCATTACTAGAACTAGAACTACTAGTTCTATTTGAAGAAATGAATGAAAACTCATTTAATCATGCTTCCATGAACACCTTGGTAGAACTATCAACCTGTAGTTCGGTGCTCATGAGATAGGCACTCAATCCATCCCCATTACCCATGATGATCTTCAAATGATCGCCCAGCGACTCGACCAGATGCAATTGAATCAAAATATGATTGAGGAAAGACTTACCACACCCAACCAGGCTCCACAACTAACCCCACCTAATATTCTGAAGAGAGAGACTTGCATAATATCAATGTTGTCCCTGCTGACTATAATTATTTTTCTAAGGCTTCATATGATTCTGCTGGGACTTACAACTATCTAAATCCTAACCCAGCCACTGAGAATATTTCCACCCTCTAGGAGCACTTTAGAAATCCCTTCAACTCAAATTGGAGGAACTACCTGACTCACTCATGGACCAATCCGGTTCCCTCCTAGAAATAAAACCAATTTGGAGGCTATGGTAGACCATACTTTTTATCAACTTTAGGTATCCCAAGAAGACATCAATACCCAAGTTATGAAAACCCTACAAGGGATGCAAAGTCAAATGTCGAAGGTAACCCGTGTTGTTACAAATCTCCACAATCAGATTAGGGCTACTACTACCTAGAGACCTACAGGACATTTGCCTTCCCTCGCCATGGCCAACCCTAACAATCAGAGGAACCACTACCAGGGCAAGAATCCAAATCCCAACCATCAGCCTCCAATTAACCTAGTACGACAACACCCACTGAGTTTCCCTTAACATCAGGCCCACCAACCTCCTCCTAGGAACAACCAAACTGCTAATGCAGTTACATTGAGGAGTCGGAAAACAACTATAGATCCTGGGCCCTCCCACCCAATTAATGAAACCCACCCTATACCTATGCAGGTTGACTCCCCTCCCACCCTTACCCAGGACAAACATGAAAAAAATCTCAAAGGCCAAACTCGAATCCCTTTTCCCCAAGCTCTACACTCCACCATCAATAAAAGAAAGAAATCAGAGCCCATAAATGAGGAACTCATGGAATTATTTGGGCAAGTTCAGATCAACATCCCTCTCCTAGATGCAATCAAATATATACCTACCTATGCCAAGTTTTTAAAAGATATTTGTACTCCAAAAAGGCAGACTAAAAACCTAGGAAAGGTGCATCTTTCGGAGGCAGTAAGCTCTGTCATACAGAGCAAGCTGCCTCCTATGATGAAAGACCTGGGTACTCTAATTTCTGTGATTATTGATGACACTACATTTAATCATGCCCTTCTCGATCTCGATGCCTTAGTCAATATCATCCCCACTATTCTGTTCGAGGAATTTAAGATCAGTGATCTAAAAGCCTGTCGAGGTTACTTTGCAGTTAACAGACTAATCTTCAATCAAACCTAGGGTAATTATCAAGGATGTTCTTATCAAGGTCCATAACTATGTCTTCCCAGTTGACTTTTTGGTCCCTGATATAGAGCTACCTGAGGGCATGATCAATGTTCCTATCATTCTTGGAAGACCCTTTTAGGCCACCGCGAAAGCAAATATTGATTGCCATACTGGTAAAATGGATATCACTTGTGTTGGCCAAACAATTACCTTGGATATTTTCAAATCCTCCAGGAGTTTCCATGATGATGATTTCTTTGAGGACTCAGATACTAAAATATTTAATTTGGTGGAGGAAACAATGCTTGTGGATTCCCTTCCTGACCATAATTTCTTTGAAGATTCAAACTCTGAATCAGTGGTTGGCAACACCAATGATTGGGAGACTTCTCTTCAATCAAAACCTCTTCTTGACTCATCTCCAGACCCACCCACTCTAATTTCACCTCACCATCCCACCCTAACTTCACCCACCCTTCATACTACTAACTTTTCTCCCACTCCCTTTCCATTGGACCTACCACCTAATCCCCTCGAGCTTGACCTCCATCTTGGCCAGACTCTGGTACTTTTTCCACTTTTCCATCTTATTTCAGTCCCCCTACTTCCACCAATTTCCTATTAGGGGACCAAGAAGAAGATTTCATTCTTTAGGGCATTCAAGTGTCCAACTATTTACATAATTGATCATCTTCCGTGCATTGCTTCACGCCTAGCTAAATGGCATTAAAGGCAGCATTGGATGGGAGGTAACCCATCACTTTTCCGATTTTCCTTTTGTTTCTTTTTTTCCAGGTTTTGCTCATGCTGAATCCAACCTTCCTTTCACTTAGGTGAACTCTTTTCCCTTCCTAATGAATGAGGACATGGCATATCTTAAGCATAGGGGGTGTTTTAAAATTTTGACGATCATTTCAAGATTTTCAAAACCTAAAAACACTAAAAAAATTTTCTATTTTGCATTCATTCTCACAAAAATTAGAAAAATCATAAAAACTTTTTGAGGAAATTTTGAAGACTCAAGACTAAGGTTGAAAATTCATTTCAAGTTACACTGGGATTTAGCCTTTAACAAACTTGGGATAAGGATATGGATCCATTTGTTAGAATTTCTGGGTCTACCTTAGACTAAATCAAGTGTCTTTTGAAAAATTTCTCCTGAGCTCTTGATGATTCAAGTGACTTGATCTTATGTAGTGACCTGGAAATTACATGACTTAGATTCTGATCCAAAAACTTGCGTCTCTTTTTAGAAATCTTGTGTCAAAAATTTTAAACACAAAGCCAACAAAACCTAACCTCAAAACATCTAGAAAATCTAGAAAAGTCCCTTATTTAGTCTTAGTGAAAATCTGAGGCAGATGATTAATGTGAGTTCTCACCATTGAGGAGGAAATTACTTCTTTTGAGGATGCAATGTCAACATGTTACCACCTTGGTGTTGTTCCATATCTATATTTTATATCTTTAAAGAGAGCATTAAGGTGCAATTTTACGGCTCAAGTGTCTTAGATAGTGCTCTACCCATAGCATTAGAGCAAGAGCCTAAGTTCTCTTGGAGCACCCCTTTACATTGCATTATGTTTTGGGGTTGTGAGCTCCTGGGGAGTTTCATGGACGATGCTATCTTGAAGTACTAGTGCTACAGGAATGATGATCTCGACACATCTGTAGTAGGATTGATCTAAGCATGGGGGAATAAAAAAATTTTTTTAATAACATGACCTCATAAATATCCCAATAATGTTGGCATATAATGAAGTATTGACACAAGATTTTTAATAGTTTTGTAAGTTGCGAATTGGATTCGAGAGCCAAGGAAATCCTAACTGCGAAGAAATTTTCGAGTCATTTGAATTAGAAAAAAGTTAATCTGTGAATTTTTAAAGGATATATTGATCCCGATTCATTTAACCCTTAGATCCAATGATGAATCCCTATGTTTTATCTTCAACAAATCCCGTACCTTTCTTGTTTTCAATCAACCAAAGTCTCATGGTAATATTCTCCTCAAAAGTCAAAAAAATTAGTCTTTCCCAAAAAAATCATTTTGTTAAAATCAGTTTTGCTAAGAGACTAACAAAAGATAAGTATGGGGGTGTGATAAACACCAGTTTATCATCATTCTTATGCCCTAAAATAGACCTAGTTTTTAGGATTTTAACTCTGCAAATGGGTTTTAGGCTACATTTAGGCATTCTTGCAGGTTAGGCATGCATTGCATTATTTTATATTTTTAATGTGTTTATTTGAGTGTCAGGGATAAGTAGAGAGTCAGATCCCACAAATCATGCCATTTTGGAAGACAGAAGATGAAGAGGAATCCCAAATTCAGTTGGATCCTAACTGAATCCAGCAGCTTTCCACATCTGTTGATTTGGAGTTAGAAGCCAGTTCATTGGATAAGGGCTCCATTATCAAGAAGTTGGATGACTTGACTTGCCAACTCCAGAGGGCTAGTTCATCTCAGTAGAGCATGTATGCATGGCCTCCTACAGTGAGGAAGGCCATGCATAACATTCACCACCACTCATATCAAGGGATGGATGTGTATTGATGGGAACACCATTATGAGCCATAACTAGCTCAATTTAGTTATTATCAAGGAATAAATTCTCCTACATTACTACCAGAGAGCCATAGTTCATTACATAATCATTCTGAGAGAAAGACAAGAAACCAGGGTTAAAATTGCAATTTTACCATCATATCTTGAATGCAGAATAACCATTGGATTTTAGGGGGTAATGAAGGGTCAAATGGTCTTAAATATCCAACAAGTGGTTACATACAGACAAAAAGGGTTTGCACGTGTTTTGAGAATTAAATGACTTCTGAAATCCTAAAAATAGACCCGCTTAAGTAATTGAGGTTCTAGTCAGGATAAAATTCTCCTAAACCCTCTAAAATTCATAGAAAAATATTCTCTAGGGTTTGATAACTTCAATTTGACCATCAAAACCCATCTTGACCCAAAACAAAGTCTCAGACTGACATTTGTCCTAATTTGGGTTTGTTCATAAGTTACCCATTCAAACTAGGTTGAAACCAAAATCTAACTTCACTATTGGATTCCTTAGGTCAAAATTAGGTTTATACCAAAATTTGAGCCCTAATCTGAGACTGTCTTAACCTAATTTGCAATTTGGTCCTGTCTGATCACACACATGCCCTTAACTTTCAAAATCCTTACAAAAGGCCCCTAACTTTGTCATCATTTTCACAAACAGGTCCCTGCCACCATGAATCCTATTCCTACAAACTCTGAAGACCTAAATTTGGCAAGTTCTCCTTGATACCTTAACGAATCCCTCTCAGATTTGAAAGGGAAGTTCATCAAGAAATTCCCTTCATTTTGAGCAAATTCCTAAGCTCTCAAACCTTCCCAATCTCTCATGCGAATGCATGAGAGATTAGGGTATCCTAGAATTCCTATCTCCAGTGAAGCTTAAGCCCAAAACGCCATCCAGAGGCCAATGAAAGGACCTCCAGATCAAATTGAAGAGGCCACGCTCGTTCTCGGCTTAGAATACCCCTCCTTCTTCCCTTCACTTCGGCCAAGAAGCTCCACGACGTCCGACGACCTCCTCAGACTCCATTCCTCATCCGTTCGTAATACCGGCGACGGATCTAAATTTCTCTTCTTCCTTCGGGCGTCGTAATACCTGCGGTAGCTCCAATCTACATCTTCGTCGCCGTCTCTCACTCACCGGAGCCCTCGTCTTCTCCAAAGCCGGCGTACCCCCGGTGAGGACAATCCTCCCCTTTCGTCTGATTATCTTAGGTTATATTAGTTTCTCTCCACTTTGAGGTTAAATTCCCCTCTCCACATCCCCGTTTCAACACCTCGACACCGTTACAAGCCACCTTTGTTTCCATCAATGACGATCACTCCAGCGAAGTCATCCGCTCACTCCACTACTCCAAACACTTCACCGACCACCTCACAACCTCCGTCGTACTCCACTCTTCAAAAACCCTCTCTCCATTCGCTTTCTCATCCACTCAAACCTGCCGTCTACCAACCCACCTTTCCGTCGCCATTCCCGACTCTGACCGACCATCACACACCTTCGCAAGCCATGAAAACACCACTAATGCACTCCACGCCCTACGACGAAGCTCCTAAGCTTGTTTAATAGGGCTGCAAGGCCATATTTTGATTTTCAGGTATTCGCCCTCGTCACCATTAACAGTGCTCCTTCGGGGAGCTTGAAGAAGGTTTCTTGTTGCCGCGAGTCCCAGGTGAAGTCTCAGGTAGTGCAAGCTTACTCCCAGGAGAGTGCCCAGACTGCTAATTGGAGTCACTGAGGCCTGTACAATCGCAATCGAAGGAGCCATCTTTCGCAGCTGCATGCAGAAAGAAGAGTGGGACTTTAGTCCCACATCATAAACTTGCAACCACTGGAAGTGGCATAAATTATTTTTGTCCTATAGGCTCTTCTCCCCCTAGCCATGGGGTGAGGTCCCATACACCCCCACGCACCTCGCCTGTGACACTGCTCACACGGATCTGGTGCATCCGATTACCCGCCTAGCCAAGCACTCCGCGACTGCTACGCATGTCCGACAGCCCTGGTCTCGAGTGCGTGTGTACCTGATAACCCGATTATCCTAACTGTGGCCCTGAGAGGGCAAATCTTAGAGAGTGAAGGAGAGGAAAGCGCAAGGGGGCAGCGGGGTTTTGCTCTCAGGACCAACAGCCGACACTTAGCCATTTAAAGAATCTTCCCCTTGCACGTGAAGAAGGAAGAAGGAAGAAGGAAGGAAAGAATAGCTACAGAAAAGGAGCCGCAGAAGAAAAGAAGAGGAAGGGTGCCCTCTTGGCACTGTAGTTGCGAGTGATTTAAGCCGTCTGATCGGCTATATAGACGTCTAAGCATCATTTGAAGTGCACTGTGCACTTATATTACGTGGAATTCATTTGCTTAATACTGTTGAAATATTTGAGATAATTGCTAGGGGCAATTGGTGATTCAAATCACCGTTTTTATCCCATTCTTTTTGCACTATCTGACATTCACTTTCATTCATATTTACTTGGAATTCTATTAATTATATATTTGTGTTGAATTGCGATCTTGAGAAGTATTTTTGCCAATTGCTCCCTGTGTTCGACCTCGGACTTCATTTATATATTTGAGCTATAAATTCTATTTGCTTTTCACCCTGATTAAAGCTATACTGCAACGCATTGATTTTAAAACCCGTTTCAGAGTGATAAACATTTTAGCTCTGTTGTCGGGGAGCAACGCGCAATTTAGATCTCTTGATTGCAATATTAGATTTGGTACTAACTTGCTCTATCTCTTTTGACTTTGATCTATTTCAGGGGATTCTTTAAAGAAGATCAGCTGCACATCAGCCACTCCAGGGATAGGTAAACTCCATCCACCCTCTTATAAGCCCCTGATTCTGAAAAGCTAAAAAAGGTTAGGTTTACTTGCATTCTATTCTTAGACAAATCATAAAGTTGCTTAATTTAATACATTCTAGAGAACATCCAAACCCTGATTTGTGCACCTACTTAAAGCTTAAGGTATCTAGGGCTATCACCTTCTTGCTTGAGCCCTAGGTACCACATTTGGACAAAATTGAATTGGACCAATCAGAGCCAATTAACCTTCCCAAACAGTGTGTGCCTAAGCCCTGGTTAAATTGATCTATTCAAGCAAACCTTAAAAACAGGCTCTTAATTTCATTTGAACACTAAAAGAGAGACCTAAATTTGTCAAAGGACAAAACAGGTGAAGTTGACCCACCTTGTTGGGTTAATCAATCTTCAAATTAGGTCACTTTTCACAAAAACATCTTAAAGTTCAAGTGAAATCATAAGCACCTTGCTCTTAATCTAAAACTGGTAGACTAAAGAGGTCAAGTCCTCATTCTGGTCTACCTGGATCCTCAGTGACAAGAGAGGTCGGGTGGGGGAAACCCTGTAATTAGTGGGGATGCTCTATCGAATAGGGGTCTTCGCAGGACTCTCCTTCTCTGGCTGCCCAGGTAATTCTCAGGTGGACGACTCTCTGACTAAGGGGTATCATCCACCTCGAACCTCTATAGTCATCCAAAAGTTTTGGGTGTCTTGATTGGGTCCATCACCTGCTATCCCTCATCTAATCCATCGGTGCATGTTTGGGAGGAGGTCCTTAAGACCGTCCTTGAGGCCTCCATTAGATATTCACTCTCATTGAGGTCAAGCCTCGACTTTCGTATTTATGCAACAACCGGATCACATTGACATATCCTCTATTTCAGAACCTACTTCCCCTTCATCAGCTATGGATCACCAAGAAGAACAACCTAATCTTGAGCAACAATTCCATGATTTCCAAAATCAAATCAATGCCAACATCAACCCACTGTTGCGTCCTCAAATACGAGATCACTATAATCCCACAGTGGTGGAGATCGAACCCTGAATTAACATTCCTGTGGGAGGACTCGAGGTAGATCTCAAGCCTAGCATGCTTCATATGACCCCAAAATTTCATGGCTTGAACTCCGAGGATCCTTTCCAGCACATAAAAAACCTAAAACATTTGGCCCACACCTTTGGGGTAGATGTACAGAATCAGGACGGATTACTCTTAAAGCTCTTCTCATTCTCCTTGGCTGACAAAGCCGCTCACTGGTTTCAGACTCAACTACACACGATCAACACATGGGGAGAACTTCAAACCGCCTTCCTACAAAAATTCTACCCCATTGGTTGTACCAACATGATGTGGCACCAAATCACGCACTTCTCCCAAGGAGCAAGAGAATCTCTACATGAAGCATGGGATCGCTTTCTGGATCTCATGCGTAGGTGCCCCCATCACGGAGTGCCGAAGTTGTAACTAGCCCAATCCTTTTACCATGGACTCCGTGAGGATATCAAGCTCTTTGTCAATGCAACCTGTGGTGGTAGCATCATGGGTCAACATGAGGACATGATTTGGGAAATTCTCGAGAACATGTGCGAGAACTCCCTGAACAATGAGTCATTGGGTGCATACGACCGGATGTCCACCCATGCATTGACAAATAATCGGGGGGTACATGAGTCTCAAGGCCTTTCTACATCCATTGATCTGGAGTTGGTAGCCAGTTAATTGGACAAGGTCTCCATTATCGAGAAAAAGGTGGACGACATCACTCGTCATCTACACAAATCCACCTCTGCACCTCAAAGCACATATGTGCACCTACCCACGGGAAGGGAGGTTGCGCACAACATCTACCACTCCTCGGGGATGGATGCATATCCACCCCCATCTGATTATGGCTTCGGAGGCAACTCTGGGTCAACCCACCTCAATTGGGGGAACTTTGAACCCCTGTACCTTGATTATCTCGAAGGTCCTTAGACTTGCAAGGATCTTCACGCCATCCAAAATAATCCTTTCTCCAACACTTACAACTCTAGATGGCATAATCATCCTAACTTTTCATGGTCGGGAAATAACCTAAATCTAAGACCTCAATTCCAACCCCGACCATAGGCTCCGCGACCTTATCAACCCACCCAACCAAGGCCCACTCAAAATTTCCAATCTGGACCACCTAAAGAAGATCATACATCTTTGATTCTCCAGACCTTGGTTGACATGCAAAAGCAACACAAAGAGGAGATCTCTGAGTTACGAAATCAATTGGCCAAGTTGGCAAGTGCTCGCTAGCTTGGTGCACTTCCTTCTCAGCCTCCTCCAAATCTGAATAACGTGCCCAACCAGAGGCACGTTATGAACCCAAATCAGGGCCAAGCCCACTTTGTTTATCAGGCCCCTTCTGCTCCATCACCTGATAGGATGGATGCTTCAACGTCATACTTAGGATTTCAGTAGCAAACACCTATTTTGCCCAACCCAAACCAAAATCAGGCAGGATTAAATTCTGTCACCACCCGTAGTGGCAAAGCAACACAGGACCCACCCTTTCCTAGCCACAACATGCTTGTTGAGACCATGAACCCTAATCCTAGATTGGTCATCCAGGACACACCCGTCCCTAATAAAGAGCCTGAGTCAATTCTAGAGGAACCATCTAAGGTTCCATTTCCCGAGGCCTTGACCAAGGGAAAGAGGATAGCCAAACCCATGGCACCTGAGGAGGACCTAGTTAAGCTTTTTGAGTAGGTCCATATAAACATCCCCTTGATGGATGCAATTAGCCACGTACCAGCTTACGCACAATTCCTGAAAGACGTGTGTAAACCTAAGCAAAAGCTACGAACCAGAGGCGAGAACCCAATTGTACTGTCGGAGCAAGCCAGCTCTGTCATTTTGAGAAAACTCCCCCCTAAGGCAAAAGACCTAGGCACCCCTCTGATCTCCTATGGTATCGATGATATATAGTTTGACCGAGCCTTACTTGACTTAGGAGCTTCCATAAATTTGATACCTATATCCCTACTAGACTACTTTGAGGAATCTGAGCTTAAACCAATAGAAATGACCTTACAATTAGCTGATCGATCAATTAAGTCACCAAAAGGAATTCTCGAGGATGTCATAGTTAGGATACACGATTTCTATTTTCCTGTAGATTTCATTATTTGAGACATGGATGCTCCTGAGAACTTGAAGAATACACCGATTATATTAGGGAGACCCTTTCTAGCCACTGCTAGGGCCAATATTAATTGTGTGGAGGGCCACATTGAGTTAAAATTTGGGAGCAAGATGCTAAAGATCTATATCTTTAAGGCCCAATAAGGAATTAATTGCGATGTTATAGAACAAATTTGTGATATCAAGGCCATGGTTGACGACCTATGTATCGAGGAAAACCTGAATATTTCTGATCAACCACAAGAAGATCAAAACCCACAATTAGAGGAGCCTAAACATAATAGCTCCTTCCTTTGCTCCCGACAACCACCCTGAACCACCTGCTGCTGCTGATAATCCTGCTATGGAATTGAAGCCCCTCCCTGACCATCTCAAATACGTCTCTTTGGGTTCCAATCAAACATTTCCTATGATTATCAACTCCCAACTCACACCTGATCAGGAAACACGCCTGATTTCTGTTCTCCAATAGCATCGGAGAGCCATTGGATGGACTCTCGATGATCTAACTGGCATCAGCCCCTCATACTACACACATCATATCTATACTGAAGAGGGCTCGCGACCATCCCGTGAAATGCAGAGATGCTTAAATCCAAATTTGCAGGATGTTGTGAAAAAGGAGATCATCAAGTGGTTAGATGCAGGGATCATCTATCCAATCTCCGACGATTGGTGGGTAAGTCCAATCCAAGTTGTGCCCAAGAAGGCAAGGTTCATTGTGGTCACGACTGAAATCGGAAAAACCATACCGACCCGTATAGCAAACTCGTGGAGAGTCTGCATTTATTACAGAAGACTCAATTCCTCCACGAAGAAGGATCATTTCCCACTACTATTCATTGATTAGATTCTCGAGAAACTAGTAGGAAATCAATTCTTCTACTTTTTGGATGGGTACTCCGGTTATAACCAGGTTGCAATCCATCTTGAGGACCAAGAGAAGACCACCTTCACCTACCCCTTCAGAACATACGCATTTCGAAGGATACCGTTCGGTCTCTGCAATGCACCTACTATTTTTCAACAGTGCATGCTTGCCATATTCTTTGATATGGTTGGTGAATACCTTGAGGTCTTCATGGATGACTTCTCGATATTTGGAGAATCTTTTGATGATTGCCTCCTGCAGTTGGTCCAAATCTTCAGGTGGTGCATCGACGTGAACTTGGTTCTTTCCTGGGAAAAGAGCCACTTCATGGTACCTGAGGGAATTGTCTTGGGACATCTCATCTCTAAAAAAGGCATCCAGGTTGATCGAGCCAAGGTAAATCTAATTTCCAAACTCCCTATGCCTAGCTCAGTCAAGGACATCCGATCCTTTCTGGGGCACGCTAGTTTTTACCGTCGATTCATTCTTGATTTCTTGAAAATCGTGCACCCCCTGACTACTCTTCTATCTAAGGATGTCCCCTTCAAAATCATCGAGGAGTGCACTCAAGTGTTTCAGATCCTACGTGATCGAGTTACTGATGTGCATACATCTAAATAGCCAAAAATGTCTATTAATGCATGTTTTTAGTACCATATTAGCATCATGCATTGTAAAGATTGCATGACACGCATAATCATGCATTTAGGTCGAATTGTACAAATTGTATAGTAATTGTCTCCTTTTATGGCTGGGGACAGGTGACTTTTAGTCAGGGCCTCGGACCAAGGATCCAACCGTACTAATTTGATTAGAGTGACAACTGGAGTTCAACGACTCCAAGGTCGCCCCGATTGGACATCCGTAGCACGAAATATAGTCAGAGGAAGATCAGAGATCAAGGGCCAGGATGGTGTCAATCCTCACTTCAGACAACAAATCTGATCGCATGTTTAGGTTCAGATCGACGATCGCAGCCTAACGGTGCGAAAATTGGTTTAATCGGACATCTGTGGCACCATCTACAACTCATAGAAGATGGATGGCCAAGATGGCACCACGTGGGGCTATCTCAGCCGCCCATACCAGCGCAAGGCTCGCTTGCTATCTCTATCTCCTCATCCACACCATCGGATCTTAGCCATTAGATCACAATCTAACGGCTGAGATCACTCCTCACCAAGACTCTCCTTTCCAAAGATGCGGCCTTCGGGAGATCACAATTGTTGATCTTTGATCTAACGGTTGTGAGCATGTGCATGGTTGGTGGCCTACTTGACAATCCATGCGTGTAGCGCAGTGGATTAGCGGCTTACCCACTCGCAAGGATGTAGGATCAAAACTCCCCGCAAACCCCATCCTCAATGATCCAATGAAAATTCAACCATCTGATTGTGCATGGAGGGTGTGGATTGAGCCACGTCACCTCTATCAGATTGGATCAACCCACAGCATAAGACGTCTGTGGGGTTTCACATCTGTCTAATCAAGATCGAGTGGGCGACGATGATTGGAAATGTGCTCAATCTTGAGCCATCAGATTTGATGGCTGAGAAGCATCAACGAAGTCTTAATGTTGGGAGAACATGCTTCAACGATGGAGAGGAAGCGACACCTGACATGGCCGCTTCAAGAGAGTGGGATTGCAATCGAACGACTATGATGGTTTGAGCGCGGGCATGCATTGAGTGGCTGAAAGTGAAGAGGTGGAAGCACGGGTGCATGAACAGCAATGTGGGGGCTTTAGTGATAGTTATATCCGTCACTAAAGACCCCCTCATTTAATGTTTTAAAATGTAATGACCAAATTGCCCCCAATCCTTGCAACTATAAATGGAGACCCTACCCTATGAAATTCTCATCCTTTCCTTCACCTCTCTCCCTCTCCAAAGCTCAAGAGAAGCTTGTCCCACACTCGGGATGCTCCTCTAGAGTAAAATCCAAAGTTTTCTCACCCTCATTTCGGAAGTAGATCCTGCAACAACGATGATGTGCTGCCTCATTCCAGCTTCTTCCTGCTTCATCCTCCTTCTTCCCGCTCCATCCTTTTTCTTCCAGGCGTCGCTCTATCCAGCTCGTCCTCCAAGTAGTCGTCGAGGAGGATAACATCTCTCTCCTTTTTATCGCTTTCTAGAATAGAATTTCTCACTTTCTAGCTGTAATCGTTTCCCGCTTTCTAATTGTAAAAATAGTATTATTATATCAAGGGATTATTCTCTCTCTCTCTATCTTAGTACTAATATCAATTCCATTATAATTATCTCGCCTTCAAACAAAAATACCAAAAAAATATAATCGCGGATTTTAGGTAAACGTAGCCTCCCTGTATTCGACTCAGAATTTCTTTACAAATTTTGGTTAAATTTTATCTGCTGACAGATTGCTTCACAAATCGAACTATAATGACGGGTTTTCAAAATCCAATTCCGATCGCATAGTTTTCCTTACTCAACAGTTACCTAAGCACCTATCTTGTAGTCCCCTGATTGGTCTCAACCCTTTGAGATCATGTGCGATGCATTTGATTGTGCTGTAGGTGCAGTACTTGGGCAGAAAATAGATGGGAAACCCGTGGTCATCTACTACGCTAGCAAGACACTTGACGAGGCTCAGCGTAACTACACAGTTACTGAGAAAGAGTTGCTAGCCGTAGTATTTGCACTGGAGAAATTCAGATCATATCTTTTGGGTTCTCGTGTTATCATATACTCAGATCACAGTGTAGTGAGGCACCTCCTTGCTAAGAAGGATGCGAAACCTCGACCAATCCACTGGATCTTGTTGTTGCAAGAATTTGATCTCGAGATTTACGATAAGGCGGGAAAGTAGAACGTGGTAGCTGACCACTTATCCCGCCTTCCTTCTGACATTATTGACCCTTCTGGACCCATCGCTGAACACTTTCCCGATGAGTACCTCCTGACTATTACTATGGGACTTCCTTGGTTTGCTGATTTGGTGTACTTGGCATCACATCAGATCCCGTCCGATTTGTCGAAGGCCAAGAGAGACAAATTGCTTTCTGATGCCAAGTACTACATCTGGGAAGACCCGTACCTCTTCTGCATTAGTGCCGATTAGCTCATCAGACAGTGCATTTCGGAAGCGAAAATTCAGGACATTTTGTCCTTCTGCCATGACCAAGCCTGCGGTGGACACTTCTCCAGACATAAAACTGCAGTAAAAGTCCTCCAGTGCAGCTTTTATTGGCCCTCGATTTTCAAAGACGCATATGATCACTGTAAGGCATGCACTCATTGCCAGACCTTGGGCAACATGAGCCACAGCAATATGATGCCTTTACAACTGATTCTCATATGCGAAATCTTCGATATATGGGGGATTGATTTCATGGGACCCTTCCCTATCTCAGATGGCTTCGAATACATTCTTCTCGCTGTTGACTATGTGTCCAAATGGATCGAAGCCATCCCCACCCAAACCAACGATCATAAGGTGCTAATCAAATTCATTCATCAGAACATCTTTTCTCAGTTCAGGATTCCATGTGCCATTATCTCTGATGGAGGGATCCATTTCATGAATGCTTAGTTCAGATCACTGATGACCAAATACGGGGTATCACACCGAATCTCTACTTTTTAACACCCCCAAACCAACGGTCTAGCTGAGATATCGAATTGGGAGATCAAGAAAATCCTTCAAGTCACTGTCCGACTTGATAGGAAAGATTGGTCGCCCCGACTTCCGGAAGCCTTGTGAGCTTATAAGATCGCACATAAGACCCAATTGGGCATGTCTCCTTTCAGATTAGTGTACGGGAAGGCATGCCACCTCCCTATCGAGTTGGAGCACAAAGCCTATTGGGCAGTACGGAAGTGTAATCTAGATCTTTCTAAGGCAGGAACCCACAGAAAGCTTTAAATGAGTGAGATTGATGAATTACGCAATGATGCATTTGAGAACTCGCGTATTTACAAAGAGAGGGTTAAGGCCAAGCACATATCCAGAAAGATTTTCACCCTGGTTAGAAAGTCCTACTCTTTGATGCCGAACTCAAACTGTTCCCAGGAAAACTCATATCAAAATGGATTGGACCATATCTTACTAGACGGATTTTTGGAAATGGAGCTGTTGAAATCAGTCAACCTAGCCTTGATTCTGAACCTTTTATTGTGAATGGGCAGCGACTTAAGCCGTTCATTGAACTCACCGATACGAACTTGGCTAAGGTATATTTTGATCTCCACTCTCCCTGAGCTCATTGCGCTCGACTGATGGCGTTAAACTCAGCGCTTAACGGGAGGCAACCCATCATCTTTCTGAAAAACCTGAAACCCTTCTTGACACATCTTATACTAAACTTATATTACACTTTAGGGTTCATCCATTAGAACAATCAACTCCACCTCTAATACCCATACCCGAGCTTGAAATCATCCGCAACAGTCACCCCGGCTCGTCCACCAACCCAAAACCTATTTTAATATACGATCTAAGTTGAACTCGAACCCACCTAATTTACAATGAGGATATTGCAAATCGTAGGCATGAGGGGTATTAAAGTGCAAATGCTGTAAGAATTACTTCACAAGAAAGGGTTTCATCAAAAAATTACATACTCCAAAAAAAACCCAAAAAAGAAAAAAATAAAAAATAAAAAACTAAAAAAAGAAAAAAAATGAAGAAGGGAGGAAATTTTGAGAATCAATTTGCATATCATTCTTGAGGAGGAAAAGGGGAGGTAACATAAATGTAAAAATGGAGCACAGTTTGAAACAAAAAAAGGAGATAGTCATTAGTAAAAGATTGAGGAATCTACTTAGTTCTAGACCAAATCAAAAGAAAGAAAATGAAAGACTAAAAGTGCTAAGAGACAAAAAAAAGAGATTAGTATGAATGTTGATCTTAGGCCTTTTGGGCTTGTGTTTAGGCTTAAAAATTCAAGTATCCGTTAAGATCTGGATAGTCGTCAAGAGGTTGGGGAAAATGCAAAGCTTAAGTATTAAGTCTAAGGCTTAGGATTATTCGGCCTCGTTAACAGACCTTTGGTTTGCGGAACTTGGTAACCTAAGCACCCCAATCCACACATAGTCTGGTTTAGTGCGCTTAATTACCAAAATCATGCAAATGTGATAATTCTATTCTGAAAAAGCTACCTAGATTAGGAGCGGCTGATCAACACAAGTTGATTTAGAAGAGTTCCCAGCATGGAGAGGCGAGAAATTCCCCTCGAAGATGTGCAATAACATATCGTCTCCTCGATGCTTGTCTCCTAGGATATCTAAATATCTACCGGAGGCATGCAAGCACCTTGTGCTGGTTCAGATGCCATGGGTGGCATTATCACAAAATTTCGATTGCTAGGGTTTGGATTTAGCTACAGAATGCTATGGGTGGGATTATCCTGAAATCTCGAAAGCCAAGGTTTTGGGGTTTGCCATGGGCAGTGCTATCTCGAAGCATTGATTGCCAGGGACCCTACAAGGATTGATGGTGGGAGCTAGGAATCTGATACAGACTGTGTTGTAAAGCCAATTTGAAGCTAGAAATAAAAAGAAAAGAGAGAGAAAACTCTCCAAAAATAAAAAATCTTATGTCTCTCTCTTACAAAAATGCATTGCAAACTGAACTGGTGATGGGAACACCATCATGAGCCATAACTAGCTTAATTTAGTCATTATCAAGGAATAAATGCTCCTATATAACTACCAGAGAGCCCTAGGTCACTGCAAAATCATTCTGAGTGAAAGATAAGAAAATAGGATTAAAACTATAATTTTACCATCATATCATGAATGCAGAATAACTGTAAGTTTTCCCAGGGTGTAATTAAGGGTGAAATTGTCTTAAATGTCCAACAATTAGGTTAGAATAGACAGAAAAGGGTTTTCGTGTATTTTGAGATTTAAATGACTTCTGAAACCCTAAAAACAGACCCGCTTAATTAAATGAGGTTTTGGTCTGGATAAAATTCACCTAAACCCTCTAAAATTCATATAAAAATATTCTCTAGGGTTTGGTACTTTCAATTTGACCACTAGAATCCGTCTTAACCCAAAATAGAGTCCTAGATGACATTTGCCCTAATATTGGTTTTTTGCATAAATTGCCCAGTCAAACTAGGCCAAAACCTAAATCTAACTTCACCATTGGATTACTTGGGTCCAAATTAGGTTTTAATAAAAATTTGGGCCCAATTTGAGATCATCTTGACCAAGTTTGTATTTTGGTCCAGTTAGACTCTTTCTATCTAATTCAGACCCTTAACTTTTGAATTTCTTACAAATAGCCCCCAACTTATTTGTCATCTTCACAAAAAGGTCCCTCTGCCATTATCTCTCATGAATCCTACTCTAGCGAGCTTCATTTGGGGAGATCTCCTTGATTGATTGATAAAACCTTCCCAAAATCAAACCAGAGATTCTTTAGGAAATCCTCTTTCCATTGGGACCAATCTTGGATCCCAACTCCTTCCCAAAGCTCATGCGAACGCTTTGAAGGAATGGGTATCCTATTTGTGCATAAGCTCCAAGGTTCCCAAGCTGTTTCCAAGCTTGGAACCCCCTCATGAACCCTATAAAAGGATTCCCAAGGCACGGCCGTGCTCTTCAGCTAGGATTTCGCCACAAAACCCTCTTCCTAACCCTACCTCCAGCCTCCTTCGACCTAGCTCTGGCGAGCATCCTCCCCGTTGTCCTACGGCCTCCCAATGGCCAAATTGGGAGCGTCTTCTTCCTTCCCGACTTCCTTTGTCTCTCGACGATCACATTAGAGGAGCCCTAACCCCTTCTTCCTTGCCGTCTCTCCCTTCGGAGGTTTGTCTTCCCCACATCCGGCCATCACAATGGCGTGGGAATATCTCCCCCTTTCATCTCTAAACTAGGTTCTTTAACTTCCTCTCCTTCCCTCCTTTTTTCCTTCTTTCTATCTCTCAAAACGATCACCGACCACACGTCTCCCCCTCCGTCTTCTTTCGCTCCGGTGAAGCTTTGGCGACGCCCAAATGCTGCTCCACCGCACGAATTGTGCCGCAATCACCTCCATCATCTCCGTCGTGCTCCACTCTTCAAAACCCCTCTCTCCATTCACTTTCTCATCCACCCAATCACACCACCGAACAAACCCATCATTGGCTTCTTTCCCTGACTCCGACCAGCCACCACACACCCCAATCCTCAACAAAACCACCGCCAACATACTTCATGTCCTTCAATGAAGGTTCTGAGCTAGTTTAACTTGGCTGTAAGGCCTTCTTTATGTTTTTCAGGTCTCGCTGTCCACTACCGCTTCCACTTCCATCTCTGACATCATTCAAGTTCCTCCAGCCGTGTTCTTCGCCAATTCCATGCCCAAGCTGTGAGGCTTACCTCCAGGTTGCATTCCAAGTTGCCAATAGAAGGACACCATAGTTCGTTCATCCGCAATCAAAGACGCCATCACCTGCTGCTGCGCAAGGGAAGGGTGGGACATTTAGTCCCACCTCTAAAACTGCTAGATGCCCACAACCGAATAAGTTGTTTTTGTCACATGAGCTCTTTGCCTCAAGTGACACACAGGGGGTGAGGTCCCCATGCCCTCACGTGCCTCACCCGCGACACCTCACACGCGAATCTGGTGTGCCCGATTACCCGCCTAATCCTGTTCACACCTCACTAATCACCTACGCCGGTGAGCCTGGTCCTGGGTATGCTTGATCCGTATACCCGATTACCCTGATTGGCCCTGGGAGGGCAAAACCTAAGAGGAGAGAAAGAAAGAGAGCACGGGGGCAGGGGAGGGTTTTGCCCTGTGCGACACTTAGCCAAATCTGAGTGCCTTCCTTGTGCGTAAGAAGAAGAAAAGAAAAGAGAAGGCACAGAAGGAGAACTTGAGAAGAATAGAAGAAGAAGGATTGTGCATAAAGAAGAGAAGAAAAGAAGAAAAGAGAAGGCACAGCTGCAGAAGAAGGGAAGAAGAAGAAGGAGCAATAGACAGAGAAGAGGAAGAAGAGAGCTGTTGAAGAAGAAAAGCTAAAGAAGAAGAAGAAGAGAAGCAAGCCATAAGAAGAGAAGAGAAGAATAGTGCTATGGAAGCACTGTAGCACTTATTGGATAAGTCATCTGATTCGATAACCTGACGACTGATTTGAGTTCTGTTACTGTTGAGATATTGAATGCTTGATATATATGCTTAGAGAATAATTGGTGATTTAAATCACCATTATTTTAGCTTCTCTACCTTTTTATTGCCTTAGGATACATGAGAATTCATTGAATATCTAATGTGACAAATTAGTATTTACTGAATATCATTATTTGGTTTAAATTCTTGTGCTCAGTTACATATTATTTGAGATTAGTGTGTGAATTCCTATTTGCTCCATGTGTTTGACCTCGGACTTTCTTTCGAGTATAAATTTTATCTATTTTCAAGCGATTTTGACCTATACTGCATTGCAACATTTAAAACATCAATTTTGCTCTGTCAACAACCGGGACTAAACATGTCTTAAGCACGGGTGCTTTAACCGTGGAGTTCAACAAACCTTAGTTTAGTTATTGTGGGCCTTAGAAACCTTCACAGTGGACTGAAGCTACAGCTGGTCAGGTCTGGATCTTGGTTGGTACTTGAGTACCTCTAGGCATACTACTGGCATTCTGACCTAATCTACAAAAGAAAGCACACAACAAAAATCTAAGCATAAAAAGGCATATGGTCTAGAATTTGAGTTAATTCCATGAGATTTGGTAAGGGACCAGCAAAAGCTAGGCATGGGGGTATGATGGGAACACCATTATGAGCCATAACTAGCTCAATTTAGTTATTATCAAGGAATAAATGCTCCTACATAACTGCTAGAGAGCCATAGTTCATTACTTAATCATTCTGAGAGAAAGACAAGAAACTAGGGTTAAAAGTGCAATTTTACCATCCTATCTTGAATGCAAAATAACCACGGGATTTTAGGGGATAATGAAGGGTCAAATGGTCATAAATATCCAACAAGTGGGTTTATACAGACAGAAAAGGGCTTTCACGTGTTTTGAGAATAAAATGACTCATGAAACCCTAAAAACAAACCTGCTTAAGTAATTGAGGTTCTGGTCAAGATAAAATTCACTAAAACACTCAAAAATTCATATAAAAATATTCTCTAGGTTTGGTACCTTCAATTTAACCACCAAAACCCATCTTGACTCAAAACAAAGTCTCAGAATGACATTTGTCCTAATTTAGGTTTGTTCATAAATTATCCAGCCAAACTAGGTCAAAACCAAAATCCAACTTCACCATTGGATTTCTTAGGTCAAAATTAGGTTTATACCAAAATTTGGGCTCAATTTGAGACTATCTTGACCTAATTTGTAATTTGGTCCTGTTTGATCACACATATGCCCTTAACTTTCAAAATCCTTACAAAAAGGCCCCTAACTTTGTCATTATTTTCACAAATAGGTCCCTATTGCCATGAATCCTATTCCTACAAACTCCGACGACCTAAATTTGGTAAGTTCTCCTTGATTCTTTGACGAATCCCTCTCAAATTCGAAAGGGAAGTTCGTCAAGGAATTCCCTTCCTTTTGAACCAATTCCTAAGCTCTCAAACCTTCCCAATATCTCATGCGAATGCATGAGAGATTAGGGTATCCTAGAATTCCTATCTTCAGCTAAGCTTTCCAGGCTTGGGAAGCTTGCTTCCCAAGCCCAAAACGTCATCCAGAGGCCTATAAAAGGACCTCCAGATCAAATTGAAGAGGCCATGCTCGTTCTAGGCCTGGAATACCCCTCCTTCCTCCCTTCACTCCAGCCAAGAAGCTCCATGACGTTTGGTGACCTCCTCAGACTCCATTCCTCATCCGTTTGCAATACTAGCGATGGATCTAAATTTCTCTTCTTCCTCTGTGTGTCGCAATACCTATGGCTGCTCCAATCTACATCTTTGTCGCCGATTCTCACTCACCGGAGTCCTCGTCTTCTCCAAAGCTGGCGTACCCTCGGTGAGGAAAATCCTCCCCTTTCGTCTAATTATCCTAGGTTATATTAGTCTCTCTCCACTTGAGGTTAAATTCCCCTCTCCTCATCCCTGTTTCAACCCCTCAACACCGTCACAAGCCACCTTTGTCTCCATCTTCGACGATCACTCCGGCGAAGTCATCCGCTCACTCCACTACTCCAAACACTTCGCCGACCACCTCACAACCTCCATCGTACTCCACTCTTTAAAACCCCTCTCTCCATTCGCTTTCTCATCCACTCAAACTCGCTGTCCACCATTTCGTCGCCATTCCCAACTCCGACCGACCATCATACACCCCCACAAGCCACGAAAACACCACTAATGCATTCTACACCCTACGACGAAGCTCCTGAGCTAGTTTTATAAGGCCGCAAGGACGTATTCTGATTTTTAGGTATTTGCCCTCGTCGCCATTAACAGCGCTCCTTCGAGGTGCTTGAAGAAGGTTTCTTGTTGCCACGAGTCCCAGGTGAAGTCTCAGGTAGTGCAGGCTTACTCCCAGGAGAGCGCCCAGGCTGCTAATTGGAGTCACTAAGGCCTGTACAACCGCAATCGAAGGCACCTTCTTTCGCAGCTGCACGCAGAAATAAGAGTGGGACTTTAGTCCCACATTGTAAACTCGCAAGCGCTGGAAGTGGCATAAATTATTTTTGTCCTATAGGCTCTTCGCCTCCTAGCCACGGGGTGAGGTGCCATACACCCCCACGCACCTCTCTCGTGACACTGCTCACACGGGTCTGGTGCATCCGATTACCCACCTAGCCAAGCACTCCTCGGCTGCTGATTGCGCAACAATCATAGGTCCTAATTGACCTAAATTAGGCTAGGACTTAGCATAAGTTAGGGTTATTCATGCATGCATACGCATTATCTGCATCTTTACTGCTTTCCTTTAGCTATGCATAAAATAATGTTATAATGTGCTGATTAAGTGCATTATGTCGATTGCAGGGAATAAGCTGATCAGGAGCTGGATCTGAAGCTGGATCAGGAATAACAGGAGTTGTAGCAGAGCTGGAGTAGAATGCCTAGTTTAGATGTAGGAATAATAATGTAAGGGGGTTAAAAGTTTGCTATTCTATTAAGTAGGAATAAAGCAATAAAATGTGAAGAGCTTAGGTCCATCCTAGCCCTAGGATAGCCTAGAGACTTCCCCAAGCCTTAGCCACCCTTAGATTAGGTCACAACACCCTAGGAATCCCTAAAACCCTAGTTCCAACCCTTCTCTGGACGTCCAGATAAGTTTTAAGACGTCCAGGACCCTTAGCCAACTCCCGCACACTTCAAACCCACTTCTGCAGTGTTATTGGACGTCCAGACACTTTGTCAGACGTCCAATTTCTGCAGAATACCCAAAACAGAATCGAAATCCTTCCTGACTCTGATTGGACGTCCAGACAACAAGTCTGGACTTTTGATTTTTTAGTATAAGACGTCTGATTCTATAATTAGACGTCTAATACTGCTCTCCAATTCCTGTTTTGAGATTTAAGCCTTTATCTTGGATCTCTAGGCCCCTAAACCCAATTCCAACCCCATAGGAACCTAAATTAAGGTGCCCTAACCCTAGTACATCACCTCTAGACCTCCCTAAGGACCTAATTAGGTCCTCACTAAACCTAATTGACTTGGATCTTAGTCAATTCCATCAGCCTATTCAGTTGGACTCATTGAGTCCAATTGAGCCCTGATCTCAGCACACACTGTCCAATTGAACTCAGTGAGAGTCCAATTGACCTAGACCTGACTTAATTGAGTTTTTTTACTCTCAATTAAGTTTCCACACACCCAATTAAACTTGTATTAAGTTTAATTGCACTTTACCTTAGTGAATTAGGGTTTATAACCCTAATTTGAGACCTACCTTGACCTAAACCCACTAGAACCCAACCTAATCAACCTAGCCACCTAAGTTTCGACCCACACATACCCACACACACCCACACACACCATCCACACGAAAATATCTAAAAATTTAATGGCTCTTGGTTGCTATTTTTGGCAACCAAGGCAACCACACATGGTAGAGAGTTCTCTAGAACTCTCTACCATGTGTGGTTGCCTTGGTTGCCAAAAATAGCAACCAAGAGCCATTCAATTTTTAGATCCACATTTGGTGGATCTAAAATCCACCATCCACCCTCTGTCTCTCTCTCCCACGAGCTCCCACCATAGGCCTCTCTAGAGAATTCCATAATTCTCTAGAGAGCTTCCCTTAGGTCTATAAAAAGACCCCTTAGGTGGCCATTGGCACCCATTCACTCCCTTGGCAATTACTCTCCATTGGTGCCATTCACGCCACCTCCACTTAGCCACTCACTCCACCTCCACGAGCTCACTACCACCACCATGGAGGACACCATGCCGGGATGCTGGATCAACCCTACCTCTCTCCAAGGACCGGCCTAAGCTACATTGGCCGCCCCTCATTCTCTTCTCAACCACTCCAAGGCCATCGGGGACCACCCCTGAATGCCCTCTACTCTTTTAGCTCTAGATCATGCTTTTCATAAGTTTTACTGCTTTCATTTACTACTTAGTAGAGTAGTTTCTCTTCTCCCCCAATGATGCATGCGAAATCCCCCCGTCGATTCTTATATGCAATCGTTTTCTGGTAGCTAGGTTTAATTTAAAGCATTCCTGTATAAGCTTTCCTCTAGATTTCCTGTACAAACAACTCTCCCCCAATGAATGAATGAAAAATGCATTTATATATATATATCTCTTTATGTGTTTGAAATCACCATGAGCTGAATGATTATTTTATTTACGTAATTTAAGTGCCTGTTCTTTAACCGCCTATATATTGCGCACCAGAATACTAAGTAGAGCGGCTTTAAGATCGATTTCAAAAATAAAAACCGCCTCCCAGAGACGAACAACCAGGACTCAAGTCTCGTTATTTTACAAAATAATATTTTTGACGAACGTTTTTGTGCGACTATACTACGATTTTCAACGACCTTCAAATGCACGAAAACGGCTTTCTGGCAGCTGTTATGCACGTCTGGTAGCCCTGGTCCCAGGTGCACATGTACCTGATAACCCGACTATCCTGACTGTGGCCCTGAGAGGGCGGATCTTAGAGAGTGAAGGAGAGGAAAGCGTGCAGGGGTAAGGGGGGTTTTGCTCTCAAGACCAACAATAGACACTTAGCCATTTAAAGAATCTTCCCCTTGTGAGTGAAGAAGGAAGAAGGAAAGGAAGCCTGAGCAGCAGTGAAAGAAGAGAGAAGGCAAAGCCAGAAGAGAAGAAGAAGGTAGAAGGAAAGAAAGAATAGTTGCAGAAAGGAGCCGCACAAGAAGAGAAGAGGAAGGATGCCCTCTTGGCACTGTAGCTGCAAGTGATTTAAGCTGTTTGATCGGCTAAATAGACGTCTGAGCATCATTTGAAGTGCACTGTGCACTTATATTACATGGAATTCATTTGCTTAGTACTATTGAAATATTTGAGATAATTGCTAGGGGTAATTGGTGATTCAAATCACCATTTTACCTCATTCTTTTTGCACTATCTGACATTCACTTTCATTCATATTTACTTGGAATTCTATTGATTATATATTTGTGTTGAATTACGATCTTGAGAAGTATTTTTGCCAATTGCTCCCTGTGTTCGACCTCGAACTTCATTTATGATATTTAAGCTATAAATTCTATTTGTTTTTCACACTGATTCGACCTATACTGCAACACATTGATTTTAAAACCCATTTCAGAGCGATAAACATGTATCCACCCCCATCTGATCCTGGTTTCAGTGGATACTCTGAGCCATCCTACTCCAGTGAGGGATCTCTGAACCCCCGTACCCTGATTACTTGAGAGCTACTCAACCCTACGAGGAGCTCCACACCATCTAGAATGATCCATTCTCCAACTCTTACAACCTTGGATGGCGTAATCATCCAAATTTCACATGGTCGGGAAGTAATAAGAACTATAGACCTCAATTCCAACCCCAACAACAAAATATGCATCCATATCAACTTGCTCATCATAGGCCCAACTCGAACTTTCAAATCGAACCTTGCAAGGAAGACCAGATGAGCCTACTTTTACAGACTCTGGATGATATGCAGAAGACCAACGCTTCCATGCAGAGACAACATAATGTAGAAATTATAGAGGTTCTCAACCAACTCGCACAAATGGCTGGAACTTGGCAACCTAGTGCACTTCCATCTCAACCTCTGCCGAATCCAAACAATGTGCTGCACTATAGGCACGTTGCAAACCCAAATCAGGGCTAAGCACATTATGTTTATCAGGCCCCTTCTACACCTCCACCTGAAGGGTCAGAAGCTTCTATTTCATACATGGGATATTAGCAACAACCTCCTCTCCTACCAACTCCCAATCTGAACCTGGCAAGCCTAAACTCTGTCACTACATGTAGCGGCAAAACAACCCATGACCCACCTTATCCTAATTTGTTTGGTCTGAATAGTTTAAGACCTAAACCTAGGGTGGATATCAAGGACAAACCCACCCCAGATCTAGAGCCTAACCAACCTACAGACATTCCATTTCCCGAGGCCTTAGCCAAAGGAAATAGGAAACCCAAACCCATGGCACCTGAGGAGGACTTGGTCAAGATCTTTGAGCAAGTCCATATAAGCATTCCCTGGATGGATGCAATCCACCACATACCAGCTTACGCACAATTTTTTAAGGATTTATGTACACCAAAGCGTAAGCCACGAAACAAAGACGGGAGTTTGATTGTATTGTCAGAGCAAGTAAGCTCCATAATTTTGAGTAAACTCCATAGAAAGTAAAGGATCCTGCCACCCCTCTGATCTCCTGCAAAATAGGTGATGCGAGAAATTGGCGTGATTTGAAATTAGGGTTTTAAATCGTTGTAACACATCAAATCGCAATAGCTTTTAAAATTTATAACCTAAATAGTAGTGGTATCTAGGGTCGTCCAAGGAGGCTACTTTTTGCAAAATCGAATCTCTTGCTTTAATATGGAAATCACCTTTCTTTTTGTAATTTTTGAATATATAGTTTTTATGGTTTCGAATAACAAGGTAATCGCAAAGTTGAAGAGGGAAAGTGACTAACACCTATAAGCTAAACCTAAGGTGACAAGAATAGCCTCTCCCTAAGCTCACTCTAGACACATAGAGGCCTAGAGTAAGTAGGGAGAGGGAGTGAAAAAGTGCTAGAAACAAGATAAAAGCAAATGTGACAAAAATTGAAAAGAAGGCAAATTGATTTGATGGAATTTGTGTTTTACAAAAACTTGTAGAGGAATGCTTCTACTTGAAATTGAAAATATAGAAATACTAAAAACACAAATCCTCTTGCAAAATATGGTGAAGAAGAGAGTCTTCTTACTCCAAGCCTGGTTGCTCCTTGGCATTCGACACTTCATGATAGTGCCACCCATGGTGTTCTGTAGCTAAATCCAGGCCCTGGCAATTGACATTTCGGGATAATGCCACCTATGGCACCTAAACCAGCACAATGTGCTTACATGCTCCTAGTAGGATATTTAAATATCCTAGGAAATAAGCGCTGAGGAGACGATATGTTATAACGCATCCTCTAGGGGAGTATTTACTCCTCTCTGCAACGGAACTCATCTAACCAACTCATGTTTTCTAGCCACGCCTAAGTCAAATTTTCTAGAAATATCCTTTTCTGAACAGAACACTTTATAGCATTATTTTTCATTAAGCTCACTGAACCAGACCAGTGTGTGAATTTTGAGTGCCTTGGTTACTAATTCCCACAAACCAAAGGGCAGACAACGAGGCCATATAATCCCTACGCCTTAGACTTAATACATCAGCCTTGTAACTCCCTCAACTTCTTGAGGAATAGTCCAGATCTTAACAAATATATGAGTGTTTAAGCCCAAAACAAGCCTAGGAGGATGATGATAACGTCATCATCAACCATATCTAGCTTTAATTAGTCATAATCCATTGATAAATACTCCTACGTAACCGCCAAAGGATCATAATTCACTACACATCCTTTTTGAGAGTTTAACATGAAACTATGGTTAAAACTGCAATTTTACCATCATATCATGAATGCAGAACAACTGTGGATTTTCCCAGGGGTTTATTAAAGGTCAAATGATCATAACACCTAATAAATGGGTTCGTGCAAACAGAAATGGGTTTTCACGTGTTACGAGAATTAACAGACATTTAAAACCCTAAAAATTAGACCTATTTAATTAGCTGAGGTTTTGGTTAGGATAAAATTCACCTAAACCCTCTAAAAATCATAGAAAAATATTCTCTAGGGTTTGGCATCCTTGATTTGACCATCAAAGCCTATTTTGACCTAAAATAGAGTCTTAGATAGATAATTACCCTAATTTGGGTTTTTACATAAATTACCCAATCAAACTTGGTCAAAACCAAAATCCAACATCACCATCAGATTCCTTGGATCCAAAGTAGGTTTAATAACTTCCAAATGCCTAAGTTCTCTTTTCCTAATTTCTTTCCTTTTTTATCTTTCTTTTCAAATTTTTAATTTTTTTTAATTTTATAAGAAACTAAAAGAAATTCTATGAAGTTAACATAATGATTTCAGGAATTGATTATCCAACCCCCCATGCCTAAATGATGTAATGTCCTCATTGTAAAAATAAAGACTTGAAAAGGGTGGAGTAAACATAATATCACCTGAGTATCGTGAAAATCCGGTCAGCTCCGCAGAGTGAAGAGTGTATACACACGTGCTATGTTTAATGCCTTCAGCTAGGCATAACATACATACATAGAAGAAATTGAAAATTCACAAGTGCGGGTTAGAGTCAAAATCAAAAGGTTGATCTTGAAACCCGTCTGCAGAAGATGCCCACTGATGTGGACGAGATTATGGTGCAGACCCATGCCCCAGGGTCAAGTGGTTTTCAAGTTCTGGATGAAAATCACCCAGAACCGAAGGTTGTTGTGTTTGCAGGGCCGGGCTTGCGGTTTAGTGGTGTGCAACCCAAAACCAAAATATCAGACAATGGGTAAAGATGGTTTAATAGGTGCGGTTGTCCACTTAACATCTAGCTCAGAAAAATAATCAGTTATTTCGAGCTTGGGTTGCACGTGAAAGATATCATAAGGGTCCTGGTAGAAAGTAGGTGATTTTAGGTCAATAGGTACCCTTAGATCCAAAATCAAACTCCCCTCAGAATTAGCCTCCCAAATCTTTATTTCAACAATTCTATCCTCCAACATCAAGGGCTCAAGCTTCGAGACCTTTAGCATATTATTCACCCCATATGATTCTCCTAAGTCCAGAAATCGTGGCTGAATCAAGATTGACTTTGGCACAAAGATCTCAGAAGTCAACTCTTTGGGGTGCAGATGAGGACTGGGGTCACTGATTGAATCATCAAGATTCGGATCCTCCAAGTTAACCCCAATCGAATCCAAATCTTCAATGAATGGGCTATCAAATGGTTCATCAGATTCCTCATACCCGTTTGTCTCACCAAAATCATTTTCCTTATGTTAAAGTGAGACTTCACCTAAAGATTCTTCACCCTCAGAGACAAAGAATTGATGATCCTCATTTATATATGTCTCAAAATCATAAATCATTTCTTGATCCAAGGAGACATAATTTTCTTCATTTCCTGACTTGGGGATCTCAGGTGAATCAATCGGTTCATCCTCAATGGTTGCTCTAGCCAATCTTAGTCATCCCCTGTCTCAGAAAATGTATCCCCCCCGACAGGCGCCTGAGTGGGTTCAGACATTGGCTCTCTTGAAGGGGGTTCATCTTGAGAATCATCCCAAGATTTGACTAGTGCAACCACAAATTTCATCCTCAGTCTCGACAATTTCCCAAGAAGAAACTCACCCAAGTCCCTATCCCTAACACTTTGGAGAAAATCCAATAGAGAACTATTAAGTTCATCAATCATTTTGATCATAGGCTTTAGTGCTTCAGTGCATGGTGTTGGCTGAGCTTCTAAAGATTATATAGTGTTCCTCAAACTAGCCAACACCCTATCTTGGATCTGGTTCACCTGAACCAACTGGTTCGATTCAGGTTTGGGTGGGTTCAGGTTAAATCTAGGGGAGTCAAGATGTCGAGGTTCTCGGGTCCCTCCCTGAAAGTAGGTCATTCTAGGTTGTTCAAAGGATGGTGGCGACCTATATTCAGTGGAATACTGGGGAGGGTACGTGTTATAATCATGATATCCTTCCTGATTGTAGATCGGGTTGGTTTGGTCATCAAAGGATGGAGATTCATAATCATTATAGCTCTGGGAAGGATAATAATCATAGTCTTGTCATCCAGGGTTAGGCCCTGGACCCTGAGGTCCGGATTCATATCCCCAATCAAAGTCATCCCGGCTAGTGGATGGGTAATTACAAGTCAAGTCGGGATAGTAATCATCTTGGGGATAAGTGGTGGTAGGAGGATATGATGTGAAATGTGTGTAGGATGTGGAAGGGTACATGGTGAAGTAAGGAGGGAAATCAGAAGAGAAAGGAGCCCTGCAATACAAAAATACAAGCCTATCTTTAGTTTGGGTAGCCTAAAGGTCTACAGACTCTCAGAATCCGTCCTAAGATTATAGACGATTTACTCCACTTATGTCCAGGCAATCCAACTAGTTAGAAGGAGGGACTGGGGAGAAAGTTCTTCCTTTGGCTTGCGCCTCCGGTTCCTAGTGTATCCCCCACCTGCGGTCGTTTGATGCTACTCCCCTAGCTAGACATCAGATTGACTAGTATAAGTAGGTTAATCGTGAACAATCTCAATCTAGATGCCGACGAGCGAACCAGTCCTTAAGGCCAACGTCTAATCAATTTTAGTTAGGCTTGGGACAATGGTGCTTCAAGAATGTGATGGGCCCTTTAGATGGGTTGTGCCCTTAATGATCAGTTAAAATGTGTGTGTGTGCACAACCAAGGTTTGCAAATAAGGTTATTTGATGATGTGTCTTTTAGAGTTCAACCTTTTTTAGTAGCTTTTAGGGTTTATAATCTTAGGTATATTCAATCAAGTTTAGGAAAACACTCCAAGTTTTGCAAGCACTGGTGATGATATATTCCTTTAGAAATTAAAGAAAAAAATGTGGAGTGCCTGGTTCATCCCTAAGAATCAACCCTAAGTGGCAAGCTACTTGATGAATCACTTTTATCTTAAGTGGTGCAGCCCAAACAGTTCAATCAATTGACCTATTGCACCACTTAGTTAAGGCACACAGAAATTTTTGACCTATTCAGATTTCTACTCACTTATTTGTGTGTTGAATTAAGTGTATCGAGTTCACAGGTCAGATCCCGGTTAAGTGGTAGAATCGATGTGATTGTGTGCCTTAGGGTGAGAAGTTGTGGGTGTTAAGTGTGTAGCTTACAGAAAATCCCACAATCAGATAACACTTTTTTTATTTTTTATTTTTATTTATGTGGATGGCGAGGTGAGTGGAGGTGGCAAACAAACAACCAAATCTATCCTAGGGTTCATAAAAAGCACCTAAGTTGATTTGGGTTTGAGTTATTCGGTTATGGAATGAAAACTAAAGTGGGGATGGTGTGGGGACACTAACAAAACACTCTACCCGCACTTTACTCTGGTCTACCACACTTGGATCTCCATGCTAGGGTACCTGCAAGACAGTAGATCAAAGACAAGTATGGTTAATGCTATGTAAATGCAAAGAAATGCAATAAACAATAATGGCGCCAAAATTGTCGTGCATGTTTCGCGTGTTAGAAATCGAGGTTACAAGTAACCTGTCGTCGTAGTTGCAAAACACGTCGATCAAATGAAATTTATACCGAAACACCAAGGGAGTCCCGGGTCGAACACAGGGAGGCGACGTTTACTTTATTGAAAACCGCACTTCGATTTGTTTCTTTTTGGTATTTTAGGGTTTTGTTATTTTTTTGTGTTTTTGAAATAAAAGACAAGCAAATGAATCACAAGATAGAGATGTTGAATGAAAATGGTATATATATATCAATCCAATGTCAATTACAAGAAACTATGAAAGCATATAAAGAGAGGGAGGTGAGGGGAAATCTCCCGAATCGGCTGTTCGACGAGATGACAGTGCCTGGCGGAAGCTCGGACGAAGGAGGTGAGGAGCGGGATGACGGAGGTGAGATGCTGGAGGATGTCGGGTTGAGGAAAGCTTCGGCATAGCTCCGGAATGGAGGTGAGAAGACAAAGTTGATCTACTACCGGAATGGAGGTGGGAGGATGGCTCCAAGGTGACCTATGAAGGGAGATGGGAAGTTGGAGGAGTATTTGGTGGGGTAGAGGTTAGCTACACTAATAGGCACCTTGGGAGCTTGAGAATAAGCTCTAATGGAGCATTGGTAGGCTTGCTAGAGCTTGGGAGTAAGTGGGAGTAGAGTAGGTAGAGATGGCTTGGGAGGGGGTGTAGGCCCTTTTGTAGTGGTGGAGAAGAGGCACAAATCGATATGGGACCATTAGTGACATCCAGGCCGTCGCTGTAGGTAGCACATGCTCGCAGGCGCCCACAGCTAGCTTTGCTAGCATGCGATGAATTATCGACGGCTGTAAGCGTCACTATAAGTCCAGCTCATGCGTCGCTGTAGTCCACCTCACACTGCGCTGGCGTCGCTCCTACCTTGCCGCACGCGCGCGCGCTCCCACGCACTGGCATTGCGTGCATGCACCCGCGCTGCTGCGCACGTGCGGTGTTGCTTGCGTGTGCTGGCGGCTGGGGCTACGCCACGTGGCGCAGTCTGGGCCATCCATCTTCTTGTTGTAGGGGCTACAACAGAGGTCGGATTGAGTCGATTTTCGCACCGTTAGGCTGCTATCATCGACCCGAATCCATCCGCATGGTCGGATTTATCATTTGAAGCTCCAAATTATGTCTCCTAGTCCCTTGGCCGTTGATCTTCCTCAGACTGCATATGGTGCTACGGGACTCTGATCGAGGTGATTTCAGAGGCATTGGACTCCGATCGTCTTGATCAGATCCGTATGGTCAGATCGTCAATCTGAGGCTCTGAAATGAATATCCTTCTCTCCTAACCACAAAAGGATGTAATTAACCTAAATTATATACAACTAATCTAAATGCAGAATGATGCATGCTATGCAATATTTATAACATGGAATGCAAATCTAAGCCTAGGAACATGCATGAATAGGCATTTTACCCTCAATAAATGTGTTTGCATCAATAGCCCAAATGGCATCCTATGGAACATGTACATGCTGTAGGGGCAGTTAACTGTGGTCTTCTCCTGATCTTCAAGATGAATTTCTACTTGGTTATATTCAAAGTATCCATCCAGGAAATAGAAACATTGATTTCCCGTCAGCCTTTTGAGGATCTGTCAATGAATGGGAGAGGGAAATGGTCTTTCTTCATGGAGGAATTCAGTCTTCGATGGTCAATACAGACTGTACGAGTTCGCAATTCGTGTTGGGATGGTTTCTCCGGATTTAGTTGTTAATCATGGTGAGTCTCGCCTTTTTAGGCACAACTTGGATGGGGCTCATCCAGTGGCTGTTGGAGATGGGGTAGACAATTCTCGCTTCAAGACACTTGATGATCTCCTTTTTCACGGCCTCCTAGAGATTTAGGTTAAGTCTTCTCTGCATCTCGTGAGAAAGTCGTGAGCCCTCAACAGTATAAATATGATGAGTGAAATACGAGGGACTTATTTGAGTCAGGTCATCTAGAATCCAACCAATGGCTCTACGATGCTGCTGGAGAATAGAAATTAGCTTTGTTTCCTACTTAGAAGTGAGTCAAGAGTTGATAATCGCAGGAAACGTTTGATTTGAACCCAAAAATACGTACTTCAGGTGGTATGGAAGTGGCTTCAACTCCAAGACTGGGTTATCAGCAGTAGGTAGGGGTTTGGGGTTAGCCTCAGAAGATAAGGTGGAAGCTAAGGAAAGGTCTAAATCAGATTTAGGCCCCCTAATCTGTGCGTCAAGATCTTCTTATGGTTGAGGTTCTTGGAGAATCAGGTTCACCTCGGGAATTTGATCCTCAACGAGAGAACCTATGTCACACACTTCCTCGGTTGCCCTACAGTTTATTCCTTTCTGGGCCTTAAAGATATCTACCCTCAATGTTTTATCCCCAAATTTTAACTTGATTTGACCCTCTTCGTAATTGATATTCGCCCTAGCAGTCACTAGGAACGATCTTCCCAAGATGATCAGTGTATCTCTTAGATTTTCAGGAGTATTCATATCCAAGACTATGAAAACCACCGGAAAGTAGAAATCTTGTACCCTAACTAGAACATCCTCGAGAACTCCTCATGGTGACTTAATCGATCTGTCAGTCAACTGCAAAGTCACCTCAGTTGGTTTGAGCTCAGTTTCCTCAAAGTGATTTAGGGAGGTGGGAATCAGGTTTATGAAGGCTCCTAAATCCAATAAAGCATGATCAAATTCTAGGTTTCCTATTGATAAACGCCAATTTATCATCATCCTTATCCCTTAAAACAGATCCAGCTCTTAGGATTTTAACTCCGCGAACGAGTTTTTGGGCTACATTAGGAATAAATTAGGTTAGGTGTGCATTTTACATTTTATTACCTTTTTGATGTGTTTGTTTAAGTGTTAGGGTTAAACAGATAATCAGATCCCCAGAACCCTAGCACTCAGGAAGGCAACTGGTGAAGGAGAAGCTCAAACCAGCTGGGACTCAACCTAATCCAACTCATCATAGTTGGATACTAGCTCACTTGAACTAGGGTTAGCTCATCCTATCTCCATTTAGCTCATTTCAGCTGAATGGTAGCTCAAAATAGTTCATCTTAGCCCACCCTAGCTTATGTCAGCTCAGATCCAGCACAACCTAGTTGAGTCTAGCTCATCTCAGCTCCCATCAGTTCATTGGGAGCTCTAGCTAGCTCAGCTAAGTTGACTGGAGTCTACCTCAGCTCAGGTCCAGCTACCTCTAGCTCTACTCAACTCAAGCCAGCTGAAGATGATTTCACCCTAGCTCAAGCCAGCTCAAGTCCAGCTCTTGGGGACTCCACTTAGCTCAACTTAGTTGAGCTGAGCTACCTTAGCTACTTCAGCTATCTAGGTCCTCCCCGGGAAGATCAGACCCAGCTCACCTCAGCATATCTTAACAAAAGCCAGCTTACTTTAGCTTGGCCTAGTAGCTAGCAAAGAACTAGCAAGCTAAGCCAGTTAAAGTAGCTCCTTGCTATCCTTTTCAGTAGCCACCAGCTCGTATGCATCTCCAGACAACTCTCCTTCAGCTCCTCTGCTCAAAACCCTAATTCTTCCTACCTCTCCTCTACTCATCTACTAGCTAAGCTAGCTTAGCTAGCTTAGCTAAGTTCTCCACTCCTTGGTCATCCACCTTAGCTAACCCTAACTCCACCTACATAACCTTCCACTCCAATTCCACCCAAGCTACTTCAACTTGGAGCCAACTCAAGCCACCTCTTCACCCCTCAACCACCACCAAAGGACACCAAGAGTTGGCGCCAAAACCCCCCTTAACTACCCTTAAAGTTGGTGCCAACCTCCCCTCTCATCTCCACCATACAACCAACCTCCCCTTTCATCTCCACCATCCACATACCCATCTTCTAAAAGCCCCCATAGTTGGAGCCAAAACCATGGCACATCTCCATGGTGGCTCCAACCTATGGTGCCTCTCCACCACCATAACCACCACCATCACATCCCTTAAGGTGGCGCCACCCATCCTACACCCTAGGATTCCCATAACCACCACTAACCACCTCTTAAAACCCATCCTAGCCCTACACATAGCCCCCACGCCAACCACCCTTCTCCACCTCTATAAAAACCCTCCTAACCGCCACCAAAAACTCATCCTCCTTTAGTGTTAATTCTACCCTAAGCCCACCTATAACCCACGACTAAGAAGAAGAAGGAAGGAAGAAGATTAAGGAGGCTATCCCTTGCCTCCTTGGTGCCTTCTTCCTCTCCATCCTTCTCCTTGTGCCATGCCAAGAGGAGGAGCAAACTTTCATCAAGGAGGACGGCCAAGCATTGGAGGAGAAACTAGGGTGGTGCATGCCCACCCTTGGAGGAGACAATTGAGGTGGAGAGCATCCACCTTGGAGGATCCTGATGTTAGATTTAGGGGAATCTAAAAAAAAAGAGAGAAAACTCTCAAAAATATATCTCTCTCTATCTCTCTCTTCTAGAAAAATACACTGCCAAGTTGAAACCTAGACCTTTCTGCACGTATGCACAGGTGCTTTAATCGCTGGGGTCAACGAACCTCTGGCTATATTCTTAGGCCTTAGAAACCTTTGTTGCAGACCCAAGGCTGAGATTGGCCAAGTCTGTATCTTGGCTGGTACTTGAGTAACTCTAGGCCTAGAGTTCATATTTCGATCTGATTTCTATAAAGGTGGCACAAGCAGGCATCTTGACGTTTAAAAATCTGGTATAGAGATCTAGTTCATTCCATAGGATTTTGCTAGGGACTAGTAAAAGTTAGGCATGGGGATATGATGGTAGCATCATCATTGGTGATAACTAATCTAATTTAGCCTAATTGCAATATTAACTGCTCCTTAATATTCATCAGAAGATCATAATTCTGTTCTGAGTTGGATTTGAGAAGAGAAAAAGGTTAATTCTACTATTTTAACACCTAATCACAATATCAGAATAACTAAGAGGTTAATCAAGGCTTAATCAAAGGTCAAAAAGCTAAATTTCCCAAGGAATGGGCTAGAGTTGACTAAAACAGGGTTTTCTGCATTTTAAGGATTTCTTTTTTTGAGAAAGTAAGGAATGCTATCGAGAATGATAGCAAATCGGGAATTATTTTATTAAAACATCAACTATAAGCATTTACAAAGAATCACTCCATTCTTTAACAAGAGATTCACAACCCCATACAATTTTTCCCACACAGACCGACAAACCCCTAAACACCTTTTCATTCCTCATTCTCCACACACACCATAACAAAGCTGCCATCGCTATATGTGGTTTCCCATTCATTTGAAAATCCCTCCGTAGGCCATCCCACGTGGGTAAGCGGTATCCACAAATGGACCTCCATACTTGTTCTATCACCAAGCATGAAGAGAAGAGGTGCTTCACGCTGTCGGTAGGGAAATCACAGAGAGGGCATTGCTGTAGTTGGATTCCCATCTTTCTATGTCGTAGTTCCTCCGTGATAAGTCCTCTCCTACATAGCCAAAGAAAGATTTGCACTTTAAGGGGTATGCACAGCTTCCATAGACACGCACTTTGTCTATCAATTTCTTCCATATTGCCTTAATCACTAGCACACAACAAGACTTTGTATGCTTTAGCAGAAGTAAGCTTTCCCATGGGACCATTTGAACCTGTCCACTCTACCATTTTACTTGAAATCTTCCAAGTCTTGTAGTAGCCTATCCATGTCTTCACGTGATCTGCCTCCCTTACGCAGATTGCAACCAGCTGGCGCCCATTGATTGTGGTTTGCATCCCAGCAATCAGCAACCAAGACTGACTTGTCTGGTGTAGCATCAAAGGTGCGTGGATACTTCTCCTTTAACAACCCCAACTGAGACCAACTATCTATCCAAAATGCAAAGTTTGGACCATCTCCAAGCACCAGCTGGAAATGCTGCAGTTGTCTTGTAGTGCACAGATTTCTAGAATGGTGAAGGTCTGCGTGGATTCAATCTTGCCCATTCCACATGTGAAGATCAATAGGAATCTCGGATCAGATCAGACCATAGCTTGTTACCTACATCGGAAAGCTTGATAGCCCATTTCAGTGGTAAAGAATCGTTGAATTCTTTCAATGAACATATCCCCATACCACCTTCTTTCTTTGGTCTACATAGCCCTTGCCACTTCACAAGTTGGAGGAATTTACCTTTAGCATTGGCCCCTTTCCAAAAGAATCGTTTACGCATCACATCCAATCTTTTCCACACAGATTTCGGTGATCTAAACATAGAGAAATAAAACACCAGAATAGAAGTGATAATGGTGTTAAGGAGGATCAATCTCCCACCCTTCAATAGGAAGCGACTACTCCAATTTTCAAGCTTAGCAGTGATTTTATCAAACAGGATGTTCCAGTCACTTTTTTTCAGTTTTGAATCTCTCAATAGCTGCCCCAAATATTTCACAGGCAAGGTTGTGATTGGCGTGTGCAAAACTGCAGATATCGCATCGCTCTCCTATCTCTCCATGCCAAAAAAGATCAATGAAGATTTACCACCATTAAGCTTCTAGCCTAAAATTTCCCTGAAAATGGGAGCCATACTATACAGTATCTCTACTTCCTTTGTGCCTCCCTCCACAAAGAGGATCGTGTTGTCAGCGTATTGGAGAACTGGTGCCAAGGCCCGAGAGTTTGACATCGAATAACCTCTCACCATGCCCACACTTGATAGCTTGCAAGCTAATCTAGAAAGAGTATCCACAACCAAGTTAAAAATCAAAGGAGCCAGTGGGCATCCTTGTCGGACTCCGCATTTGGCTGAATCCAATTTCCACATGGTTTCCCATTAATCAATGGAGAGAATGATGCTGTTGTTATGCATCTCTTCATCCATTGGATCCAAATAGATGGGAATCCCCTTCGTTTGAAAATTTTCGATAAATAGGGCTAGGAGATCGAATCATAAGCCCTTCTGAAGTCCACCTTCCACATTTAAGCCTTACACCTTATTCTACACCACCCCATCACAATCTCCTGTGCGATAACAAAAGATTCCTACAGAGATCTATCAGGAAGAAAGGCAGATTGCACTGGGCTGATCAAGTCCTTCAATATCCCCTTCAATCTATTGGCTAGAACTTTTCCAATAATTAGATAGATGGAGTTAGGCAATGTAATCGGTCTAAACTCCGATAAATTCTTTGCCCCCGATTTCTTTGGTAACAAGAAAAGATACGATCTGTTAATTCTCTCAAAACCTGAGTTCCCACCTTGAAACACTCTTATGACGTCCAAAACATCATACTTTACAGTTGGACAAAACTCCTTATAAAAGAATACCTGAAACCCATTTGGACCTGGAGACCCTTCGGCATTTAAAGCCTACATGGCCTCTACCACCTCCTGCTCAGAAATCGACACTATCAACTGTTCCCCCTCCACATTCCCAACTTTCAGCATATCTGAAGATGTCATCCTCCATTGTCCCCTTCCCAAGGATCTAGTGGAGTCTCTAAAAAATCTGATCGTTTCCCTTTCGATATCACCCATAGAAGTTAAGACCTGATCTCTAGCTCTTGGCAAGGATATGAAGTTATTACGTCTCCTAGAACTGGCTGCTAAGTGGAAGAACTTAGTATTCGTGTCTCCTTCTTTCAGCCATAATAGCCGAGACTTCTCCCTCCAGTCAATCTCGCTCTTCAAATCCTCCTCCGCCACCACCAACTACCATTAGACACGCTGGCCTCTTTCCACATCAAACAACAGGCCCAAATTTTCTTTGATATCTTGACTCTTCACCATCTCTAAAGCCTCTATGCGTCATTGATCTGTTAAAATCTCAGAGGTGCGTCTAAACTCCTTCAGCAGAGTTCTCAATTCCCTCAGTTTAGTGGCTAACCTGAAAGTTGCAGAACCAACCACATGCTTTGAGTTCAACCAAAGAGAGATCATATCCCTGCAACCCTCCTCCTTTAGCCAAGACTTCTTAAATTTAAAATAGGTACCACACGAGGCACCTTCACCACAATCCCACATGAGCGGGGTGTGGTCTGAAAATGGTCAATCCAGACCCATCACCAGCAATAATTGAAATCTCTCCAGCAATTCTAAGTTTCCAAAAAATCAATCTAACTTGGAAATTTGCCCATTACCATTTCTCCATGTATATTCAACTTCGGTCGATGGATACTCATTTAGACCCAGCTTTGATATAGCCAAATGAAACCCAATCGACGCTTGGTCCACCCTCTTGCTCGCCCTATCTCCCTCAGATAAAGTGCAGTTGAAATCTCCCCCTACTAGCCATGGTTTCCCATTTATTCTTGCTGCCACATGAGCAAGTTTTTCCCATAATCCAACTCTCCGATTGGCTGCACATGGGCCGTAGATGCATGTAACGAAGAATTCATGCTCACCACAGACCATTCTGAAACTACAAGTCAATTGGTATGCCTCCCTCCATGTCTCCACTAGTTGTAAGCGAGAGCGCTTCCACCAGATTGCCAAACCGCTAGATCTGCCCACCGCAGTAATGGATCACATGTCTGCTTGACTTGCCTATAGCAAGGAAGACCACATAGAGGCATCCCCTTCTTCGAGATGTGTCTCCTGTAGCAATGCGCAATCCACTTCCCACACACAAATAGCACGTCAGAGATGCCTTTCGAATACCATCATGTAACCTACACACATTCCAAGTGAGGATCTTCATCCCATCACTTGGTTATCACTCATCTTTGCTTTTGCAACATGCTCCACCTTCAGAATGGCCGCAATGGCTTTCTCATCGGTCCCCTTTCCTCCTCCCATAGTGCGTCCCCTTAGTTTATAGGGAGACCTAACGGCTTTCTCCTTCGATGAAGATCCTACTCCAAACTTTAGATTCCCCAATGTACTGGGTGAGAGCAACTCCACTGCCTTCCCATCTTGCATATCCCCCTGATTTCTCCCTTGAATTCCCTCCATTGCGCTGCCAGCTTCTTGATCCCCTCTCATATCAGTATTGTCAACCCCCACCCTGATAGGTTGCTCCACATCTTTTGTCTCCTCCTCCGTGACCTCAAACTCGTGGTGCTCCTTCCTCTTCTTAGGTTCTGGCCAATCTTCATGGACGGTTCTATCACATTTGGACCCACTCCTTCCACTGACAACCTCTGCAAAGGATCTTCCATCCTCTTGCTTGGTAACCTTTACTTCACCAAAAAGAATTTTCAATCATGGTAGCCATGAACTCCCCCTATATCGGAGAATGATCTTCTCCAGCACCAGCCCCCCTCTATTCACTAACATCCAATGCTAGCGACCTTCCATCCCCTTCCTGCAGCTCAACCTCATTACCCTCTTTAAGTATCGCAAACCCTGCAATTACCTTCTCCACAACACCACGCATCCTCTGATGTAATGGTAGGCCCCAAACCTCTAGTCAACCCTTTCTAATCTCTGCCTACTGAGGGGGTCTCTCTTGTGAAGCGCTATCAAAAGGTGATACCAACCACCATATGATCGTCAAACTATTGAACAAGCTGGTGCAGAAATGAAGCTTTTCCACATCCATCATTCCCATCCCAAATATCATAAATCTCAATCTACCCAACATTGATATCTTCCATCTAGGAGAGGAGAGCAACAAAGTACTCACCAATCTACAGATTTGATTGAAACTGGAGGATCCCAATGTGATCTCATCAATCAGGGCACCCCGTAGCACCATCTCTACAGCCACAACATCATCAGCAACCAATACCTCCACGTCCGCCACCTAGTCTAAAACCTCTAGAGGGGGTGGTGGGCGGGCTCTTCCCCAAACTTGATCATGAGGCACATTGTCTCCATCGATTTTTGTTGACTTCCCTTTTCGGCAGGAATCCCTCCTATGTCCCAATCCACCACACGCAAGACACAAGATCAGAGCCCTACAGTTGGTCGCCATGTATCCCTACTTTCTACACCTGTAGAAAAAATCTCCGTTCTTTTGCCTCCACCACCCTTTATTACCCTCTGCCCATGCCTATTGGAAGATGCATAGAAGGTTTTCCTCTCGAAGTCCTTTCTGTGCCATCTCCTTGACCTCCACATCCGCCATCCTTCATCAACCCCTCCGTCGTCACCACCGCCCCTCCCAAACCCTCGAGACATCCTTCCTAGACCTAAGCTTGTTGCACATTTTTTGGGATATTTTGGGATTTTTATAGGTAGGCACTTAGGGTGTTAGGTAATTAATGTAAGTGGTGAATTGATGGTGTTGTTTTAGATGGTATTAGGTGGTGAAAATGCAATGGGAATGAGGTGGAAATGGGAGCTCAATCTCTCTCTATCTTCTTCTCCATAAAATGCACACATGCAAATAATGCATACATAACTACCTAATCTAAATGCGTAACGTTAGGAAATAGCATAAGAGAGCAAATTTTACAGGCGTGAATTGCTACGCAATCACCTCCCAGTGAATGACCTGGAATAAATCGGTAAAAATTATGTAATTAAATAAATTGATCTGACATCCATCTGGATTACATCTATACTACAACGTAACAACAACATAATTAACTTGTGATCCAAATGGTTGATCAAGTGTGGGATAAAATAATAATTAAATAAAATATACACAAATAAATTATCATAAAAGACAATGAACTTTTAAGTGGAAATCCTACAACGGTAAAAACTACTGCCTAACTTTTCTTGATATAGGATTTCTTTGACTGGCCATAACAATCAAATCCACTAAATAACACCAGTTAAAATTCCAGGGTGGTGTAACACCCTAAATGCAACCCGTATTGATCCCTACCAATGAAAATTTCATCTCAAAGAGATTAGAATCCACAAGTTGATACCCTTCCATCAAATAAAAGAAAAATACAAAACCTCGTAGACCACAAACTATAGATTAGATGAATTTGCTTCTATGAGAATGAACTACTTCCCTTTAATGGAGAGCGAGAGCTGAAGCAACAATTTGGAGAGCTCTCAAAGTTTAGACAGAGGGAGAGTAGGAGAACAAGTGTATTCTTTAGAGACTATGAGAGTGTAGATTTGTGCTCTTGGTAGTAGGAAGTATTATATCTTGTGTATGTGCAAGAGAGGCCTTTAGAGGTATTTATAGACATCATAGGAAGCCTTTAGATATGTTTAGGAGCCTAATATGGTTGGTAAAGGGTAATTAGAAGCAAGACTCAACAAGTAGTAATTTTGGAAAATGAGTAAACACAACAATCGGTAATAGTCAGTTGACTAATGAAGTTCATTGGTCAGTGTCATGCCTCGTTGGTTAGTGTCACACCTTAAAACCTAAGCCCCCAACGAGAGTCGGAGTTCTGGGGGTCTCAACAAGAAGAGGTGTTGGTCTATTTAATTCAAAATGTGCCAATTAAGTCAAGCTACCAAAGAGTTTCATTCAATAACAAATGGAAGAGAATATCATAAGAATGGCACATAAAAGATGATGTAAGAGTCAGAGTTTCGAGGGTGTCAATAAGAAGAGGTGTTGGTCTATTTAATTCAAAATGTGCCAATTACATCGAGCTACCAAAGAGTTCCATTCATTAACAAATGGAAGAGAATATCGGAAGAATGGCACATGAAAGATGATGTATAGTACAAACTAAACATACACTAAGTTGGCATATATGACAGAAATCTTATGTAAAACCAAAGCATAAAAGTTACCTGCAACAACACACGTCAAATCTAGCATTGCAACAATTTCTTCTCGTCAGCAACTCACAATGACAACAACCTAAAATTAGGTAATGAAGTAGGGATGAGCTAATCAGCTTAGTAGGGAATAAACAACTACTGTATCTCAACAAACATAGGGTGGTGTACAATTTCAGTAGCCAGCTAGATCCCTAGCCTACACCCAACACCCCAAGTTCTAACTCCCAAACTAGTTTAACCTTAGGAACCATCATGATCCAAACCCATTAATCGTCTTACGCCACTTACCTTTATTCTACTAGAGGAGAATACTCGCTTTAGTGATCAAATTGTGGGAATCATCCCTCTCTACTAGAGGAGATTGAGATGCATCCTTCCTATGATTCTAGCATGATAGTCTTTCCTTGATTGAGGGAAAGGCTAGCAAGTCTGTTGATCCTCGCGAAAGGTGTACCCATTTTTGACGTATCTAGAATGTTGCTGACTTCACTTCGAAGAGTCAGGCATCTTGGGAGCTACCTAGGCCTACATCTTGTGACCACGAAGAGCAAGCTCGATTTGTGTTCAGCAAGGACCAATCACAGATTGAACTAGATCATTGCAAAGTTAGCTAGAATTGTCGAGCCACACCAATGCTCCCACTAGGAGCGCAGTCTCCGGGTGTACCCTCCCAATCCATCGTCAGATGGGATCTCAATCAACCCATCAAGGCACCCAGGCGACTTTCATACAGACATGTTGTTGCGTCGAAAATCGTCGTAAAAAGATTACATTGCAGAATAGCAACGAAAATCAATGTGACATTTAAATTTATAATAATTGAAATCAAAAGTGAGCTTCGAGGTCGTTCGTAGGGAGCAAGTAACAAATCAGTTCACTAATAATAGTATTTAGTAGAAAGTGATGCAAGTTAATTAGTCAAACAAAATGATATTCAATAATGTATCTCAAATGTCAAGGATAAAATTATAAAAAGAAAGCTAAAAATGGTGGTTGAAACCACCAATTTAATCCTACAATTAATCACTAATCCCCACAATACTCAAGTGTCAAATATTTCAACAGTGCTCCTCAACCACTAATCCACGTCAGCACAAGCTCAATAAATCCATAGTGATCTTAGCCCAGAACCAAGGTTAAGAACGAGGGTAGATTCGGGTACATCCAAATACCTTACACTGATGATTGCCTAAGGACCAAACCCAAGAACCCTACAAGTTCCACAGCAGATTCCTTTGTTAACGTTCAATTACCACAACAGCTCAGGTCCCTTAACCTGAGCAGTGAACCCATGGTTCACCAAGTCCAAGGGTGTAGCCTTAAAAGCTCACCTATTCAACTTTTTTCAGTCATTTTTCCCCCTAATCCGTACCAGATCAAGCACCCTTAAAGACCTATTGGATCACTTGGGGTCTTACCTATGACCTTAGGATCCAAGCACTTCATTTATTAGACTCTAACCAATTCTGATTGCTTTTAATCCATTTAGAGAGATTCAAGCTCAAATAAAGACACTCCAAACCAATCTAGGGTTTAGTTGCAATTTTACTAATCCCTTGCCTATTAGGGCTCCTACTAGATCCCCAACTAGGTTCTAGATTAAGCTCAATCATTCCTTAGGATTCCTAGTGTCAGAAACCCTAAGGTCAGGCCAACCTATAGCTCTAACAACTACCTAACGTTAGGGGCCCTTCATCAACCATCTTAGGTAACCCTGACCTAATATTAGGTAAGGTTGCAGGTTAAATTTTATTAATAAAAACCCTAATTGTAGTCTCACTTCAATTAAATAGGTTATGGTGGAAATAAATGTAATCTAAACCTCATAAAAATCATTGAAAAATATTCTAAGAGGTTTGAAACCTTCGCTTTAACCAAACGAACCCTTTTTGACTTAAAATAGAGACTTAGGCAGGAATTTATTTTGTTTCAGGCTTCTATGTAAATTACCCGGTCAAACCTAGTAAAAATGCAAATATGATGTCATCATTAGATTCCTTGGATCCAAATTAGGTTAACCCTAAAATTTCAGCCAAATCAGAGTCCATCTTGACTTAGTTTGCATTTTAGCCCATAAATCTCTATTTATTACATATAGTCCCTTATCTTTTGTGCTTTTATTACAAATCGGCTCCTACCTTTTGATTTCCCTTGCAAAAAGGCCCCTACCTCCACCTCCTTCTCCTTCTTCACCATGTAAACACAGCAGCAGTAGCAACATAATCAACCCAAATCGCCAACATTCAATCGCCAATCTGATTGAAGAAATCTCGATCAAACCTCGCCAAATTTGGCAAGATTGATCTAGAGATCGTACTGAATCTCTTGAGCATCTTCATGAACCCAATCGTGGACGAAATCATCTTTGGAGACCTCGAGAAGGTCGAGGTCAAAAATTGGCAAGAACACTTGCCATTTGAGCCAAACTTGGCTTAATTGAGTTGGGATTAGGCTTTACATAAAGAGCCCAACTCCTATAGATCAAAATCATGTGGAATTAAGTCAGTTTCTCCCTCATTTTCTTCCTCCTCACCGGTGAAGAAACCCATCACCAGATCTTCTCACCCTCCTTCCTCGCCCTTTGCCACGCATAATAGGAAGAGGGTTCTTTTCCTTAAGCTTTTAAGAAGCTTCTCACGAAGCTTCAACCCCTACCTCGCCTTCATCCTCTCCGATCACCTACCTCTTCTTCTTCCTCACTGGCGACCCTTGGCAACCTTCCTCCATCTTCCTCTCATGAAATTAACTTAGGGCTTCTTCTCCCCTACTCCTCAATTAGCCTTCTAGAGCTTATCAACTCTGTTCATCGACTTCTCTAACATCGATGATCACCGCTGCAATCATCATCACCATCTCACTTTTACCATCTTTCTTCGGCCTAATTGAGTTGGGAAAAAGGCTCCTCACACTCACTCACACCTTTCACCCAACTTAATTGGACCCTCCATCACTGTATTCACCCCCTCCATTACCACTGATGGAGCTTCTTTGAAGCTTCACTGTCGGCCATGTACATGCACCATCACCTGAATTGTGTTAGGGATTTTGTCCGGTGATTAGTGTTGGACCTTTTCGTGTGTTTAATTGGGCCAGAAGGCCACGCTTTCTTGTATAGGTACTATCCTGGACGTCAACATCTTCCCTAACTCCGTCCGGTCACCTCTGACAAGACATTGACAAGGACACCTATTTTCTCCATGTGGAATCATCTAAGGAGGCCTCCTATGCCGTTGGATTCAGGATCCAATGGTTACCCTTCTCCAATCAAGTAGCAATGTCACACGACAGCAGCATGTGAAGCCAAAAAGAGGGAGCTAGATTGTTAGTCCCACCTCACTCTCACTTGAGGATGGGTTTGCAAACAAAAGGAAAAGCACCCCCTTAAGGGGTGCTCAGATCACAGGGGGTTGGGTCCCCTATGCATGCCCATACGCACGCGCCCGCACTTGCCACTTACACCAAGGAGGGTTTGGGTCAAGTCTTGATCCGGTTATAGAGAGAAAAGAAAAAGAGGAAGAGAAGGAATTGTTTGGCCCAAAGGAAAGGGTTAATTTTGCTGCAGACGTCTGATTTCTCACTTTAAGAATCTAATTGGCTAAGGCAGACATCCGATGGCCATAAAAATTGCCTTAAGTGTTGAGGCTTAGTTTGAGTAGAAAATACATTTTTGCCTCATATTCTCATTTATTTTTGAGTTTGAGAGTGGCATTCATTGACTAAATATTTCTTTTTTGGATCAAACTCTTGTGCTTCAATTTTTTTACTTGATTAGTGGCTAAATTGTATATTATTTGCTCCCTGAGATGACCTCGGACTCGCAATTTGAGATTAAAAATTTAAATGTTTTCATCGCTTTAGTCATTGTACTACAATGCATATTTTAAACCCGCCTTTAGCACGATAACAATCAGCTGGACTTAGTTACAAAAGAAAATTGGAGCCTTAATGTTTCGCCCAAGTATCTAGGGGGTCGGGTCCCTATCCTATACATGAGCAGACGCATGCATGCCCACACACACGCGGGCGTGCTTGGGCATGGGCTTGGGCCGATTTTGGGTCATTTAGGCCAAGCCTTTGTCCTATTTTGATGTGGCTTATGAAGGCTCTTTGTGCTTGAAATTTCAATAAGTGTTGAGGCTTTACATTGAGTTGAAAAAAGACACATTTTTGCTTCACACTTAACCATATATTTTTTTGGAGTTTGATAGTACACTTATTTTCTTAATATATTCTCTTTTTGCATCAATCTTCTGAGCTTCAATTTATATTTGCCTTATTAGTGGTGTATTGCAATTATTTTTCTCCTTGAGATGACCTCAGACTCATAATTCGAGTGTATAAATTTAAATGTTGATTCGCTTTTGTTGACTATACTACGACACATATTTAAACTCGATGAAAGCATGTTAACATCGATCAAAATTAAGCATGGTCGATCAAAATGAACTTTGGTTGATTAAAACAATATTTGATCTATTCTAGGTTGATCAATTAAATGAGGAATTTGATCAACTTGAAGCGCAAATTTAGGATTTGATTGTTGAAGGATTTTGATCGATTAAAAACATAGGTTCGGTCGATCAATCGAATTTAGTCGATCAAGATAGAAATGTTGGTCGATCAACAGTATTGAAAACTTAGAGTTTAACCTAAGTTTGTTGTCTATCGAAGTTAAAAAAGAGTCGATTGGTATGATTTGAGGTTCCATATATATTTCTAGACTCATAAAAGTAAGACAGACAACTCTAAAACATATAAACGTCTTATTGAGTCCATTATTTCTTGGCACATAATAAACCCCCTTAAGGTCCAACTTAATGTAACTTGAAATGATTGGTCCATAATAAACATAATTTTGTTATATCAAAACAAGGGTATCAACATTCTCCCCCTTTTTTATGATAACAAAATTATAATTACATATATGCATGAAAATACAAATGCATGATGCATGTTGCTTATAATTAAAATATGTTATGCATATAGAATAAATGTTCTATCTCTTTGTTATTAACAAAAAGCTCAATATAAATATGGTAGTAAGAACATGAGCTCTTGCTTTCTGAATGATGAAAGTAATTCATGACATGACTCTTGTAGAAAAGTTAAAGAGATATCTTAAAATTGAATAACAAAAAAATAATTATCACCAACAATGTTCAATAACATAAACTACAATCATAAGCAGAAAGAGTAACTCCCAAACCATATAATAAAATGTACTACAAACTGAAGTGTTGAAATGAAATCTAGAAGAAACTAAGAAAAGCCTCTATGTTAGAAGGAAACTAAGCATCCATGTCGAAGTTGTCAAGAGAGTAACTAGATGTACTGGGTCTAGCAAAAGATGGAGCGTGAAAGTGCAGTCGATATCCCGTATGAGGAGCGAGCTAGCTCAACTCTGGTGTCATGCGGGACGAAGTAACATGCGTCGAAGTCTGCTGCTTACGAGAGGTGTTGAGGCTGATGCTATAGTCTAATCATGGTGAGGAGGTACTACTATTGCTACTTGTTTGGATCTGGGAGGTCACTGATCACAAAACTATAAGGCATGGATCTACTCTCCTAGTTGATCCAAAAACTGACCCTATCTGCTCAGGTAGTAGGATACCTGAGTCTCGTGCTTCATCATCATCATCACTGTCTCTCCCTGTCTGTGCATCATGAGAGAGATGCTGTTGGTGACGTCCTGAATATCTAGAGAGTCGTGTATGGTGCATTTCCTATCAAGGTAGGGTCACTTGCAATCGAAGAAGGACGAAGTGGGTCTCATTAGAGGAGGGTAGAAGGTTGAGAAGAGCTGGTATGGGGTATAGGACTATAGAGTAATAAAAGGTCCAGCCTAAGAGAATGGAGGCTAGGAAGTAGAACTAGAAGCTGCCTGAGGGGGAGGAGGAGGATCCTGTTGACCTGGTCTATCCTATTGCATCTTAGAGTAGGTGAGCTCTCCAAAGATACTAACCTGGGTGATAAACTGCTTGAGATTAATATCCATTGGCACACTAAAATGATGGAAAATATGAGAGAGAAGGGTGCCAATGGGGAACACTAGTAGGTTTCCTCTCCATAAAGGTGAGGAGGAAATGATTCCAATTAAACGCTTTGTTTTGCATGAAGGCGTAAAGGGCCACAAGCATAGAACTGGGGTAGTATTAAAAAGAAGTGGATTTAGACATGAAATTCCACAAAAAGACACGGTTAGGATACTGTAGAAGAGGATGAAAATAAGGTGAATTAGTTAACTAGCCCAATTCATAAAATTTAGGAGCCATCAGGGTCTCCCGAATAGTGTCAGAGGAGGTATCATGGTGGAGCTCGAGGTAGGTAGGACCAGTGGAGGGACAGCAAAAGACCTGCATCGAAACATCGACATTGACCAAGACCTCAATGCCATAGACATTGGATGTAAGCTGGATACCCAATCCTTTGCCAATCTTTCAAAGATTCACATAAAAGAGATGACATGCCATAGGGTCAATGCCTTTATTCTGACTACCCCTAGTGGTCGCATAAAAATTTTGATTGAAAAGACTCGATTTTTTGAAAAACAAGCTTGTCCCTAAGCCTGGGAAAGATGTGCTCGAAATAGTCAAGGTCAATAGGGCGATCCACATGTGGTGAAAACTTGGAATAAAGAGAAATTGTGCCTTGCATCATCATTAATAAAATAACGGTCAAAAGTACCATCACGAGGAGTAGATGAGGAGGCATGATCAAATTGTTTAGGAGCCATTATGAAGGTTCTATGCAGGTTTGGTCTATCAAAAAGGGTGAGTTTATCAATCAAAAGGCTATCTTGGTTGATCAAAGGGTAAGGATGGATCAATCAAAATTCTAACAGGAGGCTACTGAAATCGAATATATTTGGTCGATCAAGAGGCTACGATTTGTTAATAAAAAATAAGCTTGTGTGAAAAATAGTATGTGCGACGGATCAAAATAAGGATCAAAGACATAATGGATCAAGAACGTCAAGAATAGGAAGAACACGAAAGAGTGGATCAAAAGGATAAACATAAAACAACATGTAGACATCAACACAAGATATAAATTTTGAGAAATATAAAGGCATGAAACTAAGATGGAGAGGGTGTTATTGAGATTGGCAAGGATCAATCAAAATTGAGGGTGGCACTGGGAGGAGGGAGCATGGTTGGATGACAGTGGAGGACGATGACGCGAGAATGGATGCTGGAGGTAGGAGGTTGTTGGTCAACCACGGTGTGCTCGACGGTGGCAGCAGAGAAGGGGTTTTACAAGTTGCACTTAAAATAGGGATGCTAACTGCTTTTCTTTATTAGGTAAAATATCTTTCAACAGATGGAGTCTACACAACATGGTACACTCCCCAAACCCATATGAGCAGGCAATATTGATTATTGGGAGGACACTTTCAAAATTTGATGAAGATAATCTTATCCCAAGCTTTGGATTTGGAAATGGTTAGCAACATTTTCTTAGGCATTATGCAATTAGCTTTTTCTAGGATATATAACATGTTGTCTATAACAACAATTTTTTGAGAGCAAATGTTTGCTTGGGTCAAGATTCTACCAAGCAATTCAAGGGATACTAACTGACAATCCACAAGCTATCTTTTTATTTTATTTTATTTTATAGATATCAGAAAGGTCAACCCCAAATAGCAACACAAGGAGGTGGGGCAGCAAACATAACAAGACTGCCTTCTTGAGTTGTTAGTCTTCAACTCTAACCATTGCTGAGTTCCTGGAGTTCCTTTCACTGAGTTGCTGGAGTTCAATAAGTTGCTGGAGTCTACTCCTCTCATTAGATCTCAAAGTCATAGTCTACAAGCCTTTACAGGTTAGTCTCTATAAATCAGATTAGAAATTAGAATTCCCTTATTACATATTTCATGCCATTCATCACCATATAGTGGTAGAGAATCACATAAATACCCAATACAGACAATCGAATAGACTAAGTTTACATTCTATATGCCAATCATACTTCTCTTTGCATCACTAAGTTGAGTTACCATTATTTCCCACATTTGCATTATAAGTTTTCCATGAAGTAAACCTACATGGATGGAAAATTACCAAGCAAGAAAGTAACTACAGGAGAAACAACCAAGCAAAATTCATCAGCATTACTTTGATTCATTCTCTATCATAATACAATGAAAGATTCTCTTTTTCTAAGATTTCAATGTCATAGTTGGAATAGTTTGATTCCATGGCAAGGGCTTGATTACACAGCAATCATAGAACTTAATTGACCTAAATTGAGTTAGATCTTAAAATAACTTAGGATTTATTCATGTAGTAATTGCATACTGATAAACGCCAATTTATCATCATTCTTATGCCCTAAAACTTATCTATCTCTTAAGGTTTTAGCTCCGCACATGGGTTTTTGGGCTGCATTTAGGCATCATTTAGAATAGGCATGCATTGCATATTTTTTATGTTTTTGACATGTTTGCTTGAGTGTTAGGGATGAACAGATAGCCAAATCCCTAAAACCTTAACACTCAAGAAGCCAGAAGATGAAGAGGAAGCTCATCACAGCTGGATACCAGCTCACTTGGGTTGGCTTTATCTCTCTCTAACTCCATTCAGCTCATCTTAGCTGAATGGTAGCTCAAGGTAGCTTAACTTAACTCAACTCAGCTCAGCTCCAACTCAACTTAGTTGAGTTTGAGCTTATCCTAGCTCCAATCAGTTCACTAGGAGATTAAGCTAGCTTAATTTAGTTGATAGGAGTTCATTACAGCTTTAGCCCAGTGTTGAAGCTATGAGTTACTACGCTAACGTATTTGATTTTGAAAAATCTGTCGTCGTAGTTTGAAAGTGAAGAACTCGTGTTCTACAAATAAAATTTATGCCGGAATAGAAATCCCGGGTCGAACTCAGGGAGGCTACGTTGATCTATATTCGTAATTATATTTTTTAGAGTTTTTGTTGAAAAGCGAAGCGATGTAATTACAATTAAGCAATATTAACAATCAGAATAAACGAGAGAGAGAGAGAGAAAGCATGCACTCAATATTTTAAATTGTTTATACAATGAAACCAGAGAAGAATTACACTAGAAAGCGATAAATCAACTACACTAGAAAGCAGGAAAATTCTACTCTAGAAAGCTGTAAAGAAGAATGGGAGAGAGAAGTTATCCTCCTTGACGATTTCTTGGAGGACGAGCCGGATGAGACGTCGCCTGGAAGAAGGAGGATGGAGCAAGAAGGAGGTCAAGGCAAGAGGAACGAGAACGAGCAGCACGTCGTTGTTGTCGCGAGATCCGCTTCTGAAATGAGAGCGAAAATTTGACTTTATCTCTCGAGGAGCATCTTGGGTGTGGAACAAGCTTCTCTTGAGCTTTGGAGAGGTAGAGGAGAGAAGTAAGGGATGAAAATTTCGTATGGATGGGGTCTCCTTTTATAGTTGCAAGGAGTGAGGGCAATTTGGTCTTTACAATTGCAAAACGTTAAATAAGGGGTCTTTAGTGACGGATAAAACCATTGCTAAAGCCTCAGTCGTGGGTGATGTGTGCCGCTCGCTCATCTTTCGCACCGCCCACGTCCTTCAATTCTCGGCCATTCGATCGTGAGATCGAACGGCCGAGATGTGCCCTCGCCGCGCCTCTTCAAGCCACAATGCTCGTGTCTGATGGCACGTCATGCGTGGGCATGCGATAGCGTGTGGGCGCTATTGAGCGCTTGCAGCTGCTCAATCGTAATCAAACAGTCGCTACGCCCACTCGCCCGCTCGCTCGCGACTGCCTCTTGTGATTCGAACGCGCGCCTGCGCTTCGCTTAAGCGCTCTCATCCACTATGCTACGCGCATGGATGGGTGGGCGCTCAACTTAAGCGAGGGTGCGTCCCAGCCATTGGATCTTAATCCAACGGCGGGGAAACGTTGATGCGGAGGCCTTCAGTGAATGCGTGCAGATGGTTGGGTGACTAAGATGGTGCCACATGGTGCCATCTTAGCCGTCCATCTTCTAGTTGATGTATATGGTGCCATGGTTGTCGAATTGAGTCGATTTTTGCACCGTTAGGTTGCGATCATCGATCCGAATCCATCCGTGTGATCGGATTTGTCGTTTGAAGTGTGGATTCACACCATCTTAGCCCTTGATCTTCTAGGGTTCCCCGATCTCTATCTGATGCTACAGATGTTTGATTAGGGCGACCTTGGAGTCGTTGAACTCCAATCATCACCCTGATCAAATCTGCACGGTTGGATCTTTGATCCGAGGTCTTGATAAAAATTTGCCCTGTCCCTGAACATAAAAGGAGACAATTAACCTCCATTTTATTCAAACTAATCTACATGCAAGATGATGTATGCTATGCAATATTTATAGTATGCAATGCAATTCTATGCTTAAGAACATGCATAAGTAGACATCTTATGTTGTGTAAACATGTTTACATCACACCCCCATGCCTATCTTTTGCTAGTCCCTAGCAAAAACTATATACTATTTATAAAAGAATTAGGTTGGATTATTTGGACATGAGTTATTTTCAATCATTAAGAAAATGTTTACTCAAGATCTGAACTTTCAAAGACACAACAGTGCCCAAGTATCTGCCAAAATGTAATTCGCCTCAAGCCCTCGCCTTATTCAAAGAAAATTTTCTTTTTCTCTTTTTCATCTTTTCTATTTTTTTTTTTTGGATTTTCAAGTTTTAGGGTTTAAGAGTGGCTTTCTATGTCTATTCAACTCACCCAAGATTTGATGAGAACTCTAAGTTCTTAGCATCTTTATTGTGAATGTGCTAGACTCGCTGATTGGTAGTTAAAACGGACTTTGGATTTCTACCCCTCTAGGTGACCTTAAAAAGAGAATTCTGCCTAAAGGTGTATCTTTACAATCAGTAGCTTTCTCCCTACTTTTATTTTTATGGGGTCAACACAAGGGTGAATCCAGTGTATATCTCCTCAGTTTATTCTACTTCTCCACTTCTTCGTAAGTGTTTTTGGGAATTTTCAGTGCATTTATTGAGCTGGGTTCTGGACAACCGGTCGATAAGTTGTTACCACCGATAACTTGCCAGCCATACTCATGCAGTGAAGTGTGGCTTTTTTTTTTTCTTTTCTCTTTTTCTTTTTCTTTTCTTTTTGACTTTCTTTTTCTCCTTTTTTTAAGTAGGTGGCTTCCATGGTCTAAGATTTACCTAAAGGCAGCAAGAAGAGAATGGTCCAGTATCTGGGCTCTAAACAACTTACCTATAGGCTGTTACCCACGATAACTTGCCAGCCATATCACCCTAGAAGGTTCATTAGCTATCCAATTTCCGTTAAAATCGCCAAACAACGAGTCAGTGAAAAGAAAGTGTGTAGATGCTTAAAACTCAAAGTTCCCTCAAATCAGAGGGTGGATTGATAAGTCGTGTACTTATCACCCAAACTTATTTACTCTAATTACAATAGAATTAAGATGGCAAGGACTCAAAAACAAATTCGCATTTTAGTGGATACACGGGTCGATTAAGTCCAAAGACCTGAAGGGTCTTTGTGTTCAGATCCTGATGTAATATTTCCTAAGATTTAAAAATCCTAATGTCCAACTATTCCTTCCTAATTCAATTTTTTCTTATGTATAAATAAGAAGAGAAAAACAATTTACATGAATTTCACAAAGCTGACCAAATGATTCAAAAATGAATCCACACCCCCATGCCTAGCTGATGCAATGTCCACATTGAGAAAGAGACATGAAAGAAAGGGTAGAGTATGAAAGATGTCACTTGAATATGAAGCTCGTGTTAGCTTTGTGTCATATGTACAACTGCTGAGTTTATTGCCGTCAGCTAGGCAAAGTCCAGCCAAAGAAGTCCCAGAATGGCTAGAGCAACCGTGTCTGAGACGAGTTCTGGAAGAGTACGGTCAATAACAGGCTTCAGGCGTTGCCCGTTGACTTTAAATGTGTTACCCGTCTTTGGGTAAGAAATCTGAACGGCTCCATTTGGAAAAATCTAGTCAATAATGAATGAGACATTCCATTTAGATCTAAGTTTGCCAGGAAAGAGCTTAAGTCTAGAATCGAATAACCGGACCTTCTGGTTCGGCTCAAAGCTCTTGCGGGAAATCAATTAATCATGTAGAGCTTTGGTCCGAGCCTTGTAAATCTTGGTATTCTTGTATGCATCATTTCTAAGCTCTTCCAACTCAAATAGTTGGAGTTTCCTGGTCTTCCCAACTAAATTTAGATCTAAATTGCATTGTTTAATCGCCCAGAATGCCCTGTGTTCAATCTCTACGGGTAGATGGCACGCCTTTCCATACACCAAACGAAATGGAGACATGCCGATGGACGTTTCATACGCCGTACGGTAGGCCCAAAGAGCGTCCTCAAGCTTTTGAGTCCAGTCCTTGCAATCAGGCCTAACCGTTTTCTGCAGAATGTTCTTGATCTCCCGATTGGAGATCTCAGCTTGTCCATTCATCTAGGGATGGTAAGGTGTGGAAATTCGGTGATTAACCCTGTATATGGCTAACAAATTCCATAATTGGGCATTAGTAAAATGAGTGGCATTGTCACCAATGATGGCTTTCGGAATCCCGAACCTACTGAAGATATTTTTCTTGACAAAATCAATGACCACCTTGTGGTCATTGGTTCGGGTGGGAATCACCTTAATCCATTTGGACACATAATCAACTGCAACCATAATGTACTGATGTCCAAATGAAGGGAGAAAGGGTCCCATGAAATCGATGCCCCAAACATTGAAAATTTTGACAGGAAGAATTGGGTTTAGGGCATCATATCTCTCTTAGTTATGCTCCTGAGTGCCTAACATCGAGAACATGACCTTGAGAAATCTTGGGCATTCTTAAATAAAGACGGCCAATAGAAGCTAGATTGCAAGATTTTTGCAGCCGTCTTTTTCCAGGAGAAATGTCCGCCACATGCAAATGCATGGCAAAACTCGAGTATACTGTTGAATTCATTCTCCAGTACACATCTGCGAATAATCTGATCAGAGCCGATGTGGTACAGTTCAAGGTCCTCCCAGAAGTAGTATTTGGCCTCATATTTGAGTCTATCCCATTTTTGCCTGGTCCAATCCTGGGGGATTTGACCAACGACCAAATAGTTAACAATGTCAGCAAACCACGAGGTTTTGACACCTGAAACTGTAAAAATAGCTTCGTTCAGAAAAGTGTCAGCAATCGGGATGTCTGGACAAGAAGAATCACCTAGGAGTCTTGATAAATGATCCGCCACCACATTTTGTACCCCGATTTTACCCTTGATTTCAAGGTCAAATTCTTGAAGTAGAAGAATCCAATGAATAAGCCAGGGTTTGGCATCCTCTTTGGCTAAGAGATGTCTCAAGGTCGAGTGGTCGATATGGATGATAACATGAGACCCTAAGAGATAAGCCTTGAATTTTTCCAAAGCGAACACTACAGCTAGTAATTCCTTTTCAGTAACAGTGTAATTCCTCTAGGCTTCATCCAGAGTTTTACTAGCGTAGTAAATGACAGAGGGTTTCTATCAATTTTCTGACCCAAGATAGCCCCGACCGCGTAATCAGAAGCGTCGGTCATGATCACAAAAGGGGCTATCCAAATTGGTGGTTGCAATACTGGAGCACAGGTGACTGCCATTTTCAAGAAATCAAATGCCTTTCGGCATGATTCATCGAAAACAAACGGCGTTTCTTTGGCAAGAAGATTGCTTAGGGGAAGAGCAACCTTCGAGAAATCCTTGATGAATCTTCGATAGAATCCCACATGACCAAGAAATGATTGGATTTGTTTAACAGATGTGGGAGGAGGAAGTTTAGTGATAGCATCAACCTTAGCTTTATCTACTTCGATTCCCTGTTCAGAGATTACATGACCCAAGATGATTCCTTCTTGGCTCATGAAATGACTCTTTTCCCATCTAAGAACCAATCATGTTTTGATACATCGCTTAAGAATCATTTCCAGATTAGCCAAACAAGAGTCAAACAATTCTCCGAAAATAGAGAAATCATCCATGAAGACTTCCATAAACTCTCCCACCATGTCAGAGAATATGGCTAACATACACCTTTGAAAAGTCGTCGGTGCATTGCATAAATTGAAAGGCATCCTACGGAAAGCAAAGGTTCCGTAGGGACAGGTGAAAGTAGTTTTTTCCTGATCCTCGAGATGGATAGGAACTTGGTTGTATCCCGAGTAACCATCAAGAAAACAGAAGTACTTCTGCCTAGCTAGTCTTTCCAAGATTTGATAGATGAAAGGCAAGGGAAAATGATCCTTTTTAGTGGCTGTGTTCAGCTTCCTATAATCAATACAAACCCTCCAAGAGGAAGCTGAACGAGTTGTAACAGATTCTCTTCTCTTGTTAGTCATAATGGTAATCCCGACTATCTGCATAGAACTAGCCTGCTCGAAGAGTACCACCTTCCTTGGAACAGATTCTCTCGACTTACGCTTTTGTGTACATAAATCCTTTAACAATCTTACGTAAACCGATATATGCTTGATAGCATCGAAGAGCAGAATATTGATCTCAACATTCTTAAATAGATTCAGAAGCTCCTCATTGCTATTAATAGACTTCTTCTTCTTTGATTTGATCAAGGCTTCAGGAAAAGGAACATGAGTCAGATCTTTGGAATCAGGTTCCTGAGCCTTGATTTCTTCTCCAGAATTCTCCTCTCTCTCCTCAGGTTTTTCAGGATTCAGTAGATCAGAACAGTGTGGCTGTGGATCTTGAGTCTGCTTACCACTCCTCAAGGTGACAGAATTTGCAGATGCATAAGAGCCTGGGTCTTGGAGAGGGTTAGGAAAGATTGGAGGGGTTTGATTAGCTAGGAATTGTTGATTTGTAGAAGAAAAAGAAGAAGAGGAGGGACTCGACTCAACCACCTGAGCATGTGTGTGTGGGTCCCTCTGATTTCCGTACCCATGGGCTTGGTTGCCCAGATTCATAATATTTCACGGGTTAGGTACAAGTTGGGATGGTAGAGATCAGGGTTGACGAGTGTTAGCAATGAGCCTGGTCTACAAGTTGTCTAGCGAGGTTTTCATTTGCTGCATGAACTGGAGCATGGATCCTTGCATCTCTACCATTTGCCGGTTCAAATCAACCTGCCCTACGGGTTGACGGGCATTCCAAGTTGGTTGATTGACCTGATTTGGGGGCAATTGAGTATATACGTGACCCTGACCCACTGGTCATTGCGGAGCATAGTTGCCGGGTCGAAATTGGGTCTATTGCCCCAGGTTTTTCCAAGAGAAGTTAGGGTGGTTTCTCCAACCTGAATTATAAGCATTAGAGTAGGGGTTGGATCTAACATTCTCTTGTACAGCACAGACATCCTCATAGGGTGAGGATGGAGAGAAAGAAAGGGAAGGATCAGAAAAGTTGGGATCAAAGGCCCCAGTTTGGAACCCGTGGGGTTCCGAAAAATGCTGACTCACAGGTTGAGCTGCATCGAGTTGATTCATGAACTCCCATCCAGAAGGAGCTCGTGAAGAATGGAATCCCGAAATTTGGGATTGGGTGGATCGAGAGTTGTTCATAGAATATCCAGCCATCCACTCTTTCATTCTCTTAGCAACCAAGTCCACTTTGTCAAGTTTGTTACAAATCAATTCCATATCAAATTAATGAGAGTCATGGACTTCATTGACATTTGATCTGAGCTGTTGGGCCGGTTAAATGTATCCATGGAAACATGATTGATTGAATTCTCGCTCATTTCCTCAAATAAATCGTGTGCACTATCTGCATGTTTATTAAGGAAACTGCCTCCGCAAGAAGCATCCACATGATTTCTGAGTTGCTCAGTCAACTCATCATAGAAGATCTGCACGAGTTGCCATTTCGGCACCTCGTGGTGTGGACACCTCTGCAATAGGTCCTGGAATCGCTCCCAGGCCACATGAAACTGCTCCCCCAGCTGTTGGGTAAAGGTAGTGATTTCCCGTTTCAAGGCGTTGGTACGTTTGACTGGGAATAATTTCTTCAGAAAGGTCAATTTCAACTCATTCCAAGTTGCAATTGGTCTTCCTACTGTCCTGATCAATGCGTGGCCTTATCCCTAAGAGAGTGGGGGAAGAGCCTCATGATCATTTTCTTCTTGTTTACGTTTTGTGCCTTGGTGGTCTGGACCAAAGTGGTCAAGTCTTCCAAGTGCTGAAACGGATCTTCGAACCTAGCCCATGATAATGTTTGATTAGGCTTAACACCTGGGGCTTGATTTCTACGTCGTCGGCTGGAATCTGGATGCTGAGACGTTCCCCGTAATTTGAAGGATCATAAAAATCCTTCAAGGGCTGAACGCCCTACATTCTCTGGAACCATTCCTGCATTCTCTGCATTTGTTCCAACTACCTTTGGAATTCTTCCTTTGGATCTCCAGGCAGAGGAGGCTGTTGGTCGGCCATGGGATCAATTTGACCAAAATCCAATTTGCACCTCCTAGAATACTCTAGTGGTCCTTCCAATCAAGGATTCAATGACCGTCTTCCTAGCATAAACTAGGAGAAGGTCGAAAGGACTGGGGATAGGGACTCTGTAGCACAACAAAACAAGGCTGTCCTTAAGTGGGGTAGCCTAAGGATCTACTGACTCCCAAAACCCGCCTTAAGATTGTAAATGATTTACTCTACTTGTGTCTGCTCAATCCAACCAGTTAGAAGGAGAGACTGGGGAGAAGGTTCTTCCTTCAGCTTTCACCTCCGGTTCCTAGTGTACCCCCCAGTCGCGGTAGTTTGATGCTACTCCCCTAGCTAGACATCAGATTAATCAGTACAAGTAAGTTAATCAAAGACAATCTCAGACTAGGCCCTAAAGAGCAAATCAGACCTTAAGGCCAACGTCTACTCAATTTTATTAGGGCTTGGGATTATGGTGCTTATGGAATGTGATGGGCCCTTAAAATGGGTTGTGTCCTTAATGATTGATTGAGAATTGTGTAACTGCGTGCACAACCAGGGTTTTCGAGCAAGATTATTTGTGATGCGTGGATTTTAATGTTCAAATCTTACTTAAGTAGCTTTAAGGGTTTAAAATTAGGTTGATTGTAATCAAGTTTCGAGGAAAACCAAATTGTCAAACACGAGTGAAGATTGCTTTCCTTTCAAACCAGAAAGAAAGCGGAGTGCCTGGAATAAACCTAGATTGAAAACCCTAAGGAGGAGCTACTTGATGAGTTGATTTTAAGTAGAGTGGTGCGGCCCAAACAACTCAAACAACTGGCCACAAATGCACCACTAAGTTAGGCACACAAAGATGGTTAACTTAGAATGATTTCTACTCTTTTATGTGTTGCTTTGTGTGTACCGGTTCCACAGATCAGAACCCGGTTGAGTAGAAACAAATCAATTAGGTTAAGTGACTTGAATGTGGGTGTATGTTGTGTGTTTGTTGAAAATTACCCCACAAGATTATCTTTTTGTTGTTTTTTTTTTTATAAACGAGGGTGGAATGAATGTGAGTGAAAATCCAAACAACCAAACTATTCCTAGGATTTATGCAAACACCTAGGTTAATTGGAATTTGGATTTAATGTGACAAATGAAATCTATGGAGGGGGAAGAATGGGGAGCACTTACAGTTGTCTTCAACTTCACTTTACTCCGGTCTATCGCTTGATGATTCCCTGATGGAGGTCTCTGCAAAACAATAGACACAAGAGAAAGCAAGTTAGAAGACAGTAAAGTGCGTGAAATGAGAAAAGAAGATCAGAAATCGTTGCCTCCCCGGCAACGGCGCTAAAATGTTGAAGCTGCGAGTTACTATACTAACGTATTTTGTTTTGAGAAACCTGTCATCGTAGTTTGAAAGCAAAGAACTCGTGTTCAACAAATAAAATTTATACCGGAATAGAAATCCCAGGTTGAACTCAGGGAGGCTACGTTGATCTATATTCGCAATTATATTTTTTAGAGTTTTTTGTTGAAAAGCGAAGTGATGTAATTACAATGAAGCAATATTAACAATCAGAATAAATGAGAAAGAGAGAGAGAAAATATGCAATCAATATTTCAAAATGTTTATACAATGAAACCAGAGAAGAATTACACTAGAAAGCGATAAATCAACTACACTAGAAAGCAAGAAAATTCTACTCTAGAAAGCTGTAAAGAAGAATGGGAGAGAGAAGTTATCCTCCTTGATGATCGCTTGGAGGACGAGCCGGATGAGACATCGTTTGGACAAAGGGGGATGGAGCGGGAAGAAGGAGGTCGAGGCAGGAGGAACGAGAACGGAGCAGCACGTCGTCGTCGTGGGATCCGCTTCCGAAATGAGAGCAAAAGTTTGACTTTATCTCTCGAGGAGCATCCCGGGTGTGGGACAAGCTTCTCTTGAGCTTTGGAAAGGTAGAGGAGAGAAGGAAGGGATGAAAATTTCGTATGGAGGGGGTCTCCTTATATAGTTGCAAGGAGTGAGGGCAATTTGGCCTTTACAATTGCAAAACATTAAATAAGGGGTCTTTAGTGACGGATAAAACTGTCGCTAAAGCCCTAGTCATGGGCGACATGTGCCGCCCGCTCATCTTCCACGTTGCCCACATCCTTCAATTCTCAACCGTTCGATCATGAGATGGAACGGCTGAGATGTGCCCTCACCATGCCTCTTTAAGCTGCAACACCCACGTCTGATGCCATGTCACGCGTGGGCATGCGATAGCGCGTGGGCGCTATTGAGCGATCGCACCCGCTCGATCGCAATCAGATGGTCGCTATGCCCGCTCGCCCGCTCACCCGTGCCTGCCTCCTGCGATTCGAACGTGTGCCTCCACTTCGCTTAAGTGCTCTCACCCACTGTGCTACACGCGTGGATGGGCGGGCGCCCAACTTAAGCGCGGGTGCATCCCAGCCGTTGGATTAAGATCCAACGGCGGGGAAATGTTGATGCGGAGGCCTTCAGCGGATGCGTGCAGATGGTTGGGTGGCCGAGATGGCGCCACGTGGTGCCATCTTGGCTGTCCATCTTCTGGTTGATGTAGATGGTGCCACAGTTGTCGAATTGAGTCGATTTTCACACCATTAGGATGCAATCGTCGATCCGAATCCATCCATGTGGTCGGATTTGTCATTTGAAGTGTGGATTCACACCATCTTGGCCCTTGATCTTCTAGGGTTCCCCAGTCTTTATTTGATGCTACAGATGTCAGATTAGGGCGATCTTGGAGTTGTCAAACTCCAATCGTCGTCCTGATCAAATCTGTACGGTTGGATCTTCGATCCGAGGTCCCGATAAAAATTTGCCCTGTCCCTGAACATAAAAGGAGACAAGTAACCTCCATTTTATTCAAACTAATCTAAATGCAAGATGATGCATGCTATACAATATTTATAGTATGCAATGCAATTCTATGCTTAAGAACATGCATAAATAGACATCTTATGTAGTGTAAACATGTTTACATCACCCAGCTCTCTCCTGCTCCACTCAGCTCACAAAAGCTGAACTCCCTCTAGCTTAGCTACTACTTGTCAACTTAGTAGCTAAGCTAGCTCAAGAGTTCTTAAGAGAAGTAGGTCCAGCTCAATTCAGCTCCAGTTAAGTTGAGACTAGCTCAACTTAGCTCTACTACTCAAGCTTCACTACTAGCAAAAGAATTAGCTAGCTAAGTTGAGTAGCTGAGCTCCTAAAAGACCTCTTCAGTTAAGAACAGCTCCGGGAAATTTTCTTCAGCTCCAAACTACTTCAAGCAGCTCCTACCACATTACCTTAGCTCCTCCACTATTTCCCTACTTGCTAAGCTAGATTAGCTAGCTTAGCTCATCTCAAGAGCATCCCCTCTTCCTCGGTCACCCACCCTGGTCACTTAACCCTACCTTAACCCTACCTAGACCTAACACTAACCCACCATAGCTGGCGCCGAAACACACCACTTGCATCCCTTTAAAATGGTGCCAACTATGGCACCTTTTGACCCTACAACCATCCCCCTCCTTGGTGCCAAAAACCCTTTCAATCACCACCATATGCCATCCAAGCCCTCCAATTTTGGCACCAATATAGTCCTTCTAGAAGCACCCAAAAGTGGAACCAACTTCGGTGGTTGGCAACCACCATGGGCGGCCATAAAGGGGTGCATCCAACCCTTAACCAACCTCTTCCCGTCTCTTGGCTTGGCACCAAGTATCCTCCACCATAGGATCACCTAACCACCTTACTAACCCATCCAAACCATCCATTTTAGGTGCCAAAGTAACCCCCCTTCTAGAACCCTAGGTTGACGCCACCCTGATGTAAACACATTTATTGAGGGTAAAATGCCTATTCATGCATGTTCCTAGGCTTAGATTTGAATTTCATGTTATAAATATTGCATAGCATGTATTATTCTACATTTAGAGTAGTATATAATTTAGGTTAATTGCATCCTTTTGTGGTTAGGAGAGAAGGATATTTATTTCGGAGCCTCGGATAGACGATCCAACCATACAGATCTGATCAAGATGACGATTGGAGTCCAACGCCTCTGAAATCGCCTCGATCGGAGTTTCGTAGCACCATATGTAGTTCGAGAAAGATCAATGGCCAAGGGACTATGAGACATAATTGGAGTTTCAAATGACACATCCGACCATGCAAATGGATTTGGGTCGACGATTGCAACCTAACGGCACGAAAATCGACTCAATCCGACTTCTATAACAGCCTCTACAATAAGAAGAAGATGGACGGCCCAGATTGCTCCACGAGGCGCAGCCCAGGCCGCCCAACGCATGCACGCACCACTGCACGTGCGCAGCAGTGCGGGTGCACACGCTTGTGCAGGCACGCATGCGCATAGCATAGCGCCAGCGAGTGGGCGCATGCACGTGGGGCAAAGGCGAGGGAGCGCAGCGTCAACTATGCATGGGCTGGACCTATAGCGACGCTTCCAGCAACAACTTGGATGCCACTAATGGTCCTATACCTATTTTTGCCTCTTCTCCTCCACTATAAAAGGAACTACACCTCCTTTTTTCCAAGCCATCTCTACCTACTCTTCTCCCACCTACTCCCAAGCTCTAGTAAGCCTACCAACACTCCATTAGAGCTTGTTCTCAAGCTCCCAAGGCTCCTATTAGTGTAGCAAGCCTCTACCCCACCAAATACTCCAACTTCCCATCCCCCTTCATAGGTTGCCTTGGAGCCGTCCTCCCACCTCTATTCCGGTAGCAGATCATCTCCGTCTTCTCACCTCCATTCCGGAGCCACGCCGAAGATTTCCTCTACCCGACATCCTCCTACATCTCACCTCCTTCGTCCGAGCTTCCACCAAGCGTCGTCGTCTCGCCGAACAGCCGATTCGAGAGATTTCCTCTCACCTCCCTTTCTTTTTATGCTTTCATAGATTATTGTAATAGACATTAATGCAATACATCACATTTGATTCCATATCTATCTTGTGATTGCTTGTCTTTTATTTCAAAAACACAAAAAAATAATAAAACCATAAAATACCAAAAAGAAATAAATCGAAGCACAATTTTCAACTAAAGTAAACGTCGCCTCCCTGTGTTCGACCTAGGACTCCCTTGGAGTTTTGGTATAAATTTTATCTGATCAACGTGTTTTGCAACTACGACGACGAGTTACTTATAACCCCGATTTCTAACACGCGAAACACACCTAACCACACCCCTTCCTTAACTCCACCTCCATACATCCCTTAAGTTGGAGCCAACCCACCTTAGCCCTCCATCACAAAACCACCAAAGCTATGCCAATTCTAACCCTACAACACACCACACCAACCCTTAACCCTAGTCCCTACCTAGGGTCTGCGCCAACCATTAAGTGCCCGTCCATTTTGGCGCTATCCACCCTAGCCCTAGGATCCTATAACCACCATCCATGAGCCATCCTAGCCGTCCCCTCTTAACCACACGACCCCTACCCCCCCATCCACTCTATAAAAATGCCACTAACTACCTACTTCCATTTTCACCTGGGGTACATTATTCAAAGCATACTTCCACCTATATCCTACAACAACCAATGTCCAAGGAGAAGAAGAAGAAGATTAAGGGGTCAACCACTAGCCCCCTTGGTGCCTTCATCTCCCTCTCTTCTTCTACCTTGTGTCTGCACCAACAAGGAAGTCACTTAAGCCAAGGAGATGCCAGGCAGAGGAGGAAATTAAGGGTGGAATTTGTCCACCCCATGAGAAGGATTGAAGGGTGAAATTCGTCCACCCTAGGAGGAGCATAGTGGCAGACCATCAGGGTCTAGGAGGAACATCCAGAAGGAGCTTCCTTTGACTCTAGGGCAACTAGAGTTGGAGTGGGAGTTTCAAAGAAGCTGTATCTTCATTTCACTAAGCTTTCTTCTGGATCTTCTAGCTTATTTCTTTTTGTTGTAGTTAGAAACACTTCCCCAGGGATTACAACTGTGGAACTCCTCCTACTTGTAAGCTCTTCGTGTTTAGTAAAATAATTTTCTTAGTTTTATAAAAGCATTTTTCTATAAAATTTTGGCTTGGTGTTGATTCCTTGTCCTGCCCTTCCATTACTCCAAGTCAGTTGTATTTGGAGTAAGCTAGGAGACTAGGGCACTTTGTTGCCTTTCTTTCATTTTTCGTGCTTTTCTCTTAGCAGTTATCAATTGTGTTTTTGCCCATATCAAAAAACCCAAAAAAATTTATATTCAAAAGTACAAAAAGGAAGTTGAGTTTCATTTTTCGAGCAATAGATTGTTAAAATTGCATTCCTACCTTCCTTTAGATGACTCGAATACTTTCCAAGTACTCAATTTTATAAATTTCAAAAGCGATTGGATTCACGCATACAACGATTAAAACCCTAATTTACAAATCATGTGATTTTTCTTATGACTTTTGGGTCCGTTGTCGGGGAGGCACGGCTTTGCATATTCTTGTTACTCGTGCTTGATACGTGGATCTCATCCCCTCCTCTTTGTCTCATCTCATGTGTGTAGGTACTACAAGAAGAAAGTAGGATTTTAGAGTGAAAGCTCAAAGTGCCTTGTCTTCCTGCAGAGTTAGGGTTAGTACCACTCTTTCTAGTCACATAAATTCCTTAGAAACTATCAAAAGAGTTATTAAAATAGGCTTTCAGAATAAAAAACATTCAAATTAGATAGAGTGGTGAATTTTAAAAGACATTGGTTTCTTGTTTGATTTAGTTATCACCACTCTACTCAAAGTGTTGGTGTTCTGATTTTTGAGTCCAGACTTCTATCTGGATTTCAAAAATCATTTTCCAACACCACAGGCCTCTTAAATTCGTGAAATTTCAACCAAAGGTTCCAAATCAAATCAGGAACATCTGTTCCAAAGTTCAAAGCGTTTTGATTTGTAGACATTTTTAAACATTCATGGACCACAGGGGGTTCATCTCCTTTGAATTCATTATTTTGTTACTATTTGAAAATTTTAAGAATTTTCTACTTGTCCAATTTCTATGAAATTTAGCTTTTTAAAATCCTTGGAAAATTCTTCACAAAATATATCACAAAAATTTTTGGTGGCCTATGGTATGATTAAAAAGTCCAAAATACCCACAGGTATCATTTCTGGACTTTGACACCAATACAAAGAAAAATCCCAAACAAATATCAAAGGAATTCCTAAAATCACAAAAAAATATTTTTTGGAATCCTTATTTGATTTTCCTTCCATTAGTGGTATTGATTGCTCTGTTTGATCACTACTTAAAAAGAAAAGCCTGAAAAAGATTCACTAATAGTAAATTTTTTGCTTTGGGTTCAATTTAATTTGGGTTCCTTTCATTTCTTAACCCCACAATCTATAAAGGAATTTCATCTTCACTAACACAACTTGATTTCCTTGTGATTGTGGAATTCAAACTTGTGGAATCCTAAAATACATTGTTAATAGCAAATCCTAAAAAGTAAAAAAACAATAAAAATTTGTGTGACAACCTTGATTTGGCATTGGACTCACTCTATCCAATTCACACAAACATTAAAAAAGAAATAACTGGGCATCAACCCAATCATGCCCTTCACATTCCCATGCAAATTTAGGTACCCAAGCCTAATTAAAATAAGTAATCATCTGACTAATTGAGGACTTCACAAAAACTAAGCTTGATATTCGACAATTAAGGATCATTAATCGCTCATAATTCCCTAAGAAAACGCGGTGACAGACTTGGAGGGAAGTCAAATGATGGGTAAGGGTTTACACAATCCCGTGGTGATTTTTCTAGGACATGATTGGGCCCAAGCCACCTCTTTAGTCTAGCTGGGTGATCTTTGGGAAGTGGGTTCACTTATTTATCCCTTACTTACTAGGTTCCCAAATCTTAGGTTTCTTTAAGTAGTCAACCTTAAGGCTGACTTAGGTTTGTTTGCTTATTTTGCACACTTCTCCTCACCTCTTCTCTTCTCTCCCCTCCCCTTCTTCCAAGTGCATGCACAGGTGAAGGTCTGAGAACCCACATCTCAAGGGACCAATTGATTTTGCCCCACGAACCAAGAGATCTTTATTTTCTTCTTCTCCATTGCATCATTCCTCTTACCTGAACATGGAAAATATGGAAAACAAGTCCAGAAATTCTGCTTCTAACCCTTCCGCTTCCACCTCTCAACCCAACCCTAACCCCAATGTTCAAAACCCATCAGTTGACCCGCATGCTAACTTTCCCATCCTTAACTTGCCGAGTTTGGAGCTACCTCAAAACTCGGAACAGCCAGGGCAATTTCAAAATCCAAATTCTAATCCCCTATTCATGATGGTCGACCAATTGGTTTGACTTCAACTTAATTAGCAACAGTTGGCTAGGACAGTCACAAACCTAGCCTACCAAAGATCGGGTCAGCCACTCGGGGAACCTCTTGTACCACTTAAGGATTTTTATGATCCTTTCAATTACGAAGAGAGACCTGGGGTGGTTATACTCGAAGGGGATTTTGAAATTAAACCGGCCATCTTGAACCTAATTAAACATTTCCATGGTCTTCCAAAAGAGGACCCTTTTAGCCACCTCAAAGAGCTAACTATCCTCACTCAAACTACCCATTCCCGTAATGTGCAGGAAGAATTGTGGCTTATGAGACTTTTCCCTCTCTCATTAAAAGACAAGGCATCTTATTGGTTCAGGATGGTTGGGTGTCCTATCACCACCTGGCCCCAATTAAAAAGTGCTTTTCTAAAAAAAAATTTTCCGATAGGTCATACAAATGGTTTAAGATGATTAATTACGACCTTTCAAGAAAAATTTGGTGAACCTCTCCACAAGTCTTGGGAGAGATTTCAAGAATTACTAAGGAGTTGCCCCCACCATGAGATTCGACGATGGTAGCTAGTGCAGATCTTCTATCATGGATTAGAAGATCAATTAAAATGATTTGTGGATGCTTCATGTGGGGGGAATTTCCTTAATAAAGATGTTGATAGTGCCTACCTTCTTTTTGAGGAAATGAGTGAAAACTCATTCAATTTGGGTTCAATGGATACTTTTGGTAGGGCAACAAACCCAAGACTTGAGGTTAATGACATTGACTCCAAATCTGCATCTATTCTAGTCACACAAGATGACCTACACATGATAGCTCAACGATTGGATTAGATACAAATTAACCAAAAAAAAATGGAAGAAAAGCTGACCCAAAAACAAGCTCCTTACCCAAGTCACCCTAACCTTCTGAGGAGAGAAAATTTGCACAATATTGGTTCTACTACTACTGAGCAGCAATATTCATATGAATTTTCACAAACTTTGACTGGGAATTATGATTACATGGATCAAAATATTCTCAACCCCATTGAAAACATCTTGGCTCTCCAAGAGTATTTTTTGAAATTCCTCCAACTCATACAATCCAAATTGGAGGAATAACTCAAACTTCTCCTGGAAAGCCCCAAATCAAGTTTCGATCCCTAAATGAAACCAATTTGGGAATTATGGACAAAATATGTATCAACTTGGGCCATCTCAAGAGGATATTAATACTCAAGTCATGAAAACTTTGCAGGGCATGCAAAATCAAATGACAGAAATGACCCGTATGGTCATTAATCTGCAAAATCAAGTCAAGGTCACTCCTGATCATAAACCTATTAGAAATCTGCCCTCTCAACCCATGCCCAACCTAAATAATCAACGGAAGCAGCATCACAGTGGGTTTCCCAATCAACCATTCTACCCAGCACCTCAGCACCCACCAGGTTTCAACCAAAACCAGGCTTCCAGACCTCCTCCCAGAAACAACCATTCTGCAAATGCAGTCACTTTGAGGAATGGGAAAACTACTCATGATCCCTTGCCTGCTCAAGAAACCCACTTCAAAGAAAAGTAGATAAACACTTCTCCCTCTTCCTCTGACCTTGTTCAGGAACCTTCAACCGCAAAATAGGACAATCCCATACCTTTCCCACGAGCCCTTCACTCCTCACATAATAAGAAAAAGAAATCCGAGCCCACTGATAAGGAATTGATGGATCTATTTCAAGCAAGTAGAAATAAATATTCCTCTCATTGATGCCATAAAATATTTTCCTACTTTTGCAAAATTTTTAAAGATCTATGTACCCCCAAAAGGCAGCCAAGAAATTTACGAAAGGTGATTCTCCTAGAGACTATTAGCTTAGCTGTACAGAGCAAACTTCCTCTAAAAAAGAAAGATCCAAACACTCCCTTAATTCAAGTGGTAATTAATGACACTTCCTTTGATTGTGCCTTGCTGGATCTCAATGCCTCAATTAACCTTATCCCCACTGTTGTATTTGAAGAATTCAAGATCAGTGAATTAAAGCCTGTCAAGGTTACACATCAATTAGCTAACCAATCTGCAATAAATCCAAAGGGGATTGTTGAGGATGTCATTATTTGGGTCCAAAATTGTCTAATTGCTGTAGACCTTTTGGTCTTGAACATAGAGGTACCGGAAGCACTGAAAAATGCCCCCATAGTTCTTAGAAGACCAGTTTTAGCCACCGCCAAAGCAAACATTGATTATGATTCTAGAAGGAAGAAAATCATGTGCGGTGATGGGTCAATTACCCTAGATATCTTTCAAGTTTCTAGGATACTCCAAGAACCAGATTTCTTTGACGACTTGGATTCTGAAATTGATAATTTAGTGGAGGAAACAATGCAAATTTCGTAAGTGGGATCTTGCTTTGCAATTAACACTGTTTCTTAACTATCTTCTGATTTAACCCGCCCACCTACCCTAACCACACCATCAACACCTAACTCTTCAGTTAACAACTCTCTCCCTTCACCCATGGACCAAAAAGCAAAAATCATTTCAGAGCTGGACCCCCAACTAGAGTTGAAACCTTTGCTCGACTATCTTAAATATGTTTTCCTAAGACCTGGTCACACAATGCCCCTAATTATTAAGTCCCAACTCACCAAGGCTTAAGAGGAAACACTTCTCCTGGTTCTTAGTAAAAATCGAAAGGCTATTGGTTGGACCCTTCTGACCTTAAGGGTATCAATCCATCCTATTGTACTCAAAGAATATATCTTGAGGATGAATCTCGCCCCTCCCGCCAACCACAAAGGCATTTGAACCCTAACATGCAGGAGGTGGTCAAAAAGGAGATCATTAAGTAGCTTGATGCTGATATCATTTACCCCATTTCTGGTGGCTCCTAGGTTAGTCCCACGCAAGTAGTGGCTAAAAAAGCTGGACTAAGCGTTGTCACAAATGAAAATGAAGAAACTATAGCCACTCGGATCGCTTCTTCTTGGCGTGTGTGCATTGATTATCGCAAATTAAACACCACCATCAAGAAGGATCATTTTCCGCTCCCATTTATTGATCAAATATTGGAGCAGTTAGCCAGACGTGATTACTATTGCTTTCTTGATGGTTATTCTGGCTATAATCATGTAGAGGTCCATCCTGAGGATTAAGAAAAAGCTACATTCACCTACCCCTTCAAAACCTTCACTTTCCGGAGGATGCCCTTTGGTCTGTGCAACGCACCTACGACTTTTCAAAGGTGTATTCTTGCAATATTTTTTTACTTTGTTGGTGAATGTCTTGAAGTTTTTATGGATGACTTCTCTGTTTTGGAGACTCCTTTGATTTATGTCTTAAAAACCTTGAAAGGACACTCCAAAAATGTATATAAGTTAACTTGGTGCTCAGTTGGAAGAAAAGTCATTTCATGGTCCAAGAAGGCATTACTTTGGGCCATGTCATCTCTATATAGGGAATTGTAGTAGATCATGCCAAAATTGATACTATCTCTAGACTCCCACCACCTACCTCCGTAAAATAGATTTAATCTTTCTTGGGGCATGTGGACTTCTACCGCTGTCTCATCAAAAACTTCTCTCAAATCTCCAAACCCTTAAGTCAATTACTCACCAAAAACCAACCTTTCCATTTTATAGAGCAATGCCTAGAGTGTTTTAATTGGTTGAAGAAGGATGTCACAGAGGCATCGATTTCACAAGGACCTGACTGGAACTTTCCCTCCAAATTAATGACAGATGCCTCTGATTTTGCTGTGGGGGTCATTTTAGGGAAACGTATTGACAAGAAGCCCGTTCTAATCTATTATGCCAATGGAACCCTTGATGATGCACAACAAAATTACATGGTTATTGAAAAAGAACTTCTTGCCAAAGTTTTTGCCTAGAGAAATTCTGCTCATATCTGTTGGGGTCACATGTCACTGTTTATACCGACCACTCAACACTTAAATATTTGCTGAACAAGAAAGATGCGAAACCCCACCTTATTTGTTGGACCTACTCATCCAGGAATTTGACCTGGAAATCAAGGATATGGCGGAGCCATAGAATGTCATCAACGACCATCTCTCTCATCTTATGACGAATGAGGTGTTGACCCCTCCAGATGTTTTACCTGATGAGACTTTGTTAGCTGCCAATACCCACCCCTGGTTTGCACCAATTGCAAATTACCCAGCAATAGAACGAATCCCTTCTGATTGGCCAAAAACTAAGTGGGATAAGTTCTTTGCTGACATTAAATATTATTTCTGGGAGGAGCCTGACCTTTTCCGCATCTGCGCTAATCAGGTCATTTGATGGTGTGTTCCCGAATCAGAATTTCATGATATTCCAACACACTATCACTCAATGGCCTGTGCCAGTTATTTCTCAGGCAAGAAAACTATAGCTAAAGTCCTTACTTCTAAATTCTTTTGGCCCAACCTGCACAAAGATGCTCATTCATTTGTCCAATCCTGTGCGTTGCCAGAGCATCGAAAACATGACTGGAAAGGATATGATGCCCCTTAATCCGATATTAGAGGTTGAAATTTTTGATGTATGAAGCATCAACTTCATGGGACCGTTCATCAACTCTTGTAGGTAGTTATATATACTAGTCGCAGTCAACTATGTATTGAAATGGATTGAAGCAATACCCACATGCACCAATAATCACAAGGTTGTTGTTGACTTCATCAAGAAAAACATTTTTTCGAGATTCAACTTCCCTAAGGGCATCATCAGTGATTGAGGAACACATTTCACTCACTCTCAATTTCATCACCATTAATATAAATATAGGGTTAATCATAAAATTTTCACTCCTTACAACCCCCAAACAAATGGCCAAGCAAAAGTCTCTAACCGGGAGATTAAAAATATTTTGCAAAAAATGGTTAGGCCAAATCATTAAGACTGGTACAACTCAATTCAGCTCCAGATAAGTTGAGACCAGCTCAACTTAGCTCTATTACTCAAGTTTGGTTGCTAGCAAAAGAATTAGCTAGCAAAGTTGAGTAGCTGAGCTCCTGAAAGACCTCTTCAGTTAAGAACAGCTCTAGGAAATTTTCTTCAGCTCTAGACTACTTCAAGCAGCTCTTGCCATCTCACCTCAACTCCTCCACTACTACCCTACTAGCTAAGCTAGCTTAGCTCATGTCATGAACATCCCCTCTTCCTTGGCAATTCACCATCCTCACTTAACCCCACCTTAACCCAACCTAGACCTAACCCTAACCCACCATAGTTGTGCCAAAACACACCACTTGCATCCCTTCAAAATGGTGCCAATTACGACACCTTTTGACCCTAAAATCACCACCATCCAATTACCACCATATGCCATCCAAGCCCTCCAATTTTGGAGCCAAGATAGTCGTTCGAGAAGTACCCAAAAGTGGCTCCAACTTTAGTGGTTGGCAACCACCATGGGTGGCCATAAAGGGGTGTATCCAACCCTTAAACAACCTCTTCCCATGTCTTTGCTTGGCGTCAAGTATCCTCCATCATAGGTGACTTGCGCGTGCGCGTGTGTTTGGAAGTGTCGTTATAGTTTGCACTTGCAACGTCGGTTTTAAAGTAAAGAAACGGATGTGAGTCCGAGTGTCGGTCTTAGGGAGGCGTAAAAATCGGATTCTTCTTGTCACTTATTGTCACGAAAATCGTGGGGTTTTGCTTGCGAAAAGGCATGGGTGAAAAGTAAGAGAGAGAGAGAGAGATTAGGGTTAGAATTGTTTCATTCGCAACATGCAACTTGAATAGAAAATAGAGCAAGCAATTGAATAGAAAATAACTTCATTAATCATGCAACTTTAGTTCATAATTACAACACTAGATCAATGCTTGAACATAAGTAAAGTAAAGCTTAAAAGAAGGGAAGAGAGAGAGAAGGGGGGACGACGAGGCAGCCACGGTGGTGGAGAGGGCTCCGTCGGTCGCTCGTCGTCTCCAGCGATTACAAAGGGCTTAAAGGTAACTAGGAGGGGGGTATAACACTTGCAAGTGGAGTGAATGCCTTGAATGAGTGGTTGGAAAGGGTTTAAATAGGGAGAAGGGCTTTCCAAATGAAGAAGGGTTTATTCTTGTTTGTAGGTCATTAGTAGATTAGAAGTTGTTCTAGAGGGAATAAAGCTTGATAGGAGCAACAGCTATTGTCGAAACGTCGGAGGACTATGCTATCGGATTTGGTTTTGAAAATCTGTCATTGTAGTTTGAATAGCGAAGAACTCGGGTTCAACAAATAAAATTTATACAGGAATAGCAATCCTGAGTCAAACTCAGGGAGGCTACGCCGATCAAAATTTGCAATTATTTTTTTTTTTGTTTTTGTTTAGAGAGTGGAGTAATTACAATGCAATGGAATCAATATAAACAATCAGAGAAAGAGAGAGAGAGAGAGAAAACATCGACTTGAAGTTGCAAAATGTTTGTAGATTTACGAAAGCGAGAAATTACACTAGAAAGCAGGAAAACTATTACAACTAGAAAGTAGGAAAATTCTACTCTAAAAAGTAGGAAAAAGGAATGGGAGAGAAAAGTTATCCTCCTCGACGATCGCTTGGAAGACGAACCAGACGAGACAATGCCTGGAAGACAAGGAACGAAGCAAGAAGAAGGAGGTCGAGGCAGGAGGAACGGGAATGAGGCAGCACGTCATTGTCGTCACGAGGTCCGCTTCCAGAATGAGGGCAAAAATTTGATTTTATCTCTTGAGGAGCATCCCAGGTGTGGGACAAGCTTCTCTTGAGCTTTGGAGAGGGAGAGAAGAGAAGGAAGGGATGAGAAATTCGTATGGAGGGGGTCTCCTTTTATAGTTGCGAGGAGTGGGAGCATTTTAGACATTACACTTTGAAAAACATTAATTCAGGACCTTTAGTGACGGATAAATCCATCACTAAACGCCTGAACGTGGCCTTCCTGTGCGCACGCCGTGAACCTCCTCGCCTCCGCATCTCGCAACGCACGCACACGTCCGCGTGCTTACAGCCATCCAATCAAGAGATCGGATAGCTTAAACCATCCCTGCTCACACCGCACGCACACGTGCGATCATGCGTCAACGTCGCACGTCTAATCGCGCGTGGGCGCTATCGCTCACACAATGCCGCACGATCTTCATCACACGGCTCCGCTCGCCTGCATGCCCACTTGCCCGCTCTCTAATTTGAGGCGCCTACGGCATCGAACGTGCGTCTTCCTCTTCTTGCGAAGGCACCCAACCGCTGTGTTGCGAGCGACTTTGTGTCGCGTGGAGGATTCAAGTGCATGGACCTGCAGCCATTGGACGAGCATCCAATGGCGGAGAAGCATCAATTAGATGAAGAGGAAAGGTAGCTGCAGATCCTTGAGGCCAGTTGGGCGGCTGAGATGGTGCCACGTGATGCCATCTTGGCTGTCCATTTTCTGGGTATTGTGGATGGTGCCACGGGTGTCGGATTGGACCGATTTTCGTGCCGTTAGGCTGCAATCGTCAATCCGAATCCATCCGTGTGGTCGGATTTGTCATCTTAGGTGTGGATTAACACCATCTTGGCCCTTGATCTTTAGAATTCCTCGATCTCTATCTGCTGCTACCGATGTTCAATTAGGGCGATCTTGGAGTCGTTGAACTCCAATCGTCACCTGATCAAATCCGTCTGGTTGGATCGTCGATCCAAGGTCCCGAGAAAAAGTCGCCCTGTCCCTGACCATAAAAAGGAGACAATTACTGTCAATTTATACACTTTGATCTAAATGCACGATTATGTATGTTATGCATTATTTACAATGTATTATGCTAATGTGACACTAAGAACATGCATTAATAGACATTTTAGGTTGATCAGATGTATGCACATCACACCCCCATGCCTATCTTTTGCTAGTTCCTAGCAAAAGCTACATGCTATTTATAAAAGAGTTAGGTTAGATTACTTGGGCATAAGTTATTTTCAACATTAAGAAATTCTTTTACTCAGGATTTGAACTTTCAAAAAACACAACAGCACCTAGGTATCTACCAAAATGCAGACCGCCTCAAGCCCTCACCTTATTCAAAGAAAATTTTCTTTTTCTCTTTTTCTTCTTTTCTTTTTTTTTTTTTTTGGATTTTTAAGTTTAGGGTTAAAGATTGGCTTTCTACGGCTATTCAACCCACCCAAGATTTGATGAGAACCCTAAGTTCTAAGCAGCTTATTGTGAATGTGATGGACTCGTTGATCGGCAATTAGAACGGACTTCGGGTTTCTACGCCTCTAGGTGACCTTAAAAAGAAAGTTCTGCCTAAAGGTGTATCTTTATGACCGGTAGCTTTCTCCCTACTTTTATTTTTATGGGGTCAACACAAGGGTGAATCTAGTATATATCTCCCCGATTTATTCTACTTCTCCGCTTCTTCCTAAGTATTTTGGGAATTTCTAGTGCATTTCTTGGGTTGGGTTCTGGACAACCGGTTGATGAGCTGTTACCACCGACAACTTGCCAGCCATACTCGTGCGGCGAAGTGTGGCTTATTTCATTTATTTTCTTTTTTTCTTTTCTTTTTGACTTTCTTTTTCTTTTTCTTTTTCTTTTTTCTTTTAAATAGGTGGCTTCCATGGTCTAAGATTTACCAAAAGGCAGTAAGAAGAGAATGGTCCAATGACTGGGCTCTGGACAACCTACCTATGAGTTGTTACCCACGATAACTTGCCAGCCATATCACCCTAGAAAGTTCATTAGCTACCGAATTTCTGTTAAAACCACCAATCAACAAGTTAGAGAAAAGATAGTGTGTAGATGCTTTAAACTTAAAGTTCCCTCAAATCAGAGGGCAGGTTGATAAGTCATGAACTTATCACCCAAACTTATTTAATCACATTACAATAGAATTCAAGATGGCAAGGACTCGAAAAATAAATCCACATTTCAGTGGATACCCAAGCCGATTAAGTTCAAAGACCAGAAGGGTCATTGTGTTCAGATCCTAATGTAATATTTCATAAGATTGAAAAGTCCTAATGTCCAAGTATTCCTTCCTAATTCTTTTTTTTTATGTATATAAATAAATGAAAATAAAATGAATCTACGGAGCTGATGAAATAATTCAGAGATGAATATCCACCCCCCCATGCCTATTTAATGCAATGTCCTCATTGTATTAAAAAGACATAAAATAGAGTGGAATATAGTAGAAAGTACTGAATTGTATCAATAATGGGTCCACTCTGAGATAAATAGAAACTGTATACATGTTGAATTTAGTACCTTCAACTAGGCATACTATACAAAGAAGAGAAATAAAAAATTCAGAAGTGCAAGTCAGAATCAGAATAAAAAGATTCCCTATAAGACCTAAACCCTAAACCCTAATAAAAAGATTCACTATAAGACCCATACCCCATGATCGAGAATATGTAAGGTTCTGGATAAAAATTACCCAGAACCTAGAATTAGTATGCAAGCGAGGTTAGGCCTATGATTTATGAGGATGCAACCCAAGACCAAAAAGTCAGGTTACAAAGAATTCGATATCAAAAGGATAATCAATGAATATGTGCTTGGGTTGGACATCCTCAGAACAAATGCAGTAAGGGTCCTGGTTTGATGGTTTCAGCTTAATTGGAACCCTTAGACTTGGTCTTCTACTTCCTCCGGAGTTTGCATCCCAAATCGAAATTTCGCAGCCCCTATCCTCCTTCAGAATGTCAAATTCCGGGACCTCTTGCATATTAATCACCCCATCTGAAATTTCCAAGTCTAAAAGATGTGGCTAAATCAGAATTGACTTGGGTCTAATTATCTCAAAAATAGAATTATCAATAAGCTCAATGGGGTATAACTAACAATTGGTGCATTGGATTGAATGCTCTAAAAAATGCGATTTTGGATCCATCATGTGAGCCCCAATAAGATCAGTTTCCTCAGTTATTGGGCTATCAAATGATCTAACTGATTCCGCAGGCCCAATCGTCTCACAGAAATCATATTCTGTAAACTCACGTAAGACTTCACAAATTGAATCTTCACCATCAGAATCAAAGAAATCAAAATCCGTATTAATGTACGTCCCAAAATCATCCGTCACTTTTTGATGCATGGAGACATACATTTCCTCGTACCCTGGCTCAAGGATCTCAGGTGAAGAAATCGAATCATCCTTAATTTGTTGCTCTAATTCAATCTGGTCAGCCTCGTAACACGTATCCCCTCCAATAGGTGCCTGAGCGGGTTCTGACATTGGGTCTCCTGAAGGGGGTTCATCCTGGGAATCATCCCATGATTTAACTAAAGCAACCACAAATCTCATTCTTAATTTCACTAACTTCCTAAGTAAAAACTCACCCGGGTTCTTATCCTTAACATCCTGGAGCCAATCCAACAAATACTTGTTTAGATCATCAATCATTTCAATCAGAGGCTCCAATTCTTCAATGCAAGGTATTGGCTGAACTTCAAAAGATTGTATGGCATTCCTCAAGTTAGCCAAAACCTTATTTTAAACCTGGTTACCCTGAACCAAATGACTTGTTTCAGGGTTGGGCAGGTTTGGGATCAGTGCAAAGGAGTTAACGAATTGAGATTCATGATACCCTTCCTGATAATAGGTCATTTCGAGTTGTTCAAAAGGTGGTGATGACCTAAAGGCAGTGTATTCAGGGAATGGGTAAAGATCAGTGTATCCACCTTGATTGTAGATCGTATTATGTTGTCCATGAAAGGGTGGAGATCTATAATCGATGTAGCACTGAGAAGGATAGAAATCACAATCATAGTGTTCAGGGTTAGACCCTAAACACGAAGGTCCGGAACTGTATCCCCAATCCGAGTTGTCCCGACTAACCGATGGTTGGTTATTGTATGAGTTGGGTTAATCGTCATGTTGAGGATAACTCATAACAGGAGGGAAAGAGCGGGAATGCGTATAAAATGTGGAAGGATTCATGATAGACAGGAGGAAGAAAGGCACCCTGCAATACAAACAATCAGACCTGTCCTTAAGTGGGCTAGCCTAAAGACCTACAGACTCCCAGAACCCGTCTTAAGATAAAGAAACAATTTGATCTACTTCTGTCTATTCAATCCAACCAGTTAGAGAGAGGGACTAGGGAGAAGGTTCTTCCTTCGGCTTGCGCCTTCGGTTCCTAGTGTACCCCCCAGCCATGACGTTTGATTCTGCTCCCCTAGCTAGACATTAGATTGAACAGTAGAAACAGACTAATCGAAAATAATCTCATTCTGGACTCCGAAGAACGAGTCAAATCCTAAGGCCAACGTCTACTCTGTTTTATTTAGGGCTTGGTTTGAATGTGCTTTGGAATGTGTGTGCGTGCACATTCCAGTGTGCGTGCACAACCAGTGGTTTTCAAGAAGATTATTTTTTATGCAGTGAATTTTAGGATTCAAATCTTGCTTGGTAGCTGTTAGGATTCAACTTTAGGTATTTTCAAACAAGTTTTGTTGGCACACCAGGTTTTGAAAGCACAGGTAAAGATGTTTTCCTTTGAAGCTTAAAAGAATGTGGAGTGCCTGGTAAATTTCTAAGAGTTGAACCTATGTGGTAGCTACTTAATGAGTTGATGTTATGTTGAGCGGTGCGGCCCAAACAACTCAAACAATTGGCCACAGTTGCACCACTGAGTTAGGCACACAAAAATGATTAACCTAGAATGATTTCTACTCTTTTATGTGTTGAATTGTTTACCGGTTCCAAAGATCAGAATCCAATTGAGTAGAAGAAAATCAATTAGGTTAAGTGCCTTAAATGTGGGTGTATGTTGTGTGTATGTTGAATTACTCCACAAAATTATCTTTTTATTTTTTATTTTTATATGTGAGGGTGAAATGTAAGTGTGAGTGGAAATTCAAACAACCAAACTAATCCTAAGATTTATGCAAACACCTAGGTTAATTGGAATTTGAATTTAATGTTATGAAATGAAATCTACGGAGGGGGGAAAGAATGGGGAGCACTTATAGTCGTCTTCAACTGCAATTTACTCCGACCTACCGCTTGACGATTCCTTGATAGAGGTCTCTGCAAAACAACAGACACGAGAGAAAGCAAGTTAAAAGACAGTAAAGTGCGTGAAATATGAAAAGAAGATCGGAAAATCGTTGCCTCCTCGGCAACAGTGCCAAAATGTTGAAACGTCGGAAGACTACGCTATCGAATTTGGTTTTGAAAACCTGTCATTGTAGTGTGAATAGAGAAGAACTCGGGTTCAACAAATAAAATTTATACCGAAATAGAAATCCCGTGGCGAACTCAGAGAGGCTACGTCGATCAAAATTTGCAATTATATCATTTTTTGTTTTTGTTTAAAGAGTGGAGTAATTACAATGAAATGGAATCAATATAAACAATCAGAGAGAGAGAGAGAGAGAGAGAGAACATCCACTTGAAGTTGCAAAATGTTTGTACATCTACAAAAGCGAGAAATTACACTAGAAAGTAGGAAAACTATTACAACTAGAAAGCAGGAAAATTCTACTCTAGAAAGTAGGAAAAAGGAATGGGAGAGAGAAGTTATCCTCCTCAACGATCGCTTGGAGGACGAGCTAGACGAGACAATGCCTGGAAGACGAGGAACGGAGAGGGAAGAAGGAGGTCAAGGCAAGAGGAATGGGAACGAGATAGGACGTCATCGTCGTCGCGAGATCCGCTTCTAGAATGGGGATGAAAAATTGAATTTATCTCTTGAGGAGCATCTCGGGTGTGGGACAAGCTTCTATTGAGCTTTGGAGAGGGAGAGAAGAGAAGGAAGGGATGAGAAATTTGTATGGAGGGGGTCTCCTTTCATAGTTGCAAGGAGTGGGGGCATTTTGGACATTACACTTTAAAAAACACTAATTCAGGACCTTTAGTGACGGATAAATCCGTCACTAAAGGCCTAAACGTGGCCCTCATGTGCACACACCGCACGCCACCTCGCCTCCGCGTCTTACAACTCACCCGCACATCCGTGCACTTACAGCCGTCCGATCAAGAGATCGAACGGCTTAAACCATCCCTGCTAGCACCACGCACTCGCACGCGATCATGAGTCAGCGCCGCGTGTCTGATCGTGGGTGCTATCGCTCGGGTAGCGTCGCATGATCTTCATCGCATGGCTCCACTCGCCCGCACTCCAATTTGAGGCACCTGCGGCTTCGAACACGCGTCTTCCTCTTCTTGCGATGGCCCCCAACCGCTGCGCTATGGGTGGCTTTGTGTCACGCGGAAGATTCAAGTGCGCTGGCCTACAGTCGTTGGATGAGCATCCAACGGCGGAGAAGAAATGATCAGATGAAGAGGAAAGGCAACTATGGATCCTTGAGGCCGGTTGGGTGGTTGAGATGGCACCACGTGGCGCCATCTTAGTCGTCCATCTTCTAGGTATTGTGGATGGTGCCACGAGAGTCGGATTGGACCGATTTTCACGCTATTAGGCTACGATCGTCGATCTGAATCCATCTGTGTGGTCAGATTTGTCATCTGAGGTGTGGATTAACACCATCTTTGCCCTTGATCTTTAGGGTTCCTCAGTCTCTATCTGGTGCTACAGATGTCCAATTAGGGCGATCTTGGAGTCTTTGAACTCCAATCGTTGCCCTGATCAAATCAATATGGTTGGATCTTCGATCCGAGGTCCCGATAAAAAGTCACCCTGTCCCTGACCATAAAAAGGAGACAATTACTGTACAATTTATACACTTTGATCTAAATGCATGATTGTGCATGTTATGCACTATTTATAATGTATGATGCTAATGTGACACTAAGAACATGCATTAATAGACATTTTAGGTTGATCAGATGTATGCACATCAGCTATAGTAGAGCTGGAGCTGGATTATGTGAATAAAGAACAAAGACACCAATTGAAGAGAAGAAAGAAAGAAAGAAAGAACAAAGGATTGTCTGTCTAGAACAAGAGTAGAGGAAAAGAATGAGAAGATTTAGGATAACCCTATCCTTAAAACCCTAGGACAATGCTATCCCAATACCTATCCCTGGACTAGCTCAAAACCAAGATATCTGAGCTGAAAGGTTAAAAACATGGATAACATTATCCATGTCCCTATCCAACCTATCCCTAGCACTATCCTACTATCCATAACCTTAGTCTACCTATCCTATACCCAATCCCCAACTTAGATATCTATTTAGGTCCATACCTTACCTAAACGACTCAGTTTGAGTCAATTGGGCTAGCCTACAGTCAGTTGGGTCCATGTGACCTGATTGGACTAAACCTAAGTGACTGGACTCAATTGAGTCTAATCATTCTAACTGAAACCTATTAGACCTAGCCACAGCCAATTAGGTGCAGTACAACCTAATTGGATACAACCAACTCTAATTAATTTCAGATGAAACCTAATCAGGTCAACCTAATTAGACTCTGTAAAGTCTAATTGGACCTAACCCAAATCCAATTGGGTGTGTTTACACCTAATTGGGTTTACACCTATCTAGATTAGGTCACCATAAATCCAATTAGGTTCACATCTACCACACTTAGTTTAATTAGACCCGATTAGACTAGAACCTAACCCAACCTAGTTTGAACCAACCCAAACCCAATTAGACCCACAACCTAAGCCTACAAAACCTGCACACACACACCCATACACATGTCAAGCACACACACACACACACACCCACACACACTTTTCTTAGGCCTTAAGGAAGAGGTCTATCCTCTTGTTGCAACACATAAGAAAGATCATATCTCTTTGATCTTTATTATGGAAAGATCAAATGAGATAAGATCCTTTGATACCAAAGACCACCGTAGGATTTTATCCTAAGGTGGCCAACCAACCTAGCCTATCCCCTCTATAAAACAAAATGGCCAACAACCATGTGTGCTCCCCCTCATCCTTCCTCCTCTCTTCTTCCTCCATAGCTTCCATAGCCGTCCACCTTCCACCTTGGTGGCCAACCATCCTCGGCCTCCTACCACCTTCCAAGGCCACCAAGGGATCCTCCTTGGTGCCCTGTTTCTAGTAGCCATAGATTATAGTATTCTCATTCACTTTCTATACTGCAGTTCTAGTAGATCTTATCGTAGTTCTATTATTTGTTCTAGTTGTTTAGTAGTTCTTTTATTTGTTCTAGTTGTTTAGTAGTTCTTTTACTCGTTCTAGTTGTTTCATTAGTAGCAAGTTGTTTTTGTAAGTTTTCATCTATGCACAATTTGTTATCTCCTACTTGATGAATGAAGAGTTGATCATGCTTTCTTATTGTAGTCTCTAGTTCTAGTAGCTATTTTCTTTCAAAAATAAAAAATCACAAAAAACTTCCAAAAAAGAAAATCCAAAAAATATATAGATGGTTGTTTTTGCCCGTATTAACGAATCGATCCTCGACCAAAACTCCCTCAATATTACGCATATAATCCATGAGAATTCCTACAAGTGCTATTTTTATACTTGCTATATCTATTTGCTCTATACTATAACTGTGTGTTTCGAAAGAGCAACAGGTGAATTTACTATTTAGGAATTCCACCATCATGATTTAAATAGCTTTGCAAGTACGTAAATTAGAATCATTTTTGCATCACATTGCCTCCCAGAGATCAACTAGGACTCACATGGAGTTTCATTATAAATGTTTTGTTTAGGTTGATTTTGCATCTATACCACCACTTTAGCTCAACAATATTACGAAAATCAACTTTATCAAATGGTGTGGTTGCCAGGGAGGCAAGGCGATTTTGGTTTCTGATTTCTCACATATTTTTCTTTACTTGCTTTTTGGTGTGTAGGAACTCAAGCGTAGATCCACGCACGCATCGAGTGCGGGTGAAGACGAATCAGGTGCACATGTCCAATTAGTCGCATTTTAATTTCCATTAGATATTAGGTTTATTTTGAATCTTAGGTTAGTTGCTTTTATTGAAATATATATATATTTGGAAGAGAAAAAAATTAAATTCAGTTTGAATTTAATTTTTGAAATAATTTATTTTAGTCAAAGAGGTCATTTTGATTTCCAAAATCTCCTTAAAAGCCTCTTTACTATTTTTATAAAATTGGCTAGCACTTTTCATAGGATTTAAAAATTATGTTGTTGAATATTTGCCAACTCAAAAATTCTAAAATTTGACATAAACTTAGCTTTTCAAACTAGCTTTCCAACGCCATGTTTTATTCAAGAAAATTGGTATTGTATGAATTTTGAAAATTCTCACACTAGATAAGGGTCAATTTGGTTTGAAAACTTATTTTATCTATCTCACAAGATTTATTCTGGCCAGTATACAAATTTGACTGAACTAAAATATGTGGAGTTTGAAAGTTAGTTAAATCAACTTTATTCAGTAATTTTTGAAGAATTTTTGGATTGGTCTTTGTACTAATTCAAGTTGAAATACTCATAGGGGGTCAATCTACCCTATCCGACCCCCAGTAAGTATAAAATCAATATCAAATTAATAAAAATAATAAAATTCTATTAAAATAATCTCTAGAAAGCTAATTAGTAAAGGACTCGACCCTCCAAATTTCATATTGTTTGGATTTCAATTTTTCATAGAGGGTAATTTGAATTCAGTGTGTGGTCTGATATATGTTTTGTTAGAAGAAGCATAAACCCTAGGTTTCCAACTTTAGGGTTTGCAATTTGTCTAGAGACCCACATTGATTTGATTGTCTAGTAGGGAGTGATAGGAACACCATCATGAGCTATAACTAGCTCAATTTAATCTGATTAGGTCATTAAATGCTCCTACATAACCACTAGAGGATTGCAATTCATTGCATTAGCATTCTGAGAGAAAGATAAGAAACCAAGGATAAAATTATAATTTTACCATCATAACTTGAATACAGTACAACCATGGGTTTTCTCAAGTGTTAATTAAGGGTCAAATGGTCCTAAAAGACTAACAAGTGGGTCAAAATAGACAGAAAAGGGTTTTCGCGTGTTTTGAGAATTAAATGACTTTTAAAATCCTAAAAATAGACCCGCTTAATTAACTAAGGTTTTGGTCAAAATAAAATTCACCTAAACCCTCTAAAATTTATATAAAAATATTCTCTAGAGTTTGGTACCTTCAATTTGACCATCAGAACCTATCTTGACCCAAAACAGAGTACTAGACAGACATTTACCCTAATTTAGGTTTTCGCATAATTACTCAGTCAAACATGGTAAAAACCAAAATCCAACTTCACCATTGGATTCCTTAGGTCCAAATTAGGTTTGTACCAAAATTTGGACCCAAGCTAAAATTGTCTTGACCTAGTTTGCAACTTGGTCCTATCTGATTACATTTATGCCCTTAACTTTCAAAATCTTTACAAAAGGACCCCTAACCTTATCATCATTTTCACAAATAGGTACCTACCACCATTAATCCTATTTCTACAAGCACCGACGACCTAAAATCGGCAAGAACTCCTTGATTCCTTGGCGAATCCCTTTCAAATTTAAAGAAGTTCGTCAAGGAATTCCCTTCCTTTTGAGCCAAATCCCACGCCCCAAAATCTTCCCAATCTCTCATGCGAACGCATGAGAGATTTGGGTATCAAAAAAATCCCAACTCCAGCAAAGGTTTCCAAGCTTGGGAAGCTTGCTTCCCAAGCCCAAAACCTCCTTTAAAGAACTATAAAAAGACCTCTAGATCAAACCATTCTCCTCAAGCTCGATTTCGACTGGATCTATCCTAAATTCCTCTCTCCTAATCTGGTCGAAAGACTCCTCAAGCTCCGGCGATCCCCTCCGACCTCCCTCATCGTCCATCCGCAATACCGTCGGCGTATTCATTTCCCTCGTCTTCCTCCATGTCACGCCATACCAGCGGGCGTCTCTCCTTCCGTCTTCCTCGCCATTTCCTTCTCACCGGAGTCACCTTTGTCCCCGATGTCAGCTATACTGCAATGGAGGTTGCTTCCACCGCTCTTCGTTCACCAATCACAAGATCAGTTCCCTAGCTCCTCTAGTCCCTTTACACACCAACCGCACTTCCTTTCGACTATCACATCACACTGACCACCTTCACCTTCCTCTGCTTTGACCAGACCTTCGGCGAGGCTCCCCACTCATCCCACTACTCCAACCGCCTCTCCAACCACCTTACGACCTTCGCCACACCACCCTCTTCAAAACCCCCATCCTACTTTACTCTATTACGCCTCCAAACCATCTGCCGAACAACCTACCTCCAGACCTTCCCTTCCACCTTCACCAGCCACCTACGACCACCTTCGCAGCTTGCCACCACCACCCACACCCTTACCGCATCCCTGCGAAGCTCATAAACCTATTTAACTTGGCCACAAGGCTATATTCATGTTTTCAGGTCTTCACTACCTTGGCCACCATTAACGAAGCTTCGAACGAAGCTTGAAGCTGCTCCAGCACTTGCAGGCTCCAGCAAAACCCTAGGCACAGCAGAACTTACCCAAGAACACAACACAGGAGACAATTTGGCTCTTTGATTTCATCTTTGACCATAATCATGAGAAGAAGCATCAGTGTAGCATACACAGAAGAAGGGAGGTGGGATTAGTCCCACCTCGTAAGTTGGCAGATGTCCGTGCCTGCATAAATTGATTTTCTATTTCTAATTGTTCGCCTCCTAGCCACGGGGTGGGGTCCCATACACCCCACGCATCTCACCCGTGAAACTACTCACACGAGTCTAGTACATCCGTTTACCCACCTAGCGACACACTCCTCGGCTGCCACCCACTGCAAGCAACCTTGGTTACGGGTGCACGTGTACCCAATAACCCGATTATCCTGATATTGGCCCTAGGAGGGCAGATCCCAGTGAGAGAAGGAAAGAGAGAGTGCACGGGGGTAGGGGGTTTTTCTCTAAAAGGAGTTGGCTAACACTTAGCCAATTTCATAAGTCTCTCCCTATGCATCAGAAGGTTTGGGCAGTAGAAAGAAAGAAGGAAGAAGAAGAAAAGAGTACCTGGACAGAAGGAAGAAGAAGAAGATTGACCCGCAGAGAGGCAAAGAAGAAAGAAAGAATTCTAAAGAAGAAGAAAGGAGAAGAGAAGGAGAGCAGCTGAGATAGAAGCAGATAAGAGAGAGACCCTTGAGTCTCTTGGAAGCACTGTAGCAACCGGCTGTTTAAGCCGTCTGATACAAGCGTAGATCATCTGATTGCATACATTTGTGGCCTTATTTCCTTGATTAATACTATTGATTTAAGTTTCTATTACTGTAAAGAGTAATTGGTGATTCAAAACACCATTTTACTCCATTCTTTTTGCACATTGATACTTGACATTATTATTATTGTAATCTCTTATATCTTTGATTCAAATTGTGTTCTTGAGTTTTAAATTACCATATTGCTCCCTGTGTTCGACCTCGGACTTCCATTCGAGTAATAAATTTATTTGTTTGAGTGCTATTTGGGTTATATTGCAACGAAATAATTTTAAAACACCAATTTATCGCTCAAACAGGGAGGTTTGACTATTTGTTTACCACCTCATCTACCTTGATTGATTTATTGGGTCAACTGTTGGAATTAGGGTTAAGTGAATCAAAATGAGAAAAAAAATCTATTCTTAGCCCAACTTGTTATTCTTGACCTGAGTGGGTAGTCCAAACTTCTTTAGTCAAACCTAGTTTCCAAGCCTACGGGGAAGTGCCAAATAGCCGCAGCTAAGGGGTATTAAGGAGCCTTGTCCCGAACCTTCCCTTTAGTCCCCTTGTACTCAAGCTAGTCAGGTTAACCTAAGAAGTGGGATTTTATTTACTTAGTTTATAACAAGTAGATTCCTGATTTAGAACTTGAATTTTGAAAATCTGGTCATCTAATTAAAGGACCATATCTAGATTACAAGGCCTTTGCCTTGTTCTATAACCAACTGCTTGTAGCAGGCAAGATGTCACCAACCCCTTCCTGTGTCTTCTTTAAGAAGACCTTTTTGTCTACCTAATTACCATGGACCCATATTGCTTCTTCTACCTTCAAGGTTCTTCTTCCTCTTCTCCTAACCCAACTATGATTCCCACTCCTACAAGGCAGGAGACACCTCCTCATTACCTGGGGTATGATTTTCATACCTATACTTCTCACTCCAAATATACACTCAGGCCTACTTTACCTTCTTGGAGCCCCACACAAATCACCATTAAAGAATCACATACAGACTTGCAATTAGTTTTAAGATTACAACAAAGGGTAGCAAAGTACAAAGATAAGGTTGCAATCATCTTCATGAAGTCTAAACTACTACTGATTCGAGGTAGAGATAGGTTTTAATCGCAAAATAAGAATGTCTCATGGAAATCCTTTAGGAATTAGAATCCATGACTAGGATGACTCAACAAAAGTGCACACTGCTAGATATAGTTCTCTTGAAATACCAAGTGGAGAATAGTCTTGAGGACCTTAGAGAACTTGACGTGGTTGTACTTGAGATTGCTATCAAGGATTCCTTGGACCAGATACCCGAAGTGGATAATGCCGATGTCTCATAACATGATTTTCAAATAAAAGATTCGAGGGGAGAGACATTTGATGGGGACATGGGACATGATCTTGGCATACATAGAATGGTATCATTTGAAAGCGCCATCCCGGAAAATAATGAGGAAAGTGTTGGCACCCCCAAGACTAACTCTCAATATGAAGACCTTGAATCTTGGGAGATAACTTATGTTCATGGAATTAAATTTACATTGTCAGACAACCCTATCGAGATTGAGGAAGAAGATTCACTTGAGGATCTAGATTCTAATGGAGGCCCAGAAATGCAAGCATTCCATTTTAAGGAACCAATATTTTATGGGCCTAAATATGATTCCTTTGTATTCGAGGATTCACAAGGTGATTTAAAATTGGATATCTTGAGAGATCTGGGGGAATTTGAGCAAAGAAAGGATGAACGAGATGAAAGTTATGGACAAACAGAAGAAATTCCTAAGGGAGATAGAGAGACTAATAACCTTGACAACTCCAATCAGGCACACCTAGGCAATTTGGAGATGATTTTGTCTAAGGATTCTGATGATCATATGTGCCTGGATGAATTGATTACAGTATATGGATTTGACACTACTGATCATTCTGAGACACTTCCTATAAGAAGCAAATCTATTTTTGCTTCTATATCATTTGATTCACACCTTTCTCTTCCCACCTACCAGGGTCCTGAGGAGAACCCTAAGTCTATACTCTCTACCCCTAACTTTCATCCCCAGTTATTAAGGAAGGCTTCTGATGATTTACCTAAGGAGGTGGAAATGTCATCTAAATCAAGGAATTATGAGGAACTTGATGAGAAGAAAGAGATGGGAATGCAAAGCAGAGTAAATTGGGGACTAACTTATAATCTTGATCAATCTAATGGATGGCTCGACTTTGAAACTGAGACGGACTCTGATGAGTATGAAATTACTTCTAATGTCGAAGAGATGATCTCTGACGAGGATTTTAGTGAATTCTACACAGAACTCCCAATCTCACAACCTTTACCTTTATCCTCACATGACTCAGAGGCTGGAGAAATCATGATTTTTTATGTCAATCACCATTATGAAGATCCTTATATCCAGGCTCTGAAGCTAAATGGCATTTCAATTACAATAGCAATCCACTTCCTCAGCAACCTCTCATTGAACTCTGGAACAGGGTTAATGAGTAGGCTTTGCATCATGAACCTCATTCTCATTATCCTTATCTTTCTGTCCCTATTCTACATTCTAGATTAGAAAAACTTTTCAGAGTAGGGATACACCATCAGTTGGTTCGCATTTGTGGACCACTGATTCTTGGAGCATATGAACACATCTTCCTATTGATTTTGACCCTCTCTTTAGCAATCACCGATCTGTCTGATTGAGTTTTAACCTAACTGAAGGCGTTAAACTCAGCATTTATCAATAACATCTGCTTTTCTTTTATATATAGCATATTTGTCATGTTTATAGGTATTGAAATAAGTTGAATGAAAAATTTAGGAGCTATTCCAAGTGATTTCTATCCTTTTCTACCTCTTGTCCTTCATTACTTTTCATTCTGTTTATTTTCATGCATAAGAACATACAAGAATTTAGGCATGGGGGAGTAGTATACATACACTGATTTTTTTTTTGCCAACATGCAAGATTTTCAATAAAATTTTCATTTTTGCATATTTTCCTATAGTATTTCTTGTGAATAAGTTTTCGAAAAGAAAAATATATACATATATTTTTAGATATATCTATATAAAGAAAATCAGAAAAAAGTGTGCTTTCAATGTTGTTTCTGGAATTTAAGTTAGGAGGAATCTACAACCTCCCGCATGTTGGGGTTTAACCGTCTCTGCATATCTTGGAAGGGTTTCACGGACTCATCCGTGTAGATGTGATGCATACAAAGAGTCAGGTCAACCCCTTTGATATCATCCATAGTTCAAGAAATGGCTTCCTTGTGTCATTTTAGATATTCAACCAAGGCTTTCTCTTGCTCCTCAGATAGCGCAGTTGAGATGATCACAAGGAGCGTATCAATAGGCTAAAGGAAAATGTACTTGAGGGACTCTGGGAGTGGCTTAAGCTCCAAGTCAGGAGTTTACTAAATCGAGGGAACTAGGTTTGATGACCTCGCCTCTGGTAGCAAATCTACCTTAATTGTCCACGGCGAAGAGAGGGATTAGGCTTTGACACCCAGCAACTCTTCAAATTTGGGCATACCCCCTTCACATTTTAAGCATATATTTTACTCTTATATTTGACACGTATTCTAGGTCCTCTTTTCTTTGGAAGAAAACCCACATTTATTTTGTTGTTTTGGTCTTGCTTGCTACTATTTTTCCGCAATGGTGTACGTGTGCCTTTGCACGTTTTGATGGTTTATGCACAGGAGACAATCACTGAGATCGTCTCTCATCTCTCTGTTGGTAGGTACTCCTAAACCTGCTGCTCCTATCAGCACTCTATCTCGTCTACTTCTATTTTTTATACGTTTGATCTCATGAATCAACCGCAGAATCCTGAGAACCCCATAGTCAAGAGGATCTGCCGCCTTTTGATATCCATGAGGCACTCCTAAACTAGAACATCCAGATGCTCGAGCAAAATTGCCAAATCAATCTGTTGACGGCTGCTCTCCAGAATCTCCAGGCCCGTCAACCTAAGCTAGGTCCTGGTTTCGCACTGCATCCTTCACTTAGGCCACCACTCCGAGACTACTACAATACCGCTAACACCTGTTCATCACGAAACTGTTAAAAAGAGTTATATCATTGTAGTTACGAATCACACCAAAACAAGCAAATTTATAAGTCAGAAACAGTGTCTCCAGAATCATTCATAGGGAGGCAAAATGAGATTCTCAAAGCATTTCATACTGACTAATCTAACCTAATGAAAGCATAGAAATAGAGATAAGATATTCATAGAATCAAGTTTTTATTGCTACTTGCAAAAAGTTCTAAACTAGTAATCAAAACAACTATACTAAAGAGTAGACAGAGAAAAATAGATGAAGAATGGAACCGCTTAAGGGATGCTTGTGTGAAGTACGGTAGCACTTTAGTTCTAAAGCGCTGGGAGGAAGACCAGAGAGAGTTTCTACAGAGAGAGAGGAACCAAAGATGTGTCTAGATGGAGTTGCCTCTCAAATGGGGGCTCTAGGGTTCCTTTTATAACTACAATGAGGGGCAAAGTAGGCATTTTGGCCCCCAAAACTGTGTAACACCTTAGGTTTGATTAGATCCGTCGATCGGGAGAACAACGGATCATATCACACCTAAAAATAGGCTCCAATGCACCTTCAATGCGCACGTTGCACAGGAATATGCCATGTGTCACTCGCTCAGCTGCCTAATCACCGCCTTGCACCCTTCACGCACGTGCTTGCGCCCTTTTGATTTCAATCATTCGATCCCAGAGATCAACGGCACACGATGTGCACCGCACCGCCTCTTTGATTCCACGTGCATCGGGGCATCTGGTCGCACGTTTAACCGGGTGTGCATCGCATCGCCACATCTGACGATCTTCCTCGCGCCACGCGGCCACCTCTACGTCGCTTGATCTGTTCTGACAGTCAATTGCACCTGCACTCCACCCCCTCTCCAATTTTGCGATCCATGCGTCTCGACTGCTGATAAACTCCAGTTCATCATCATTCTTATGACCTAAAATAGATCTAGCTCTTATGCTTTTAACTCTACAAACGGGTTTTTGGGTTTCATTTAGGCATAACCTAGGTTAAGCATGCATTGCATTCTTTTTGTACTTTTAACATTTTTTACTTGAGTGTTAAGGTCAAGCAAATAATCAAACCTTTAAAATCCTAACACTCAAGAAGGCAGAAAGTGAAGAAGACCAGATCAGCTGAACCCCAGCTGGATCCAGCTCATCTCAGCTGGTTATCAGCTCACATTGGTTAAGTTTAACTCCTTCCAGCTCCATTTAGCTCATCTTAGCTGGATGATAGCTCAGGGTAGCTCAGTTCAACCCAACTCAACTCAGCTCAAATCCAGCTCAACTTAGTTGAGTCTAGATCATCCTAGCTCCAGTCAGTTCGTTGGGAGCTCTAGCTAGCTCAGCTTAGTTGACGGGAGTTCATTTCAGCTCCAGCTCATTCCAAGTCCAACCCTACCTAGCTCCACTTAGCTCACAACAACTAAACTCCCTCCAGCTTAGCTACTACTTACCTACTTAGTAGCTAAGCTAGCTCGGGAGTTCTCACCAGAGGCAGTTCCAGCTCAACCTAGCTTCAACTAGGTTGAAACTAGCCCAACTTATATCAACTACTCAAGCCTAGCTACTAGAATAAGAACTAGCTAACTAAGCTAAGTAGTTGAGCTCCTCATGGAGACCTCCTCAGCAAATTTAGCTTCAGTGCAGCTCCAGTCAGCTCTTCCTTAGCTCCTCTTCTCAAAACCCTAACTCCTTCACTACTACTCTACTAGTTAAGCTAGCTTAGCTAGCTTAGCTAAGCTCAAAACCAGCTCCACCTCCATGGTCGTCCACCACTTACCTAACCCTACTCCAAGTCCACAACCTAAACTAACCACCTACCTCCACCTATAGTTGGTGCCACCTTCCTTGCATCTCTTCACACCACCACCTCCAAGAGCCACCACAAAAGTGGCGCCAACTTTCCCTCCAAAACCATTTCACATCACCACCATTCAATGATTAGACTAGAACTTGATATTCAATGAAAGCAACTAGAATAATAGATCTGCTAGAACGAGAATTAGAACAAGAACAACTAGAAGAGAACTAGATTAACTGCTAGAATTAATGTAGAAAATTTAAGGAGAAGAATTAATCTACTAGGGATTAGGAAGAGGGCACCAAAGGTGCTTCCAAGGGGAAGCTTTTGGTGGCCTTGGAAGGGTTGAGGGGAGAAGGTGGTGGTGGACGGCCTTGAGGGAGGTAGGAGGAGGCCTTAAAGGTGGTGCAACTTTGGTGGAAGAAGGAGGAAGGGGGAGGGCCAAAAGGGGTCAAAAGGGGAGGGGATGGACAGCCACATATGGTGGCCTTTTATGGAGGAGGGGAGGCCATATGTGGTGCCCCTAATGGGATAGAATTTGTTAGGGGATGTCACCTTTGGGTGGTTTTGTTGGTGGGTTTAAGTGTAGGAATAGGTTTGTAGGGATAGGTTCTAGACAGGTTGGGTTACCCTAATAGGTAATGGGTTGGGTCTAATTAAATAGGCACTAGTCTAATTAGGTGTATGTGTATGTAATTGGGTTTAAGGAATCTTAAATAGATTAAGGCTACATCTAATTAGGTTGTAGGTGAGTCTAATTAAGTTCTCATGGACCTAATTAAACTTGTGTGGGTTGGTTCTAAGTGACCTTAATTGAACATAGATAAGGGTTAGATCTAATTAGACTCAAAGAATCAAATTAGCACATGGTCTTGGCCAGGCTGATCAATTAGGTTTCAATTCAACCTAATTAGAATTGGGTGCACCCAACCAAGTTGTAATACACCTTGATTGGATGTGGCTAGGATGACTCACATGAGTCAAATCAACTCAAGGTTAGTCCAATTGGGTCCCATGGACCTAATTGACACATGGCTAACCCAATTGACTCAAACTGAGTCAATTAGGTGTGGTATGGACCTACTTAGTTTTCTAGGCTAGGGATTGGGTTTTGGATAGGTGGACTAGGGTTATGGATAGTAGGATAAGGCTAGGGATAGGGTGGATAAGTACATGGATAAGGTTATCCATGTTTTTGGCTTTGGAGCTCAGATATTCAAATGTTAAGCTGGTTCAAGGATTGATACTGGGATAGGATGTTCCTAGGGTTTTAGGGATAGGGTAGGGATGTCCTAGTTCTTCTCATTCATTTTCTACATTTATTTTAAACAAGTAGTCAACATCTTTCCTCTTTCTCTCTTGTGTTCTCAAGCTTCTTTATTCTAGCCTTATTTCAAAGGTCCAGCTCTATCTCTGCTATAGCTCTAGCTCCTATCCAGCTTTATTATGCTCAAGAGAGCTTCTGAGCTTCTTATTCCCTAGATACAAGAATAAACCCTAATAAGCACAGTAAAATAGCATTATAACAAATGTAGCTAAATAAAAGAACGTAATGCATGATATGTAATTTATAGATGCACTAATCACAAGTTATGCTAGGTTCTAACATATTTTGGTTAATTAAGTCCCATGATCTAATGAAAGTTTTTCAGATGCGCAGAAGCAAATTATATATTTATGGTTAGTTTTTCATGTGACATGCTTACTCTGTGTAATCACTGATGATGATCATCTAATGGATAATATCAATAAATTTGCTACTAGGGGAGACTGGTTGAGAGGATTTTTCGCTTGCAGAAATAATGAATTAGAAAAATACTGCGTTGTAGTAAATAATGTGGTGGAAAACCTTCAATCAAAGTTACTAAAAATATATTGAAATTATACCATACATCTGGTCCTATCCACAGGGAGGACAGCCCAATAAATTCACCAATATTTGTAGTGCAGAAGTATGTTGTATGAAGCTTAACATGATGCAAAAAGTAACTTTGACTATTAGTTGTAGCATCAAACCAAAGGGAGAGTAACTTGAATGAGTAGTAACATAAAATATAGAGAATCAGAGGGCCTAAGAAATAATTACCGACAATATGAAATAATTTCCCAAAAATCCCACCTCTTCAACCACAATCATTTAAACTAATTCCCCCACTCCTGTAGCAAAACAGGGGAGGTGGATTTGCTCACTTGCACGCACATGGGGAGCCGCAGCTAGCGGTGTGGCTCATCAGAGGACTAGGGCCGGAGGAAAGGAGCACCCCAACGATAGTGCAGCGACATGTGGTGGCCGGAGCTGCTGTTGGTGTTAAGAACGCGCAGCTTCAGACGTTTTTAAGACGTCTGGGAGGTGTCCCAGACGTCTGACCAGAGGTCTGGAACCCCTTCTAGACGTCTGGGATTCGGTTATTTTCAGCACGCGTGTTTCGTCTGCGCGCTCGAGCGTCTCTCCCTCCCTCTTTTTCCCTCTCCCTCCTGCGCACTCTATCCCGCTCTCTCTCTCCTCCTCGCACGGCCTTAAAAGTCCACGCCCTCCCCCTCACTCCCGTCACCTCCGCCCCCTTCCTCTTCTCCTTCCAACCGGCGCGCGAGAGCGAGCGCGAGTGAGCAGTGGCGGCAACAGCCGCGGCGGGTGCGGAAGGAGGTGCTGCGCGGGGGAGGAGGCGTCGGCCGTGAGGGCTCGAGCCTGCCGGGGCAGAGGGAGCCGGCCGGCGGGGATGCAGCAGACGCAGGGTGGCGCGGGAGGCCTGCTGCAGCTCGAGCAGCAGGCGGAGCACTCGCAGCGCGGCCGTGCGTCGCGAGCGGATGGCGAATGGCGCCCTGATTCTGCAAAATTTTCCAGAATTAGACGTCTGGGATTCCAACCAGACGACGGGGAAGACGTCTGGAGGACTGTCCAGACGTCTGAAAGGTGAGTTATTTTCGTACCTTCTTCCTTTCCTACGACCGTCCGTACTGAGAGAGAATTGGGTACGCGCAGGTTCGAGGATTCGCATCCAAAGCGAATCAGACGTCTGGCTGCAGTGCCAGACGACGGGAGCGACTTCCAGACGTCCAGGGTGACCATCGGACGTCTGGGAACTAGGCCAGACGCCCCTGCAGGCTTATGGACGTCTGAGAGACCACGCAGAGCAAGGTAACCTCTAATCCACATTTAAGACGTCTGGAAGTGGTTCCAGACATCTGATTTTGCACTGTTTCGTCATTTTCGACCCGTTTAGGGCCCGTTCAGGTTTCGTTTTCTGCATTTCGAGTTGCATTTTTTTCGGAATTAAATCCTCTACCTGTCTACAGTAGCTATATACTATTTTGAGAAACTCTCTGTGTTTGATCCTTGTGATAGGACCCCATTCCGTTGCAGTCTCGGGGTTTGTGGAGGCACGCGGGATTTCCGACCACGCCCCCAGTACTCCTGTTGTAACCGGTAGAGTGGCATTTAAGCTTATTAGCATAATCTGTTAAATTATGGAACCATAAATAGAACCTAGGACATTGCATGAATCCTAGGAATGAGAAACGAGATTGAATGATAGATCCTAGGGTGTTGCATAAATCCTAGGGCTGGAAAACTAGATTGTATGATAGATCCTAGGGTATGACATGAATCCTAGGATGGGAAAACTAGTGGAATATGTGAACAATGCAGTCTTGAAAATGTGGAAAAGAAATAATAGCTGCCTGTAAATTTGTTTAAACAGCTGCCTGTTATGAATAAATGAATATGATTAAGAATATGGGATGTATGAACGTGAAACTGGAAAGGTGAAACCGGAATGCGCTGAGTTAAAGAGCTGGAACCCTAAGGGGAATTAGGAGTAGAACTCCTGGAAAGTGAATGGAATAGAATTGGGGAAGTGAGCTGGCCCTTGACTACGGAGTACCAAGGAGAGCGACTGTCCCCCTGTTTAGTGCAGAGCAGAGCTAGCTGCCCCAGGGACCCGGGGTTAGGACTGGCCACTCTGCATCGACTTACTGGCCCTCGTGTACGTAGTACCGAGGAGAGCTACTAGTGTAGGGAGGTACTAGCTACCCCACGGGCCCCGGGGTTCTGCTAGCCTCCTACACCGACTTGTTAGGCCCACTGGGGCAAACCAGGGTAGTCAGGCGAGGGTGCGCGGACTGTGGAGGGGCAAGGCCCCTGTTTGGTTACTGTGGAGGGGTTGGACCCCTGTTACTGAGAGGGCTCTGCCCTGTACTGGTTCCGTGCGGTGCTTTGGGCGCACCCGTTAACGGAAACGACTGACCGCGTGCCAGTGCAGGTTAGCTACCCGTGCGTTTACCGCGCGTGCCGTAGTCACCGTTACGTCTATCATTGACCTTGGGGTGGTTGACTGAGAGTAGGATCACCACGAGGGACTCTCCCAGCCAGGAGAGCACCACGTGCTACTTCTACTGTTCGGAAAAGACTGCAATCAAGATCGTTCCCACGAGGAACATTCGAGATCAAGTAAAGGATCTGACAAATAGATAAATTATGAAACAATAGAAAGACTTAAATAAAGGAAGAAAGAAAATTAAAACAGCTACTGTACACTTTACTGTTTCTTTAGTTTAGCTGCCACTCTACTCAGCGTTTTGCTGACGTGTTACACTCGTTACCTTTCAGGACCAGGTGTTGAGCAGCCAGGGTCAGCGGCTGCAGAGGACGCTAGGCGGAGTAGGGTCCAGTAGAGTTACCATTGTTCTCTTGTACCTCTTTTTGGTTCCACTGTAGTGAGTAGTTCTTGTTTCCGCTGTACTTTTCTTTACCTGCAGTTCATATTATGTTATGAATGTTGTTCTACTGTTGTGGTGGTACATACTGTAGTGGTTTCTTTCCTTACTGCTGTATATTCTTACTGTTAGTTATATTCATGTTGAATGCGATTTATTTTACTGCTATTTTGGTTACTTCCTCGTTGGATGACAAGGTCTTGGGTTTAGTCGAGTCGGTCCGGTTCTCGTGTCTCGTAGGGACTCGAGAATCGGGTCGTTACAAGATGGTATCAGAGCAAGGTCATCCCGAGAAGTGAATCAACTGGCTGGAAAATAATCAATTCACATGTCTATAACTAGAGTAGCCACCACAACATATCTTTTGACATGAGCTCTTAGACGTTTCCGTTCGGTATCGTTCCGTAGTGACGTGTTCCGTTTTGTTTCGCGTCTCCTTACAGGAGATGCCTTGTCGCGAGACTGGTGAGGCTGGCCGCGGGCACGGCCGAGGACGAGGTCGGCGAGGTGGGCGTGCCGTTGTCGACGTCTCGGTGGACCAGCCACCACTCCCGGGCATTCAGGCCCAGGACCTCACCCGGCTGATACGGGATATTGTACGAGAGGAGCTCCACCCACCGCCCCGAGCGCCTCCCCCTGGGACTGCGAAGGGGGAGTCCTCTGTGGGACCACCCGACGGATGCGGCGCTGGTCACGGGGGAGGGGATGGGCCGCCGCAGCCCCCACCTTCCTCCGACACTTCTGTGAATGAGGCACCGTTGCCTGGGGGTGGACCAGCATCCCCACTGCAGCGCCACTCCGAGCTCTTCGGGCAATTCCAGAAGCTGAAGCCCCCTCCTTCAAGGGGGATGAGGACCCGACCGAGGCAGAGGACTGGCTCGAGTAGCTGGAGAAGATTTTCAACACCCTTCGCCCCCCGGTGGTGTGCCGCGTGGCCTTTGCCACGTACCAGCTAGAGAGTGCGGCACACAGGTAGGAGAGGGACGAGCCGACCTGGGATCGGTTCGTCGCCCTCTTTTGCGAGCAGTACTTTCCCCAGACGTGGCAGGACCAGAGGATGCGGGAGTTCCACACTCTCCGCCAAGGGACGATGACCGTGAGCGCGTACCGCACGCGTTTCCTGAGCTGTCCCGCTTTGCAGCGACAGCGGTAGCTACTGAGGAGGAGCGCCTTTGGAGGTTCACCGAGGGGTTCCGACCTGCGATTCGGGGGTATGTCAAACCCCTGAAGCTGCCTACGTTTTCGAGGGTGGTGGAGGTAGCCATGACTTACGAGGAGACCAACCCTTCCACGCGAGACACTGACGGCGGGAGAGAGAGGAGACACGTAGCGTTTGCAGGAGAGCCGTCACGTTTTACAGGGCCATCAGTGGCCTTTGGGGGCCCTCGACAGGGGCCAGTCGCCAGCACTGGACCCCCGCCCAGCCGACAGCAGGGACCCACTGAGGGCGGGAGCCGGGTTCCCCTCTGTTACCAGTATGGCCAGCCGGGTCACATCAGGAGGGACTGCCCGTCTAGGGCAGGAGGTCAGCAGATACTTCCCGCGCAAAGCACTGGAGGACGCGCAGGAGGCCGCGGTTACCAGGTGCGAGGAGGACAACAGTCGCGAGGAGGGTACCGGCCAGCACCTGCCCGTCCGACGCAGAGCGTGGATGCTTCATCCGCACCTAGAGCTGAGGGGCGTATCAACGTCCTGACACACAGGGACGCTAGAGCTTCGGGATCGGTGGTAGCAGGTATGGTTTCAGTTTCCGGCAGACTCATTTACACGCTTTTCGATTCCGTCGCTACGCACTCATTTGTCGCAGCCAGTTTCGCAGTTAGCTTGGACCAAGATTATACACTGATAGAGAATCCGTTCGTAATTAGAGGTTTGAGTGGTCAGCTGTTTGTAGCTGAGGAGATGTACACGGATTGCGAGGTCAGCGTCGGGGGACATAGCCTGCCAGCTGACCTGATTATGTTACAGATGGAGGACTTTGAGGTGATTCTGGGGATGGATTGGCTGTCCGCTTACCATGCCTTGGTAGACTGTTTTGAGAGGAAGATTGTCTTCTCCATGCCGGAGTTGCCTTCTTTCGAGTTTCACGGACAGCTAGTGGACGGAGGCTTCAGGTGCATTTCGTCACTTCGGGCGGCGAGACTTTTGAGCCAGGGGTGTGAGGGCTTCCTAGCTTGTGTAGTGGCAGAGCCCAGCCCTGTGGTAGACTTCTAGAGCATCCCGGTGGTCAGAGAGTACCCTGACGTGTTTCCAGACGAGTTACCAAGACTACCGCCTGAGCGTGAGATCGAGTTTGAGATCTCACTAGTACCAGGGACCAGCCCCATCTCCACCGCGCCATACAGGATGGCACCGCTTGAGCTACGAGAGCTCAAGTCTCAGTTGCAGGACCTTTTGGAGAAAGGTTTCGTGAGGCCCAGTGCGTCTCCCAGGGGAGCCCCGGTACTGTTTGTGAAAAAGATGGATGGGACCTTACGCCTTTGTGTGGACTACCGACAGCTGAATAGGGTCACCATCAAGAACAGATATCCACTGCCGAGGATCGACGACTCGTTTGACCAATTGCGGGGTGCCACGGTGTTCTCCAAGATCGACTTGAGGTCGGGATACCACCAGTTGAGGATCAGGGAGACCGACGTCTCCAAGACAGCTTTCCACACCCGGTACGGACACTACGAGTTTTTGGCCATGCCGTTTGGGCTGACAAATGCCCCCGCTGCTTTTATGGATCTGATGAACCGGGTGTTTAGACCGTACTAGGACAGTTCGTGGTGGTTTTCATAGATGATGTACTCATCTATTCTAGAGATCAGACGCAGCACGGACAGCACTTGTGGATGGTTCTGGACACACTGAGACGACGTAGGCTGTACGCCAAATACAGCAAGTACGAGTTCTGGTTGAGGGAGGTGACCTTCTTAGGTCATGTGATCTCTGGAGACGGCTTGGCGGTGGACCCAGCCAAGGTCGAGGCAGTGCTCAAGTGGGAGAGACCGCGTTCAGTCACTGAGATTCGCAGTTTCCTAGGACTGGCAGACTACTACAGACGATTTATCAGAGGTTTTTCACAGATCGCGCGTCCTATGACACAGTTGACCTGGAAGGACGTGCCCTTCGCTTAGACAGGCGCCTGTAAGGCGTGTTTTCTGAAGCTGAAGGAGAGGTTGACCTCGGCTCCCGTGCTCACCATCCCTGACTGTAGTGGCGAGTTCATTGTGTACACGGACGCCTCCTTGCAGGGGTCAGGAGGTGTGCTCATGCAGAGGGGTCACGTTGTCGCTTACGCTTCGCGGCAACTGAAGCCCCATGAGCATACCTACCCTACCCATGACCTAGAGTTGGCAGCTGTTGTCTTCGCGCTGAAGACTTGGAGGCACTACTTGTATGGTGAGACCTTCGAAATTTTCACAGATCACAAGAGACTCAGATACCTTTTTGATCAGAAGGAGCTCAACATGAGACAGAGACGTTGGTTGGAGCTCCTGAAGGACTACGACTGCAGCATCTCCTACCACCCGGGAAAGGCCAATGTGGTGGCTGACGCCTTGAGCCGTAAGGCGCCCGCACACTTGGCCAGCTTACAGTTACAGAGTTGGAGCCTTTTAGAGGAGGTGGGCAGTTGGCGACCCCTGGAGTTACGGGGGCACTGTGGGGCAGTGACGGTGACACGACAGACTAGGCCAGAGTTGATAGACTGCATCATCACAGGACAGATGGCCGATCCGTATTTGCAGTCCTTGCGCGACAGAGTATTGTCAGGAGACCCAGGGGACTTCTCTTTCACAGACCAGGTGCTGCACCTGAGGGGACGGTTGTGCGTTCCCAGAGACGAGGAGCTGTTGAGAGAGCTCCTGACTGAGGCACACGGTTCCAGATTCACCATACATCCCAGAAACACGAAGATGTACCACGACTTGAGACACGAGTTTTGGTGGAAGGGGATGAAGCGGGATGTGGGTGAATTCGCGCAGCAGTGCTTAGTGTGCCAGCAGGTGAAAGCCGAGCATCAGAGGCCTGCAGGGCCGCTACAGCCGCTTCCAGTGCTAGAGTGGAAGTGGGGGAGCATCACCATGGACTTGGTGGTGGGCTTACCTGTTACCCAGTGAGGGCACGACGCTGTCTGGGTAATTATGGATAGACTGACGAAGACGGCACGATTCCTGCCGATCCGAGTCACTTTGGGACCAGCACAGTTGGCAGAGAGTTATATCCGCGACGTGGTGCGACTACACGGAGTTCCGCGGGAGATCGTATCTGACCGGGATACCCACTTTACGTCCCAGTTTTGGGATGAGTTTTAGCAGGCCCTGGGGACGCGGTTGAGGTTTAGTACAGCTTACCACCCCCAGATGGACGGACAGTCTGAGCGCACGATACAGACACTTGAGGACCTTTTGCGTGCCTGTGTACTGGACTGGAGGGGCTCTTGGGAGGAACACCTGCCCCTGGCGGAGTTTGCATACAACAACAGCTATCACTCGAGCATCGGCATGGCTCCCTACAAGGCTCTGTACGGACGGAGGTGTACGGCACCCTTGAGTTGGGTTGAGGTGGGGACCAAGTGGGAGGTTGGCCCCAGGTTGATCCAGCAGAGTCAGGAGGTAGTCGAGAAGATCCATAGGCGACTCCGCACTGTCAGGAGCAGACAGAATAGCTACGCGGATCGGAGACGCAGAGAGGTGTAGTTTGAGGTTGGGGACCACGTCATTCTTCGTGTTTCGCCCATGAAGGGCCTGCAGCGGTTTGGGGTGAGAGGGAAGCTCGCGCCGAGGTTTGTGGGGCCCTTTGAGGTCCTGGAGCGGGTTGAACCCGTTTCTTATAGGCTTGCCCTCCCCCCGCAGCTTTCTAGTGTGCACGACATGTTCCACGTGTCCAACCTCAGGAAGTACGTAGCCGATCCCAGTCACGTACTGAGTCACGAGAGCGTCAAGGTGGACGACAACCTGACCTACCCCGAGTGGCCAGTGCAGATTCTAAGCCGAGCAGCCCGCAGTTTGAGACAAAAGCAAGTGCCCCTGGTAAAGGTTTTGTGGAGGAGCCAGCGGTACGAGGAGGCTACCTGGGAGCCTGAGGCGGCAATGCGGGAGCAGTACCCAGAACTCTTCGTGGGTACGTCTTTTCGGACCGGCTTCGGTCCTCTTTGAGTTTGTTATGGTATTTATGACGTTTTCCCGCACCCTAGTTAGTGCAAGTTTCGGGGACGAAACTTCCTTTGAGTTTGTTATATTGTTAAGAACGCGCGACTTCAGACATTTTTAAGACGTCTGAGAGGTGTCCCAGACGTCTGACCAGACGTCTGGAACCCCTTCCAGACGTTTGGGATTCAGTTATTTTCGGCACGCGTGTTTCGTCTATGCGCTCGAGCGTCTCTCTCTCTTTCTTTTTCCTTCCCCTCCTACACACTCTGTCCCGCTCTCTCCCTCCTCCTCGCGCGGCCTTAAAAGGCCATGCCCTCCCCCTCACTCCCGTCACCTCCGCCCCCTTCCTCTTCTCCTTCCAACCGGTGCCCGAGAGCGAGCGCGAGTGAGCGGCGGCAGCGACTTCCAGACGTCCGGGGTGGCCATCGGACGTCTGGGAACTAGGCCAAATGCCCTCGCAAACTTCTGGACGTCTGAGAGACCACGCAGAGCAAGGTAACCTCTGATCCACTTTTAAGATGTCTGGAAGAGGTTCCAGACATCTGATTTTGCACCGTTTCGTCATTTTCGACCCGTTTAGGGCCCACTCGGGTTCCGTTTTCCGCGTTTCGAGTTGCGTTCTTTTCGGAATTAAATCCTCTACCTGTTTACAATAGCTATATACTATTTTGAGAAACTCTCTATGTTTGATCCTTGTGATAGGACCCCATTCCGTTGCAGTCTCGGGGTTTGCGGAGGCACGCGGGATTTCCGACCACGCCCCCAGTACTCCTGTTGTAACCGGTAGAGTGGCATTTAAGCTTATTAGCATAATCTGTTAAATTATGGAACCATAAATAGAACCTAGGACATTGCATGAATCCTAGGAATGAGAAACGAGATTGAATGATAGATCCTAGGGTGTTGCATAAATCCTAGGGCTGGAAAACTAGATTGTATGATAGATCCTAGGGTATGACATGAATCCTAGGATGGGAAAACTAGTGGAATATGTGAACAATGCAGTCTTGAAAATGTGGAAAAGAAATAATAGCTGCCTGTAAATTTATTTAAACAGCTGCCTTTTATGAATAAATGAATATGATTAAGAATATGGGATGTATGAACGTGAAACTGGAAAGGTGAAACCGGAATGCGCTGAGTTAAAGAGCTGGAACCCTAAGGGGAATTAAGAGTAGAACTCCTGGAAAGTGAATGGAATAGAATTGGGGAAGTGAGCTGGCCCTTGACTACGGAGTACCAAGGAGAGCGACTGTCCCCCTGTTTAGTGCAGAGCAGAGCTAGCTGCCCCAGGGACCCGGGGTTAGGACTGGCCACTCTGCATCGACTTACTGGCCCTCGTGTACGTAGTACCGAGGAGAGCTACTAGTGTAGGGAGGTACTAGCTACCCCACAGGCCCCGGGGTTCTGCTAGCCTCCTACACCGACTTGTTAGGCCCACTGGGGCAAACCAGGGTAGTCAGGCGAGGGTGCGCGGACTGTGGAGGGGCAAGGCCCCTGTTTGGTTATTGTGGAGGGGTTGGACCCCTGTTACTGAGAGGGCTCTGCCCTGTACTGGTTCCGTGCTGTGCTTTGGGCGCACCCGTTAACGGAAACGACTGACCGCGTGCCAGTGCAGGTTAGCTACCCGTGCGTTTACCGCGCGTGCCGTAGTCACCGTTACGTCTATCATTGACCTTGGGGTGGTTGACTGAGAGTAGGATCACCACGGGGGACTCTCCCAGCCAGGAGAGCACCACGTGCTACTTCTACTCGGAAAAGACTGCAATCAAGATCGTTCCCACAAGGAACATTCGAGATCAAGTAAAGGATCTGAGAAATAGATAAATTATGAAACAATAGAAAGACTTAAATAAAGGAAGAAAGAAAATTAAAACAGCTACTGTACACTTTACTGTTTCTTTAGTTTAGCTGCCACTCTACTCAGCGTTTTGCTGACGTGTTACACTCGTTACCTTTCAGGACCAGGTGTTGAGCAGCCAGGGTCAGCGGCTGCAGAGGACGCTAGGCTGAGCAGGGTCCAGTAGAGTTACCACTGTTCTCTTGTACCTCTTTTTGGTTCCACTGTAGTGAGTAGTTCTTGTTTCCGCTGTACTTTTCTTTACCTGCAGTTCATATTATGTTATGAATGTTGTTCTACTGTTGTGGTGGTACATACTGTAGTGGTTTCTTTCCTTACTGCTGTATATTCTTACTGTTAGTTATATTCATGTTGAATGCGGTTTATTTTACTGCTCTTTTGGTTACTTCCTCGTTGGATTACCAGGTCTTGGGTTTAGTCGAGTCGGTCCGGTTCTCGTGTCTCGTAGGGACTCAGGAATCGGGTCGTTACAAGGTGAGGAGGAGGTGCGGCGGTGGCGACAGTTTGCCAACGCGTGGGTTGTTGACAGCGGCAGTCATGGACATGGGTAACCTCGTGAGGGTGAGGTGAGTTCAACGGCGTCGATGGAACGTAGATTGAAGGTCTGTGCAGCCGGTTGTGCGGAAGAAGTGGACGGCGAGCTTTGGGTTTATTCCTCCTTGTTTGTTAGAGAAGAAGAGGAGGACGCCGGCGAGCGTGGGAGGTTGCTAGGCACGTCGCCTCCAGTGGCGGATGGGAGGCGCTATTGGGTTCTTCCTTGAAGAACGAAGAAGTAGATGGAGAGGAAGTCGAGGTTGGGCGATCGCGGTGGCTGGAATCGAGGGTGGGGGCTCAACTTTGAAGCCGAAGGAGAAGACAAAGAGCATTGGGGATCCTCCTGCTACAGTTGCGGATGAAGGCACGCACTAGAGGTGTTGGCATATGAAACAGACCAAGTCTCCAAGCTAGATTTTATTGTCCGGATGCCTTATAATGCCACACTCTAGAAATTATATTGAAATACCAACTATAGGCCTAAAGGTACTCAAGTATCAGCCAAGATACGAACCTGACCAACCTCAGCCTTAGGTTCATCGCGAAGGTTTGTAAGGCCTACAAAAACTGCCCAGACGTTCATTGATCCCACCTGTTAAAGCACCCGTGCATATGTGCAGTAAGGCTAGGTTCATTTTGCTTGTGTATTTTTAGAGAGGGAGAAATATTATTTCGAGAGTTTTTCTCTCTTTCTCTTCTTTTTTTTTTAAATTCCCCTAGACTCAACATTGGATTGGCCTTAAACACCTTCTCTTCTTCTCCCCCACCCACATTCTCCTTAACCCACATACACAAAGAAAGACAGGACCACAGTGCCACCACAATCTCCTCATCATTCTCCTCTTCTCTATCCTTCATCATCCTCCTCACACCTACACAAACATACATGACACCAGCAACCATCATTGCCAACAACAGATCATGACCATCCCTCCATAGGTGACAAATCAAATAGACAACAATCCGAGACCACAAAAAAATGGATGGATGGATGGGGTGGATAGGTGAATCGAGAGGGTGAGAGGAAGATATCGTCTTGGGAGGGGAAAAGGGAATCCAATCGGATTGGTCGATCTGATTGATGCCGATGGATGGTGCCATGACGATGGTGGTGTCATCGATCAAGCAATTAAGGATGGAAGGGGAAAAGAGCTCAGCGAGTGGCTAGGTGCTGTGAGCAAGGAGCAATGAGGGAGATGATGGTGATGAAGGAGTTGGTGGGCGACGGGGGTGGAGGACATCTACAGGGAGGAGAGGGTGAGAGGGGGAGATTTATGGCCTTTATAGTGGGAGGGGTTTGGGCTACGTGCAAAAGTTTTTTTTTTAAAGCAAAATGAACGAAACCCTCATACTCTCGTCCTTGGGTCCCAAAACTCCTCGTTTTCGCATGACCAAGTTGTGAGTACAAGCGAAGCTTAAAGGATCAAGTATACATTAGAGGGAGGGTGAATAATGTAATATCTATTTAGAGAGAACTTAAAAAATCATTCACCACATATCAAAAATGAATAAGCACAAATCAAAAAAATAACACCTGATTTTACAGTGGATATCCTTTCGAGTAAAAACCACTACCTAAGCCTCCCAGCTTAGGATTTTCTCGACTAGTCGATGCTAGTTAAATCTACTATCATGTACCACTTGAACGAGGATGTCACAACCTCTTACAAACGTCTTCTCTTACACCCGACCAAGAGAAGAGTAAAGAGACTTCCAATACAACTTGGATTCCTAGATCAGGAATAGAATAGAAGAATATAACAATATTTCCTATGGAAACTCAGCAATATTTAAAAACAAACCAAGCTTTCTTGAATCCCAAGGAAGCGTGCTTTGAATTGCAGTAGTTGTAGGTGTAAAGGTGCAAAAGCACGAGAGTAGGCATGTTTTCCCCTTTGAAAGATCTTGAGGTGTGTTTTTGAAGAGGGGGTCGAAGGTCCTATTTATAGGTATTTTTTGACAATTCTAGAAACATGCCTTTGATCGATCAAAATAAATGTTTGGTTGATCAAAACTATATTTGGTCAATTAAAACAAAGTATTGATTGATTCAAGGTTGATCGATTAAAAGGATTATTTGATTAAATCAAAGAATTCAAAAGAAATTCGACTGTTGTAATATATTTGATCGATTAAATCAAATGGGTTGAATGATCAAAAGGGAATATGATCGTTAGAGGTATTTGCTCGATTAAGACAATAAGTTGGTCGATCAAGGTCTGGTCTATCAAAAAGAAAGTTTGGTCGATCAAGAATAGAATTGACAAAGGTTTGAAAGAGAATGATTTTTGCGAAAAATGAAAACTTATGTTTGTTTTCTTATTGAGGTTCTATACATAATTCTAGACTCAATAAAAATAAAAAGTCTTCAAGTCCTCTTCGTCCTTGATGTATTTGATAAATGTTGATGAGGACACATCCATGCTATAATTTGACTTAACCTACAATGGTTAGTACACAATAAAAACATAATTTTGTTATACTAAAACAAGGGTATTAGAATTCTCCCCCATTTTGATGATAACAAAATTATAATTAAGTATGCATGAATTTCTCTCCCCCTTCATTATTAACAAAAAGATTTAAGAAATGAAATTGAGAAGTAGATGGTGCTCCCCCTTTTTGAAATACTCATACAATTCATGACATGCTACTATGCACTAGAATTACAAGCTATGCAGATAAGCACATCTCATTTTCGCTAAGCAGAGAAGCAACAATATTTATAGAACAAGATATCTCAAATAAAGATACTGTAGTGCTCACATAACAAATAAAAGTACTACAAAGCAAGATAGTTCAACAATCCAAAGATAGAAATGTAATATAATGTTCTACAAGCCAAATGAGAAATGAAATCTAAAAGAAACTAAGGATGGTCTCGATATATAATAGAAACTCCACATCGATATCAAAATCATCCAGAGAGAATGGAGGCATAATGGTCTTGGGTCCTACAGTAGAGGAGAAGCGTCGTCTACGTCCCAAAACTGGAGAGATCTGAAGGTCTGTAGATCAATAGGACGGATGTTGGACTAAGGAACCAGTATGCTATGTGTTTGGAGGTGGATGGTGTTGAAGTACTCGGAGGAGGAGCTGCTGCTGTTGAACGTCAACCTCGAGGGGGTCTGTGGTCATGGAAAGTGAGCGAGTAGATATGCTTTCCAAGCTGATCCAAAAACTGACTCTGGCAAAGCTTGCCACCCTCTTGTCGAGTTGGAACACCGGGCTTACTAGGCCATTAAGCAATGCAACATGGATTCTCGGTTAGCTGGTGCATAGAGGACACTCCAACTCACCGAGCTTGAGGAAATTAGCCGGGACGCCTTTGAGAATAATCGACTTTACATGGAGAAGATGAAAGTCGTCCACGACCGACTCATCTACAAAAAGACCTTCGAGCCCAATCAGCAAGTCTGGCTCTTTGATGCTCGACTTAAAACTCTTTCCCAGGAAGCTCAGATCCAAGTGGACAGGACCGTATAGGGTAACCAAACCCTATTCCAAAGGGGCGGTTGAAATCACAGATCCAAATGTTGGGCACACTTTCACAGTAAATGGTTAAAGACTGAAGCACTTCCTTGCCCAGGTTCCCCCAAAGGAGGTTGTCACCCTCATTGAGGGTTGACATGAAGCATAGCCCAGCCGAGGGCGTTAAACTAAGTGCTTCCTAAGAGGCAACTAGAAGATTTAAACTGATCAGGTATACTGCATCACTCAGATAATTTCTTTCTGAACCCTTGTGGCATTAATTTATTTGTCAATGAGGACATTATCCAACCTAAGCATGGAGGGGTGGTAATTTGCATGTTCTGAGTTCATTTTATTAGTCTGAATAAAATTTTTTAAAAAAATGATGAATTTAGGAAGAAAACATAGGCATTAGGAACTTGTCAACAGTGGGAAATAACACAAAAAGAACCTGAACACTTAGACTCCACAAGCCTTCAGGCTCAATCAGCCCTAGTGTCTGCTAAATATGGATTTAGTCTCGAATCTTCGCAACCTTAGTTTATTTTAATCCACCAATAAAATAGGTTGATAAGTATACGACTTATCAACCTGCCCTCTGACTCGGAGGGACTTTTAGTCTAAGCATCTGCACACATTATTTCAATGACTCACTCCTCGGAGATTTTGACAGAAATTGGGTAGCTAATGAACCTTCTAGGGTAGGATGGCAGGCAAGTTGTCGTGGGTAACAGCCCATTGGCCGATTGTCCAGAGCCCAGCCACAGGACCACTTTCTTCTTATTGCCTCTAGGTAAATTTGAGATCAAGGAAGCCACCTACTAAACAACAAAAGAAAAAAAAAAGAGAGAGAGAAGAAAAAGAAAAAAAATAGAAAAGAAGAAAAAAAAGATAATAAAATAAGCCACACTTCACCATACGAGTATGGCTGGCAAGTGGTCGTGGGTAACAGCCCATTGGCTAGTTGTCCAGAACCCAGCTCAGTAAATGCACAAAAAGATCCAAAACACTTAAGGAAGAAGTGGGGAAGTAGAGAAGTCCGGGGAGATATACACTAGAAACACCTTTATGTTGACCCCAAATAAAATAAAAGTGGGGAGAAAGCTACCGATCGAATAAATACACATTCAGGCAAAACACTTCCTTTTCCGGTCACCTAGGGGAGTAGAAACCTAAAGTCTGTCTAAATTACCATTGAGTGAGTCTATCACAATCTTCACACCAAGATGCTTAGCACTTAGAGTCTTTTTTTGAGTTTTGGGCGGGTTGGGTAGCCGTAAAATGTTACCAACACACTCTTAACTCAAAAAGTCCAAAAAATGAGAAAAGATGAAAAAGAAAAATATATATATATAAGCGAGGATTTGGGTGATTCACATTTTGGCAGACACCCGGGCGCTGTTTAGTCTTTGAAGATCAGGATCTTAGTATATTTTCTCCTATTGACAAGTAACAAAATGTCTAAGTAATCACTTCCTGAATTCTAACTGAGAATAATGACTAGGATGAACCTTGCTAGGGACTAGCAAGCAGTAAGAATGGGGGTATGATGACGCTACATTTTATGGTAATCATTCTACCAATCGGGGTCTATCTTAAGGGTAACATACACGAATATCACATCATAAATGGGCATGGGAGCATTACATGCATCACACATTGAGATTGCTTATAAACTGGTGTTAATGACCATGTGCACAAGTTCATGTCAAAATAGGCCTTAGATGAGCAATCGGACCACACAGATGGATTCAGAACAACGAACGGAATCCAATGGACTCAAAATTGACCAAATCCAACATCCGGAGCTCCAGCAACTTGCCCGAGAAGTTATGATCGTTGATCTGATGATCAACGGTCTACAACATGCCATGTGGCGCCTGATCGGCACATCTAGGCCACCACCCCACCTCTTCCATCACCATAGGATGAATCTTAGCCGTTCGATCATAGAATGGCTCGCAGCACCTTCGACGACCTGCTGCACACTCTCTTCGTCACCCGCAGGGGCGATCTTAGCCATTCGATCTGCGATCGAACGGCCAAGAACAGATCTCGCATTGCTCATCCAACGGTCGACACGCCCGCACACCTGCCTCCTCTCCATGACCATCCGCCTTCGCAACTCAGCGATCAGTGCCTCGACCTTGCATTGAGGGGCGCGGGTTTGAAATGCCTGTCGCATCCCAAATCCGCATGAACTGATGCACGTTCAATTACGGCATGGAAGTAGGCGACGCGGCGCGATCGCAAACGCTCACGCTAGACGCGCATGATGACGTGCATGCATAACGCTCGTGAGGCACGATCTGAAGCGCGCTCAGCATGCGATCTCGACAGTCCGATCTGCGATCGGATGGTCCTCAGCGGTCGCACACGGATCTCCGAGAAGAAGAACACGTGTGCAAGGGACCGGCAAGCAGGGGGCTACACTGACGGTTTTGGATGGGTTTAGCGACGTCCCGAACGTCGCTAAAGCCCCTTCTTCATTTGGAAAGCCCTTCTTCCTATATAAACCCCTTCCAACTACCCATGTAAAGCATTGATTACACTTGCAAGCCTCCTATCCTACTCCTAGCCATCCCTAGCACCTTTTTGTGTAGCCAGAGCCGACAAGCCACCGACAGAGCCCTCCTTCACCGCCGTAGCCGCCTCGCCATCTTCTCTTTCTCTCTCTCTAGCTTAGCTTTACTTTACTTGTGCTTAAGCATTTATCTAGTGTTGTAATTGTAAAACTGAAGTTGCATGTTAAATGATGATTTTCCCTATCTAGTTATTGTCTCTCTTTTTTTTGAGTTTTTCTCATCCTGATTTATACAAATGATGTGCTAAAAAGAACTCTAATGCTACTCTCTCTCTCGTACTTGCTTTTCTCCCGCGTTTTCTCGCAAGCAAAACCCGTCATTTCCGTGACAACCAAGTGACAGAAAAACCCAATTTCATGCCTCCCTATGTTTGACACTCAAACTCACGTCCGATTCTTTATTTAAAACCGACGCAGCGAACACAAGCTACAACAACCGATTTATACAAATGCGTCCGAAGCACATCACTTAGTGTGTGTCAACAAGGCAAGGGTTCTCTATTTATAGAGGGCCTAGAAAGGCTTTGGAAGGCCTTAGAAGGCTTCCATAGCCGATGGGGGTGAACCCAAGGCAAAATAGACCGTAATTAGAATCATTTATGATTCTGACAGGGTCAACAGACGTCTGGTCCAGGTATCAGACGTTTGGAAAACTAGTTTAAGATGTCTGGGAGCTAAGTCAGACGTCTAATTCTAGGAGGGTTTCCTTCCTGACTTATCAAACCTAAACATGGTTCTAGTGTAAATCAATTAGACGACGTGCAGGACATCTGACACTAGGTCTGGATGTCTGGAAACCTATTATACAACGGGAATGGATTTCCAAAGGTCCAAACGGCTATATTAGTCTAGGAAAGAGATTTTGAGTTAGTCGAGGCTCAACGGTCACATTTCAGATGTCTGGGGTCCTCTACGGACGTCTGATAGAAGCTTAACGGTTATTTTCTTCAACGTTTACTTCTTTAACCAACGTTCCACTAATTGGACATCTAGCATAATCATCAGACATCTTCTAAGACGTCTAGACTAAGGTCTGGATGTCTGATTTCAAGAGACAAAACCTACTAAGTCTAGCCTAAGTTATTGGACGTCTGCATCAACAGTCAGACGTCTTAAAGTCCAAGATCAGACGTCTGAAAGTCAGATTGGACGTCTGATCAGGCTGTCTAATGCCTATCTTGGATTTCTAAGTTCTCTACAGAAAACCTAAGTCTCCTAGGGTTGTGCAGGTGTTCTTAGGACTACATTGAGGGTACTTTGAGGCTCTTTAACATGCTACTAAGAAATAAAATAAAGAGCAACAAAAGAACAAAGTACAATGAACAAGAAAGGAAATCTATCATATTCTTCATCTCCTTCCTTCTTCAAGCTTTTGCTCCTCGCAAAGGTCCTTCTCCTTCGTCAAGCTTCTCCAATCAACCATGGGTGCAAGCTCGAAATCCGTCTCTACACTTGTCTCCATTTGCAATTTGACCTGAAAACTAGGACTTAAAAGCAAATGTTAAATAGTAAGTGTTTTGTTATTATCAAAATAAACGATTGTGGTGCTCAAGCACCAATAGAGAGTTGCGTAGATCTGCTATGCGGAATCCATGCGTGTGGAGGTAGAAGGATGCGTGGGTCTAGCGGGCGAGGGTGCTGGTGCGTGCGTGTATGCGGCGCGCACCAACACGTGTTGTGCAAGTGGAGGTCCTTTGCAAGCAGTGTGAGCGAATGACCGGATCTGAAGTGTTTGACGCTTGCCTTCACTGAAATTTTGCAGAGATATCTGGAGGGTCTTGTATTTCTTCTAGAATAAGGGCTTGGGGCGATGGGTGGACAAATTGCACCTAAGCACCTATACTTTGGAAATTTTGTGTTTTGCCCCTCCTATGATGTTTCTTCTCTTCCGATGGTTCTACAACCTTGCACACCACACCCAAACTACCCAATGCACATTATTTGTGTTTAATAAATAAATTAAAATGTAATTAAACTAATTTTTGCATTAATGAACTTGATTATGCAAGGGTTAGTATAATGTAGTATGTGCATCCTTTTTTGAAAGGAAGAAAGGATAAGGCACCAGGGTGGCACTCATCCAACTGCAGTATGTACATCCTACATGAGCTATGCTAACCTAGTTCCTAGAATATTTTAGGCATTTTAAGTATAAGAATTGTGTTATTATCAAGTATGCATGATGGATCTGCGCCTTATGTTCTATTCCATCACTCAAGTTGTGTCTTTTGGTATGCTAGTGGTAGCATGCCCAGCACACCTGGGTGTGATTCTCAAGTGTTGGCTTGGATGGTCACACCTGGTCTTAGGGGATACTTGAGGGTTTGGCAAAGTCCCCTCTTTTAGGTGTATACCTTACTAGTCGTAATGACTTGCTTAGGTTGGCACCCTAGAATGGACTAGCCACTTGGTTGCAAATTACTTTATGGATAGGCTTAAGGCCTGATCCCTATCACTTCCTCAATTCATCCTACTCACTAGATTGCCTTCACATGTTTGCAAACCCAAAGGATTATAAATGAACAACTTAATCAATGGATCTTGCCATCTATGTTCCTTATTTTAAAATCATACCAAAGTTCCTTCTTGATCTTTAAGGGCATGTTTGTCAATGTTAATGTCAAGATTGGTGGGATTTGGAACCATGCCCTTAATGCTAGAAATGGGAACTCCACCCCCTTTGGAATTGTTTTGTTCCGTCGATAACCTCGCCACATTAGTGGCAATTCTCTTGTTGCTCTCCCCCCACCCCACCTCGATCCTAAGCCTGAGCCTTAATTCCACCCATGATGCACATCTTCTACGAATGAGTAACTGCTCCATCCTCCTTAGCCCCATTCACCCCCCCTTCCTTCAATACTACAACTTTGCTCGATTGAAGTATGCCTCAATGGATTGACAAGGAGGTGTGATGTCATCATGGCCTCGAAAGGGTAGTAATGACCCAAACATGGCGGCGAATAGCATCATTATATAGATATGTCAATTATCATATTATTTGATTATTTCTCCTTTTTTTTCTTGGTTGATTTCTCATGGTTTACGGTTGCTATGTGTTTGTATTGATGTGTTGAATGAGGTTGTTGGATTTTCGTTGTTGGGGGCTTTGAATGAAACTAATTTAGGGCTTAGTATTTCGACATGATCTTGTAATAAAATTCATCATAGGGCTTATAGTCTGCAAGATAACTCAGACTTTTGTTTGAAGGTAGGGAATTTTGGCTTTTTTACTAAATTCAAGCGCTATTTAAGCATGAATAGGTAATATTTTAAATATCAATAGTGATATTCAATTTTGAACAAAATATCATCGATAATATTTGGTGATATTTGAATATTTCAACTATAAACCTGATGGGGGCGCGCTTCACGTATTAGAATCGAGGTTTGGAGGACCCATCGTCACAGTTCACAAAACGTATCTACCAGATAAAATTTATAACCAAAACTCGAAAAGTAAGTCCCAGGTCGAACACGGGGAGGCGAACATTTGGTTTTGAAAATCCGTGTTTCTCTTTTATTTGTTTTTTGGTCATTTTTATCTTTTCTAATTTTTTTGGTATTTTTAGCAAGCGAGAGATCAGGTCGATGACTTCTAGCTAATCTACTTGCAACAATATAAGAGAGAGAGAAAGAGAGAGAAACAATCATCTATTTATAAACGAATGTTTGTAACACTATGAAAGTGAAAAATCTACACTACAAAAGTGTAAAAAGATAGAATGAGGTGAGAGAAATCCCCCTCAACGGTTGCCCAGAGGACAACTCACTCTGACGTTGCCTAGAGGAAGGTGGTGAGGAGCAGGACGAAGGAGGACGGAGACGAAGGATGGGGTAGGATGGTGTTGCAACGAGAATCTTCTTCCCTAAGGGCGGTGAGAGGACGGCCACGGGATGCTCCACGAAGGGGGATGAGGGGTGGGAAAACTATGTTCTTTTCTACTCTAAAGGAGCATCCCAATCTTGGGACAAGCTCTCTCTAGAGCCTTGGAGGTGGTGAGAGGAAGAAAGGAAGAGATGAAGAACAATGAGATGGGTAAGGATCCTTTTATAGTGGAGGAAAGAATCAAATTCGTATATAGGACATTTAGTGACGGTCATAAACGTCACTGAAGATCCAATGCAAACGTCGCTGATGACAACCCACGCGCCCACCCACCGCTGCGCTAGCGCACGCCCACGGGTGCTGTCGCATGCGTGCACATGGGTGGCCTGGGTTGCAACATGTGGCACGATCTAGGTCATCCATCTTCTTTCTGTTGTAGGGGCTGCTACAAAGGTCGGATTGATTTGATTTTTGCACTGTTGGGCTGCGATTGTCGACCTGAATCCATCCGCGTAGTTGAATTTATCGTTTGAAGCTCCAAATTACGTCACCTAATCCTTTGGCCGTTGATCTTCCTTGGACTGCATATGGTGCTACAGGACTCTGATCAAGGCAATTTCAGAGGCGTTGGACTCCGATTGTCGTCCTGATCAGATCCATACGGTTTGATCGTCAATCCGTTGCTTCGAAATAAATCTCCTTCTCTCTTGACCACAAAAAGGGCTTAATTAACCTAAAATATTCACAACTACTCTAAATGCAGAATGATGCATGCTATGCAATATTTATAATATGAAATGCAAATCTAAGCCTACGAACATGCATAAATAGTCATTTTAACCTAAATAGATGTGTCTATATCATACCCTCATGCCTATCTTTTGCTAGTCCCTAGCAAAATTAAACTACATGCTATGTATAAAATCAAAATTAGGATTAGATCGCCCTTTCAAAAAAAAATTAGGGTTAGATCGCTTAGGCCTAAGTCATTTATTAACAATAGAAATTTTCAACTAAGGTCCCAAACTACAAAGACTCAACAGTACCCGGGTGTCTACCAGAATGCAGATCACCCAAGTCCTCACTTTATTTGAAAAGGGAAGATACTTTTTTTTTTTGCTTTTCTTCTTTTCTAATTTTTTTGTACTTTTGGAGTTTGATAGTTCCGAGATAACTTTTTACGGCTACCCGACCCGGCCAAAGCTTGAAAAGGACTCTAAGTGCTAAGCAACTAGTTAAAAGAGTGAAAGACTCACTAGGCAGCCGTTAAAGCGGACTTCGGGTTTCTACGACCCTAAGTGACCTTACCTAGAGGTTTATCCTTTCGAACGGTAGCTTTGTCCTTACTTCTTTTACTTATGGGGTCAACACAAGGGGGAACCCAGTGTATATCTTCCCAATTTATTCTACTTCCTCGCTTCTTCCCTAAGTGTTTTGGGAATTATTGTGCATTTTTGTGAGCTGGGCTCTAGATAACCAACCAATGGGCTATTACTCACAATAACTTGCTAGCTATACTCGTGCGGTGAAGTGTGATTTTATTTTTTTTTCTCCTTTTTCTATTTTTTCTTTTTTTATTTTTCTTTTTTCTTTTTTTTTTAAGTAGGTGGCTTTCCTACTCTAAGATTTACCTAAAGGCAGTACAACGAAAATGATCTTATGGCTAGGCTCTGGACAACCGGCCAATGAGCCGTTACCACCAACAACTTGCTAGCCATACCACCCTAGATAGTTCATTAGCTACCCAATTTCCGAAAAAATAGCCGAAAAGTGAGTTAATGCAAAAAGTGTGTAGATGCTTAGACTTAAAGTCTCCTCAAATCAGAGGGGGGCTGACAAGTCATATACTTATCAACCCAATTTATTTACCGAATTAAAATAAGATTGTTGAAACGTTGGCTTCGAGAGATAACCGGGTTTTATTGTTATAGCGTTGTAGTATAGCCAGTTATTGCCATCATTTCAAATATATAAATTTTTTACTCAGAAAATAAAAGAGAGTTCCCGAGGTCGAACTCAGGGAGCAAGTTGTATTCTAGGGGTACAAGTTTCTTTTACAAAAATAAAGAAAGAGAGAGAGAGAGAGAGAGAGAATTTGTTGGCTTCTTTCTTCTTCTTTTCTCTTTGCCTATCTTCTTCTACTTGACTCTTCTGCTTTATCTGCAGCAGTAGTGATGCTTTTCTTCTTCTTTCAGTTCTTGTTTCTGCTCGTCTCTTTCTTTTTCTTCTCCCTTGCGGTCCTGTTCTTCTTCTTCTTCTTTCTTTCTTCTTCTTCTTTTCTTCAGACCTTCTTCTTCTCGTGTTCTTCTTATTCTTTCAGTTCTTGTCTTGGCCTCTCTGCATTCTCCTCTGCCTCGCCTTCCTTCTCCTTCTTTGCCTTCAGAACGTCGTCTGATTTTCCAATCAGACGACTTAAACTGCAGCTGCTACAGTGCCGCTCGGTGATCCTCCTTCCTTCAGCTTTCGTCTTCTTCCACGGTTCTTCTTCACCTGTGCCTGCACACTTACACAGCTTGATCAGAGAGAGGGGCAAAACCTATCTCTACCCTCCCCCGCGTCTCTCTCTCACAGAATCCGCTCATGGGATAGCTCTCCCAGAGCTGCCGGGTAGCCGGGTACGGGTCGCGCCCGGGTCCAGGCCCACCGGCGTGCGTGGTGGGCGAGGAGTGCAGGTCAGTCTAAGTCGGGTCGGGCCAGGTCCGCGGGGCGTGAGCGCGGACGAGACCGGGTAACCGGGCGGGTGAAGGGGACCTCACCCCGTGTGCTGAGGCAATAAGCCTCCAGCACTTTTTCACTTTATACCGCTGCGCCTCTTCAGAGTTTTCCGAGGTGGGACTAAATGTCCCACCCCGAGTTGGCGCCCACGCGGAGGAGACAGCTGGTAATCGCGGCGTTACGCGAGGGCTTCGCTTCAGCTGCAGCCAGACGCTTTGTCGAAGTGCCTCGCAAGGCCTGGGAGTCGAATCTGGGCGTGGCGCGCCTGCAGCTGCAAGCGGAAGCAGCTCCTTCTGCACGGCAATGGCGGCGGAGGTCGGGTGACCTGTTCACAGCAAAACGGCCTCTCGACCTAATCAGAAGGTGCCGGGAGCTTCGCCAGAGTGCGGCGAAGCTCGTGTGGGTGGTGGCGAGGCGTGGGGCGGCGTGCAAGGGCTGCCCTAGGTCGGACTGTGGGTCGGAAGATGGGTTTGTTCGGTGGGGTTGCAGAGGGTGATGTGGGGGAAGTGGAAGGGCGGGGGTTGATCAGGGTGAGGAGGCGGAGGTTCTGCGGTGGTCGGCGAGCCGTGTGGGTTGCTGGGGTGATGGGAGCGGCTCGCCGGAGGATGGCCGGAGGCGGAGAAGGTGAGGGTGAGGGGTCGGAATCGAGGGCGACAGTAGATGTTTAAAGTGAGGAAAAGGAAGAGGGGAGGAAGAGGAGGAGCTCTACCTACTTAGCAGGAGGAGGAGGGGCCGGAGCGGGCGACAGTCGTATCGACTGTCGCCGGAGAAGAAGATGCCCGGGGGAAGGGGCGGCGGCGAGCAGAGGGCCGGAGAGGCGCCAGCTGGGTGCGGCGTGGCGCGGGAAGAGCAGGGGAAGAAGTCTCTGCTGCTGGTATTGCGGCAGAGCGAAGAGGAGGAGGAGGAAGAACCGCCGGAGCTGGTGGGCGTCTGCCGGAGTGAGAAGAGAGGAAAGTTGGGGGTTTTCTCCGTCAGATCCGAGCTCGGAAGAACGGTGGAGCGACGGGGGTATTTATAGGGACCGAATCAGGGAGGAAGGCGGAGGGAGACGACGTGTCTCCCTCGCCGGAGGATGCCGGAGATGGAAACCCATACCGTCCGTGCGTTCGCACGGCCGGTATGGTGGGTTACAGCGACCAGGGGGGTGTCCCTGCGACGGCTGACGACGCAGGGCACCCCCGGTTTACTTGCCAGGCTCTCCCCCTCACCCTGCGCGGCGCCATGCTCCGCGCAAGGTCGCCGGAGCATGGTGCTGGCAGGTTTTGCAGGGGGGACCTGAACGCAAAGAACGAAGGAGAGTTAGGGGCCAAAATGCGAGGGTTCAAAAGTTGAGGGCCAAAAAGTAAATATATGAGGACCAAAGTGTAAAGTTGGTCAAGAAGGTTTCTTCTTAGGCTCAAGTTTTTATACATGACTAATTAGGACCTAAGGAATCTGATGGTGAATTTTATTTCCAGATTAAACCTTGTTTAACTGGTCAATTTATGCAAAAACCCAAATTAAGTTATTAATTGGGTATGGTTCTCAATGTCGGTCAAGATGGGTTCCTAAGGTCAAATTGAAGGTTCTAAACCTTAGAGATTATTTTTCTATGAATTTTAGAGGGTTTATTCCATTTTTGCTTTGCCTTGAACCTCGTGAATTGAAGTGGGTTTGTTTTAGGGTTATAGATTATCATTTAGTTCCTTGGAATTTCTGTAGCCCTTGCTAGATCATCTCATCCCACTTTTATTCTTATTAAGTTGCTTTGACCTATGTTTGGACCCTGAATTACCCTGTATGCAGATTATACTGGTAAAATTACATTTTTACCCCTTATGACTTGTTTTCTCCTTAAACTCAGAATTCTCTGAGTTAAGCCTTTCCTTGAGTTATGTAGGAGCTTTTATCCTTTGTATTGGGTCAAAATGAGCTAGTTATGGCTCATGATGAGGTTCTCATCAATTGTCTTAGCAAGGACTCGAGACTAAGTCTACATTTGAGTGGACACTAGGGCAAATTAAGCCCGAAGACTTGAAGAGTCTAAGTGTTTAGGTCATCTTGTATCATTTCCTAAAGTTAATAATGCCTAAAAGCCTAAGTTCTCTTCCCCGAATTCTATTTTCTTTTTTTTTATCTTTTTTAATTTTCATTCTTGTTTTTTTAAAAAAAAGAAACTAAAAGAAATTCTATGGAGTTAACAAAATGATTTCAGGATAAAGTATTCACCCCCCATGCCTAAATGATGTGACATCCTCATTGTAAAAATAAAGATATGAAAAGGGCGCAGTAAACAAAATATCACATAAATTTCGTGACAACTCGGTTAGCTCTGCAGAGATAAGAGAGTATATACACGCGCTAAGTTTAATGCCTTCAGCTAAGTATAATATACATACAAAAAAGAATTAAGAATTCATAAGTGCAGGTCAGAATCAAAATAAAAATATTGATCCTCAGACCCTACAGCAGAAGATGTCCACAGATGTGGACCAGATTATGGTGCAAACCCATGCCCCAGGGTCGAGTGGTTCTAAGGTTTTAGATGAAAATCACCTAGAACCTAAGGTTATTGTGTTTGCGGGGCCGGGCCTGAGGTTTTGTGGTGTGCAACCCAAGGCCAAAGTGTCGAACAATGGGTTGATCTGATTCATTAAAATCAGGTGTCCACTTATAGTTCAGCTCAGGAAGATAGTCAATTATTCCAGACTTAGGTCACATGTGAAAGATATCATAAGGGTCCTGATAGAAGGTAGGTGGTTTCAGGTCAACGTGAACCCTCAGATCCAAAATCAAAGTTCCCATAGAATTAGCTTCCCAGATTATTAATTCCAACATCCTATCCTTCGAAATCAATGTTTCCGAGACCTCCAAATTGTTGTACACCCCATCTAAAGTACCCAAGTCCAATAATTGCAGCTGAATCAGGATTGACTTGGGCGTACTGATTTCTAAATCAAAATCAATCCCTTTGGGGTGTGGTTGAGGAATGGGGCTACTGATTGAATCTTCTAGTAAATGAGGATTCAAATCCTCCAAGTTAGCCCCAGCCGAATTCAAATCTTCAATGAACGGGCTATCAAATGGTTCATCAGATTCCTTAAGCCTGTTTGTCTCACTAAAATCATTTTCCTTACGCTCAAGTGAGACTTCACTAAGAAATTCTTCACCCTTAGAGTCAAAGAATTCATGATCCTCATTTATATATGTCTCAAAATCGATTGTCATTTCCTGGTTCAAAGAGACATATTTTTCCTTACTCCCTGGCTCGAGAATCTTGGGTGAATCGATCGATTCATCCTCTAAGGGTTGCTCTAGACCAACCTGGTCATCTCCAATCTCAAAATATGCATCCCCCTCAACAGGCACCTGAGCGGGTTCAGACATTGGCTCTCCTAAAGGGGGTTCATCTTAAGAATCATCCAAAGATTTGACCAGGGCAACCACAAATTTCATCCTCAACCTCGATAATTTCCCAAGAAGAAACTCACCCAAGTCCCTATCCCTAACACTTTGGAGCAAATCTAATAGAGAACTATTAAGTTTATCAATCATTTTGATCTTAGGCTCCAATGCTTTAGTGCATGGTGTTGGCCAAGCTTCTAAAGATTGTATAGTGTTCCTCAAATTAGACAACACCCTAACCTGGATCTGGTTCACTTGAACTGACCGGTTCAGTTCAAGGTTGGGTGGGTTTGGGTTCAATCTAGGGGAGTCAAGATATCGAGGTTCTCGGGTCCTTCCCTGATAGTAGGTCATTTCAGGTTGTTTAAAGGATGGTGGCGACCTATATTCAGTTGGATACTGGGGAAGGTAGGTGTTATAATCATCATATCCTTCCTAATTGTAGATCGGGTTGGTTTGATCATCAAAGGATCCAAATCTATATCGTTGTAGCTCTGGGAAGGATAGTAATCATAGTCTTGTTGTCCAGGGTTAGGCCCTAGACACTGAGATCTAGATTCATATCCCCAATCAAAGTTATCCTGGCTATTGGATGGGTAATTAGAAGTCAAGTCCGGATAGCAATCATCTTGGAGATAAGTGGTAGTAGGAGGGTAGGATTGGAAATGTGTGAAAGATGTGAAAGGATACATTGCGGAGTAAGAGGGAAATCAGAAGAGAGAAAGGAGCCCTGCAGTACAAGCAATCAACCTTGTCCTTAGGTGGGTTAACCTAAAGACCTAGAGACTCCCAGGACTCGTCTTGTGATTACAGACAATTTGGTCTACTTTTATTCGGTCAATCCAACCAGTTAGAAGAAGGGACTGGGGAGAAGGTTCTGTTGGTGCTAGAGCACCACGATCATTTGTTTTGATGATAACAAAACACGTGTTATTTAACATTTGCAATTTGAGTCCTAGATTTCAGGTCAATTGAAAATGAGGACGTATTTAGACGGAGTTCGAGCTCGCATCCAGGACGGATTGGAGGAGCTTGACGGAAAACAAAGGAGGTTCGCGTGGAGCGAAAGATTGGAGATGGAAGAAAAGAAGAATAGGATAGATTCTTTTTTTTCCTTTCATGTATCTCTTGTATTTATTTTCTTGCTCTTTTTGATTCCTTAGAACATTATGTTAAAGAGCCTCAAAGTACCCTAAAAGTAGTCCTAGGAACACCTGCACAACCCTAGGATACTTAGGTTTTCTGTAAAATACTTAGAAAACCAATATAGGGTTCAAACAGCACTTCCAGACGTCTAATTCCCAAATCAGACGTCTGATAAAGAATTTTAAGACGTCTGACTGTTATTTCAGACGTCTGATAACTGTTAGGCTGGACATAGTTAGTTCTGTCTGATGAAATCAGACGTCCAAACCTTAGACCAAACGTCTTAGGAGACGTCTGATGACTTTGCCAGACGTCCAGTTAGTGGACCGTTGGCTGGCTTAGAAGACGCTCAAGAATATGACCGTTAGAGCCTTATTAGACATCCATAGGACTTTACAGACGTCTGATAAATGACCGTTTTGCCTCGGCTGACCCAAAATCTCTTCTCAGAGATTTTCTAGCCGTTGCAACGTTTGGAAATCAATTCCCACAGTAAAAGTAGGTTTCCAGACGTCCAGACATAGTGCCAGACGTCCTGTATGTCGTCTAATGGACTTGCACAAAAACCATGTTTAGATCTGATTCAAGTCAGGAAGAAACCCGCATAGAATCAAACGTCTGACCTTGAAATCAGACGTCTTAAAGTGGCCTTCCAGACGTCTGATGCCAGAGTTAGACGTCTGATAACCCTGTCAAATGCAATCATTGTCCTGATTTCGGCCTGATTCTCTTGGGCTTTGCACCCAACGGCTATGGAAGCTTTTCCAAGCCTTCCAAAACCTTCCTAAGGCCTCTATAAATAGAGGGGAACCTTTGCAACACAAAAATACACTTGGATACACTTAGACACACAAAATATACACCTAGAGAGACCAAGATACACTAAGATCAAGTATTTCCACTCTCTTGTGTCCAAGAAGCACTTGCTCTCTAAGCTCAAGCTCCATCATCTTGAGAGCATCATTCCCGTTGCGCACCCGCTCTCCCGGCGTTGATAACGAGAGCGACGTAGCGCCATCGCGTGGCACACGCACCGCGTCATCGTCGACGCACTCCTTGCGAAGGGGAGTTTCCTATTTCCTATAGAAGCTAGGTTTAATTTTCTTGGCTCTACAGGACTGTTGTTTTATTTTATCTTTGTATTTTGGTTGGGTATTCGCTTTGCGAATTCCCGTCTCCTTCGTGGGACAAAATCCTTCTCGTGGAGAGAAGGGGTTGAGGAACGCTACCCTCGTACTTGTAGCGTGGTTGTACTGAGGTTGAATCACCCTCGTTCAAAGTGATTCGTTTAGTGGATTTTGATCAACTTGGTTGATCGGAAAATCCTAACTCGAGAGGGTTAGGTGGTGGTTTTCACCCGGTTTGGGTTTCCACCTAAAAATACCTGTGTACATTGTTTGATTGCTTATTTTTGTGAGATTGTCTATATTTCAATTCCGCATTTTTTGTCACGCTAATCTCACCCCTCCAAGTAGGGAACCTTCAGGTTCTTCCTTTGGCTTATGCCTCCGGTTCCTAGTGTACCCCTCAATTGCGATCGTTTAATGCTACTCCCCTAGTTAGACATCAGATGGACCAGCAGAAGCAGATTAATTGAAAAAAAATCTCAATCTGAGCCCCGAAGAGCGAATCAATCCTTAAGGCCAACATCTACTTAGTTTTAATTATGCTTGGGATGATTGTGCTCTTGGAATATGATGGGCCCTTAAGATGGGTTGTGCCCTTAATAGTCAATTGAAATGTGTGTGCATGCACAACCAGGGCATGCAAACAAGGTTATTTGATGATGTGTCTTTTAAGGTTTAACCTTATTTAGTAGCTGATGGGAACACCATCATGAATCATAACTAGCTCATTTTGATCCAATTAAGTCAGTAAATGCTTCTACATAACTGCTAGAGAGCCATAAGTCACTACATAATCATTCTGAGGGAAAAATAAGAAACTAGGGTTAAAACTACAATTTTACCATCATATCATGAATGCAGTACAACCACGGGTTTTCCTAGTGGTTAATTAAGGGTCAAATGATCCTAAAAAACTAAGAAGTGGGTTAGAACAATCAGAAAAGGGTTTGCATGTGTTTTGAGAATTAAATGACTTTTGAAATCCTAAAAACAAACCCGCTTAATTAACTGTGGTTCTGGTCAAGATAAAATTCACCTAAACTTTCTAAAATTCATAGAAAAATATTCTGTAGGACTTGGAACCTTCGATTTGACCATCAGAACCCATTTTTACCCAGAACAGAGTCTTAGACAAACATTTGCCCTAATTTGGATTTTTGCATAAAGTACCCAGTCAAATGTGGTCCCAAAATCCAATCTCACCATTGGATTCCTTAGGTTCAAATTTGGTTTGTACCAAAATTTAGACCCAAGATGAGTTTGTCTTGACCTAGTTTGCAACTTGGTCCTATCTAATTACATTTATGCCCTTAACTTTCAAAATCTTTTCAAACAGACCCCTAACTTTGTCGTTGTTCTCACAAAAATGTCCCTGCCTCCATTAAACCTATTCCTACTTGCTCCAGCGACCTTGATTGCTTGATGAATCCCTTTCAAATTTGAAAGGGAAGTTCATCAAGAAATTCCCTTCCTTTTTAGCCAAATCCCACGCCCCAAAACCTTCCCAATCTCTCATGCAAACGCATGAGAGATTTGGGTATTAAGAAATTTTCCAACTCCGGCAAAGCTTTCCAAGCTTGGGAAGGTTGCTTCCCAAGCTTACAACCTTCCCAAGCTCAAAACTTCTTTATGAGATATATAAAAGAACCTCTTGATCAGACCGTTCTCCCTACACTCGAAATCAACCAAGATTCCCCCCCCCCCCAATTCCTCTCTCTCTCTCTCGGTCGAAAGCTCCTCGACGTCCAGTGAGCTCCTCCATCCTTCTTCGTCCTTCGTTTGCAATACCAGTAGCGGAGTTATCTTCTTTGATTCTTCCTGCATCGAGCTGTACCAACCGGCGCCCTAATCTCGTTCTTCCTCGCTGTTTCCCTCTCTCTGGAGCTGTTCTCTTCTCCGGCACCGGCAACACCACAACCGGCGCCTTCTCCTTCCCACTTCATCCATTACTACTCCTTAAACTCTTCCTCATCACACCAACACTTTCGACACGCCATTTCAACCTCAACCACACCTTCGTGACTCCATCGTCTACCGCTCCGACCACACCTCCAGCGAGGTACATCTCGCTCCACACACCACCAAACCCCTCGCTGACTACCTTAAAACCTCCGCCACACCTCTCCGCTCATTTCCCCTCTCTCATTTTGATCCATCATCCACCCGAACACCGCCCCGAACAGACCCATCATCTTTGACCCAACCCGTGACTGTCCGGCCACCATCCACACCCATCTGCCATGCCGACCTCCTCTACAAACTCACCGTGCTACGACGAACCTTCTGAGATGTTTTAACTCGGCCGAAAGGCCTTATTCTCTATTTCAGGTTCTAGGCTGGAGCTTTGTCGCTGCATTGTCTTCTCCGACAGTGTTCGTGGTGTTCTAACCATGAAGACCCCAAGTGACACCCTCAGGCAGTGTGGACTACCTCCAGGAACATCCCCAGGTGGTCAATTGGAAGCATTGATTGCTCTAAGGATGCCAATTGAAGGCCACCTGCTACTGCTGTTCGCGCGAAGAACAAGCGTGGCATTAGTGCCACATCATGAACAGACATTTGCGCGACTACGCATAAGTTGAATTTGTCAAGGAGGCTTATTGCCTCCAAACACGGGGTGAGGTCCTTCTCACCTGTACACCTGCGCCTCGTCCGTGACCTCTGCTCGTGGACCTGGCTTGACCTGTTAATTTGCCTAAGCCTCACTCCTTGCTCATCACCCACTGTCGATGAGCTTGGACCCGGGTACGCTAGGTTTGATAACCTGATTACCCCTGTGGCTCTAGGAGAGCGGATCTTAAAGAGAGAAAGAGAGAAGGAGAGCCTGCGTGGGTAGGGGGAGGGTTTTGCTCTTGGTAAGAACCGATTAACACTTAGCCAAATTCAAAAGCTTCCCCTGCTGTGTGAAGAAAGCCAGAGAAAGAAGAAGGGCTGAAGGAAGAAGAAGAGTTGTAGAGATAGAGAAGGAAAGTAAGAGAACATAAAGAAGAGGAAGGGCCATAGCTGAAGGAAGAAGGAAGGCAGAGAAGAGAAAGAGAAAAGAAGAAGAACAGAGAAAGGCTTGAGCAGTTTAAACTGTTTGATTAGTAAATCAGATGATTAGTTTGATTGCATTTCATTCATATATATATTGAGTTTATTAGCTATCATTGTAAGGAGTACTTGGTGATCTAAATCACCATTTTACTCCATTATTTTTGAAGTTTGACACTTGATCCTAGTGCTACTTTATTTTGAAATAGTTTTTGTTTACAATTTTATAGCTATCTTATCTTAAATTGTAATTTTGAGAACTGAATTTCATATTGCTCCCTGTGTTCGACCTCGAAACTTTTTCGAGTAATAAATTTATCTGTTTGAGTGCTATTTTGGCTATACTGTAACGTGACAATTTTAAAACATCGATTTAGCACGCGAGTAGTAGCTTTTATGGTTTAATTCTTAGGTTGGTTCAATCAAGGTTTAATAGAACACTCCAAGTTTTGAAAACATGGGTGATGATATGTTCCTTTAAAAATCAAAAATAATGTGGAGTGCCTAATTTAGCCCTAAGAATCAACCCTAAGTGGCAAGCTACTTGATGGATCAATTTTAGATTGAGTGGTGCGGCCCAAACAGTTCAAGTAATTGGCCTATTGCACCACTTGATTAAGGCACACACTTATTTGTGTGTTGAGTTAAGGGTACCGGGTCCACAGGTCAGATCCCGGTTAAGTGGTAGAATCGATGTGATTGTGCGCCTTAGGGTGAGAAGTTGTGGGCGTTAAGTGTGTAGCTTTCATAAAATCACACAAGAGAAGAGTATATATTTTTTTCTTTTTTTCTTTTTTATATATGCGGGGGTGAGACGAGTGGAGGTGGTAAACAAACAACCAAATCTATCCTAGAGTTTATAAAAAACACCTAAGTTGATTTGGGTTTGAGTTATTAGTGTGGTGAAATGAACTAGTGGGTGGGGGTGGTGGGGATAAACTTACAAAACCTCCATCTACACTTTTCTCCGATCTAACCACTTTGGCCTGCCTCGAAAGATTACCTGCAATCACAGTAAAATCAGAGAAAAAGTGAGATAAAAGTTAGGTAAGGCAGAAAAAACGCGAGAAAAATCAAAGAGCGTTGCCTCCCCGGCAATGACGCCAAAATGATGGGGGCGCGCTTTGCGTATTAGAATCGGGGTTTGGAGGACCCGTCATCATAGCTCGCAAAACGTGTCTATCAGATAAAATTTATAACAGAAACTTGAAAATTGAGTCCCGGGTCAAACACAGGGAGGCGAACGTTTGGTTTTGAAAATCTGCATTTGTTTTTGGTCATTTTTATCTTTTCTAATTTTTTTGGTATTTTTATCAAGTAAGAGATCAGGTCGATGACTTCTAGCTAATCTACTTGTAACAATATAAGAGAGAGAAAGAGAAAGAGAGAGAAACGATCATCTATTTATAAACGAATATTTGTTACACTACGAAAGCGGAAAAATTACACTACGAAGAGTAAAATGATAGAATGAGGTGAGAGAAATCCCCATCGACGGTTGCTCGGAGGACAACTCGCTCTGACGTCGCTTGGAGGAAGGTGGTGAGGAGCGGGACGAAGAAGGAAGGAGTCGGAGGACGGAGGATGGGCAGGACAGTGTCGCGGCGAGGATCTTCTTCCCGAAGGGTAGTGAGAGGACTGCCACAGGATGCTCCATGAAGGGGGATGAGAGGTGGGAAAACTAATTTCTTTTATACTCTGGAGGAGCATCCCAGGCTTGGGACAAGCTCTCTCTAGAGCCTTGGAGATGGTGAGAGGAAGAAAGGAAGAGATGAAGAAAAATGGGAGGGGTAGGGGTCCTTTTATAGTGAAGGAAAGAATCAAATTTGTATATAGGACATTTAGTGACAGTCATAAACGTTGCTGAAAATCCGTCGCAAACGTCGCTGAAGACAGCCCACGTGCCTACCCACCGCTGCACTTGCACGCCCGTGTTGTGTGCCTCCGAGCGCATGCTCACGGGAGTTGCTGCGTGCGTGCACATGGGTGGCCTGGGTTGCGGCACGTGGTGCGATCTGAGTCGTCCATCTTCCTTCTATTGTAGGGGCTGCAACAGAGGTTGGATTGAGTTGATTTTTACGCCGTTGGGTTGCGATCATCGACCTGAATCCATCCGCGTAGTCGGATTTGTCGTTTAAAGCTCCAAATTATGTCACTTAGTCCCTTGGCCATTGATATTCCTCGGACTGCATATGGTGCTACGTGACTCCGATCAAGGTGATTTCGGAGGCGTTGGACTCCGATCGTCGTCCTGATTAGATCCGTACGGTCAGATTGTTAATATGAGGCTCCAAAATAAATCTTCTTCTCTCCTGACCACAAAAAGATGTAATTAACCTAAAATATGCATAACTACTCCAAATGCAGAATGATATATGCTATGCAATATTTATAATATGGAATGCAAATTTAAGCATTGGAACATGCATAAATAGTTACTTTAACCTAAATAGCTGTGTCTATATCAAAACCCAGGGGGCAATTTTGTCCATTACTTAGTTTCCAATTAATTGTCTCCTTTATTCCACCATTTTATTCCACTAAACAAACACCTCCCTAATTCATTTACAAGACAATAAAACCAATCAAATACCAAAACCTTTAAATTCCTTCCACTTCTAATTTTTATGCCTCCTAATAATTCTCTTTACCGAACATGCCCTAAGAGTAGTCTTTTCTAGTAACTTGACAACAATACATGTTTGCAAGAATGAAGAAATACCTACTCTTATTAGTGATGACCGCTAGGCTAATTAATGAAGTTTATTTCCCTAAAAGAAAAGGAAAAGAAAAACAACTCTACATGTTTGTATGCTTGTTACATCAGGTTTTTATCATCAACTATTGCCTTCCCCCTTCCTCACTCGAGTGTGATTTTGGAACCTAGAGTTAGGTAGGGCCTCAGCAGGCCCTCGCCTCAACAACCCCCTGCCACTATCCCTCCTCTCCCTCCCCCTGGGTCCTCCTGCGCCGCCCCCTGGCTTATTGCTCCATCCACTCCACCACATTTATTCTTTTAGTGGCTTATTTGGTGAGTCAACTAGGGTGTGAGTTGGGTCTTCTTGTTGCGAGGTAGACAATTACTTGGGGCTTCTTCCCTGCGAATGTGAGGGTGCGGTTGTAAGGAACTTCAGAGGCCACTAGTTATTTGCTAGTTGCTTGTATGGAGTTTTGGAGCGATCCCTATGGGATGGTGCTTAGGTGGCTTCTTCGGCTCCTTTAAGTTGGCTGAGTTCTGATGATTGTGCTCAAAGGTTGTTACTGATGGTTTTCTTAGGTCGAGATGTTCTTCATTGTCACCTCCGCACTATTGATGTTCTCGACCGATTTTTGGTTTGTGTGTTTATCATTTTTTTCTTTTTATGATTTGCTTTAGTGGAGATGGGTCACATAAGGAACTGTACTTACAATGATCAGGTTTTGACTAGTGTCTTAGCTTACTAATTTTCCTTATTTTATGTGAATCATCAACTTTGTTCGATGGTGTATATTATGATCTATGCGTGGTTTTAAAAACGAGTTGGTTTAAACATTTAATATTTTTAGTATTACTCTCATTTATAGGAGCTGTATTTCCCTCTTCCGAGAATACAGATGTTCATGTAATTTATTTTCCCCATCAATAAAATCTTTTTTTATAAAATAAAAAATATTATCAACATTTATCCTCTCATTGTAAAAGATTATTATATGCTTTAATCTCCATGAAAGTTTATCTGGATAACCCTTTAAAAAAAAAAGTTTCTCCTGACAAATTTTGTAAGGCCGTGGTAGGTAAAAAAATGTCATCGTTTGAGTGTCGTGGTAACCACCTAATCGCTTTTGATCAAAGTCTCTATTGGTGGCGTTTGTTCTCTTCTCTTCGTTGTTGTGGCGTAAAAAGAAAGAGAGGGAGTGCTCCATTAAAAAAAAAGGGAGAAAAGAAGCGGCGAGGGAAAAAGGGACGGAGGCCGCGGTCGCATTCCTTGCCTTCATCGAAATTCCCCTCTTTCCTTTCTCACCTTCCTCCCACGACCCGCGACCTTTTGGCGGGGACACCGCCGCTCCTCCGGTCCAGCCGGACGCATGGGTCAGTCGTGGTTCAGTGGCCGTCGACGCAATGACTACTACTACGGCCCCACCACTCACATCCCCACCGCACCTCCCGCTGCCCCCGCGGGCCCCACCGCCTCGGATGTTCCCCCTCCCTTCCGGGACTCTTCTTCTCCACCTCCAACTCCTCCTCCTCCTCCTCCTCCTCCACCCCCTGCGCCCACCTTCTACACGTCCTCCTACTACCCTTACCACTACTACTCGCACCACCAGTGCTCCCCCTACCCCACTGCGAGGCCGCCGCCCTCCTTCTCCCCCTACTACCAGCACGCCCCTTCCAGCTGGTGGCCCCAACAGCACGTGGCCCCCAACTACCCTTCTTCCTCCGCTCACACACCCCCTCCTTACGTGGAGCACCAGCAGGCCAAGACTGTCAAGAACGACGTCAACGTGCGCAAGGAGACCATCCGCTTGGAGGTCGATGAGCAATTCCCCGATCAACATCTCGTCTCCTTCACCTTCGACGCCGCCGTCGATGGAAGGTAAACAGGGTCTTACGATCACCGTTGCTTCGCGTTCAGGTTTGGTTAATCTCTTTTCTCTTAAAGGTGGAGAATGGGATTGAAGGTGGGCAATTATTGGTAGGACGACCACAAGATCCGCAACACAAATTTGCTAGCGGGATTAAACTACACTGCAGTTATATATATATATTTATATACACTTAAATTTTGAGCAAGGGACCGTGGATTCTGATCTTAGCTTGACAACACTGGAAGATTGGTATGACCTGGTTACATTTAGATGTCAAGAGTCTGATTTCGAGCAACTCATCTGCATCATACTGGAACATTGACCTCCTCGGCGGAGGGGACAATAGTATCCAAGCAAGATGATGTTTGAAACAAATTTTAAGCCTTTCTAGGTGGTGGTAAATGTCTAGAATATGGGAGGAGCATGGGGTGGATATCTAATGCTTTTTGATGGAGCTTAGGTTTTGAGCTCCACTGAGTCATCGCAGTAGAGCATGATACTTTAGTCATTTCTCAGGCACATGCAATTTTCCTCAAAACACTTCAATGCTTAGCTTATCTTAACCATTTTTCTAAATAGAACCTCAACCTCCTAAGCATTGCTTTGGAAGAAAAGATGGATCACGGGATCCTAATACAATTTCATCAAGATCAAATGTAATGATTGTTCTCCTCCTCTAGCTTGCCATGTATTAGCCTGTCATCTTAATTCCCCTTCTCTATGAAGTACACAAGGTGGATCTTGAAGGGTGTATAATATCGTGCTTAGTACAACCCTTGTATTGAGATAGAACTTGAGTATTTGATAGCTATATAATCATTTCTTTCCGCATAATATTATTGCAGGTTAGATTCGTTCCTAGGTTATACACTTTTTCCTATACAAAACCTAGCAAAAATCTTCCTAGCTTTTGCTGGTTGTTTATTTTTTTTGACTTTTATTTATTCTTCACCTTAATGAAGGATTTGCTTTAGACTAACTCCTCAACTTTACTGAATCCTATGACTTGGTGCATTTGTAGGGAATCAAGCGATCTCCTTTTTTTTCCATATTATACTTTGTTGCTATGAATCCCAAATGTTATGCCTTATAGACTTTCATAGCTAAGAACCCATCCAAGGGATGAAACTTACGGATCCCTAGTGAGTTTAACATTGAATTTATTGTGCAATTCTGGTCATCCCAGTGCCTCTTATTCTAACATGGAGGCAATGAGCTTGTGGCAAGCTCAATTAGGAAGACTCCAAAAGGAGGCTTACCTTCCTAGGTGAAGTCGACCACATCTTGAGAACGAAGAGAACCACATCTTTGAATGCCATATGGAGTTTGAAGAGTGGGATAATATATCCTCAAGCCTAAGAAGGATCTTACTTGACTTAAGGTTGCTTATATGGAGGCTAGTGACAATCAAGGATGCTCTTGGCCCTTGGTCCATTCCCATAACTTAGGACCTCCTTATTTTCTCTTCAACAGGTAGAGTAGTCTTTGCTCATAGTTGGAAGATGTGGGATGAGTAAAGTTCATTGTTCTTAAATAGAGTCTTATTAAAGATGGAAGCATGTGGAGCAGTGTCATTCCTTTGCCTTAAGTACCTGGGATGCTCCATCTTACTGCCAAGGTGAAGTGTTCCATTATCGTGGACCCCATTGACCATCCAATCGGGAAATAGAGTTCAAGCCAAGTGTTCATCATGGTTCTTAGCCCTCAAAGATCCTCACGCCTTGAATACAACCACTATCATAGCAATCAAGATGATCGGCATGGCTCTTCAAAGCATCACCTTAGAGCTTTACATGAGCTTTGTATCCCCCATTATCATTTAGATTTTAGAGACATCATTAATTGAAGTTTCAAATGCCTTTTATAATTTTGTAATAGAGTATCATTTTTTTCGGAAAGGGGAAGGGTGGCTATATGAGGTTAGTAGCCATTCGCTATTCTTCGTTAAAAAATGGATATTACAAAAGTACCCATAAATTTGTCAAACATATTGTTTCCCTTATCATGTTGGGGAAGCCCTATGACATAGGGACCTCCCTTCTCTTACCAGAGTAAGAAATCTTGCTTCAATGATCTGAAGGATGGTGGGAACCACGACGATAGCTACGAAAATGAAATGTGTTAAAAAACAAGAGGTATATCCCCTACCTTATAACATGGGCGAGATCTTGGTTAAGGTTTTGTCTATAGAGCAATTGAGACTGTGTTGATTTCCTATATTTAAGAACTCTCTCATTAGTAATCCTTACTATTTATTATCAAGATGTAGGGACAAAATTGATCATTGCATGCAGTGTTGTAAAAGTTAGTAGTCGATATTCAGTCGATTAGGTCACTGACTAGAGAGTATACAGTATGCGGGGGAGTAGTCGGGGAGTATTTGGTTGCGCATTTTATACACACACATATCAAGAAGTAAAATATATCATTGCATAAAAGTAAACATATTCAAGTTCAATATTTTAAAATAAGCTACAAAGTACAAACAATATCAAATTCATTACAAATTCAATAATTAAATCAATGTATAAACCATTACAAATACATTACCAATGATAGAGCAACATAAACTAAGAATTAATATATACTTGAATCAAATACATTACAATATATGCTTCGGCAATGGAGGGTTTTTGCTTGGTTGAAGAGGAGTCTCGGGTGAAAATAAACGATTTTAGGGGAGTGGTCAAGGGAAGGGGGGTTGAGTGGGATTTTATTTGACCTAAAAAAAATAATATACTTACATATCTATTTTTCCCTCTATGAAAAAATCGGCCTACTACTCGGCTGACTACACCAACTACTTGGCCGAATAGTTGGTGTTGCCTACTATAGGCTCGACTATGGGTTATTCAGTTGGTAGGGCACCGCATCGGATTACTCGGTCAATTACTCGACCGAGTAGGCTAATTTTTACAACATTGATTGCATGTTCTTTAGGGGTGTTTGTGTACTGAAAATTCAGGGTAAGTGGTTTTGGAAGTTGAGAATATGAAACCAAAGGAAATCCAAATTTCCTTTGATCAACTTTCTTGTATTTGTGCATAGAATAGGAAATAGAAGGGAACTAGATTTCCTTTTGTTTTCCTTATTCCACCCCTTGTGGTTATGGTAGGGAAAGTGGTTGTATATGGTGGGCAGATGACAAAATCTTGGGAAAGTGAGGAAAAAAGCACAAACACATGGAATATAACAGAAAATTCTTGGTCAAAGGGAAAATGATTATTTTTTTTACTTTCCTTCTTTTTCCAAGTGCAATCTTCCCTTCCCCCAAAAAAAAAATCAAAAAAACACACCACCAAAATAAAAAGTTGAATACCATTTATAAAATAGCAAATTGAGCAACGTGGATTCAACTAAGGAAGTAGTAGATTTCTATTGAGGGGTTGTCTTGGTAGGTGTGAGTCTACATGTAATGTTTCTTGCCAACTTAGCTTTGCATGACGGGGTAGTACAAAATGTCTCATAATCTATGTATAGAGTTTGTTTTTGATGTTGTCTCAAGCAACTGATATACTGTCATGAGTTGGTTGCTTAACTTGCTTGTCTCTTTGAGATTGTTTGTTTCGAGCGTCCCTTTTCACAAAAAAAAAAGCTCTATAATTCCTTTATGTGTTCTTGGACCATCCATGCACCTTGATGTAAGGATTAAAGATGGTAATATAAGTTTAGCCAATACTCTATAAGTAAAAACTTCTTTTAAACCTTTCTCTTTTTTTTTTACCACGAGCAAATATGTTCCATTATGGCGATGCATCTTTTTCAAGTGCTTTTGTAGTTGCTATGGTAGCATGCATCCTGTCATTTTGAGGGTTTTGCTAGATGAGTCCTTTTGCTTGGAAAGCAGGCAACTTAGTTAAGCCAATTGAGTAAGGTGCCAAGGCCAACGTAGCCCTCAATTAGGCACTTAAACAAGGATGCCTCATTTCCATCCAATGTTTTGACATGGTTTGTTGTTGCAGAGGGTCTTTATTCTCTTTAGAGTCTTGAGTATCACTTTTTGATGCCCAAGAAGTTGTTTGTTGTGTGGATGAGATTGAGAACCTTTGTAATTGTTTAAGAATTTTGAAATAGATTTTGTAGAAAAAGATCAACTTGGTTATTGTGTTTTATTTAGAAAAGAAAGCCTTAGCCATCTTTACAAGAGAGATGGCTTAGGTATACAACGAGACATAAGAACACTCAATAACTCACTTACCAAAAGTAAAAAAGGCTCAAAATGGTAGGACACCTAAACCTAACAAATTTATCTCTAAACTAGCTATTGAATGGGATTAATTGAAAAGAGAAATTCCTAACCCCTTTTTATATAGAGAGTGGATTACAACAATTCTTATCCTACTAACTAATTTTGGAAACAAACTAAATCAAATCAAATCTTAATCAAATAGAAAGAGATAAAATAAAATAACTTTGCCTAATTTAACTAATCCTAAAACAACCTTTTCCTAACTTTCTAATACTATCCCCCAAGTCGGAGTGTACAATGTTCAACTTGCGAAAGGTATAGCAAAATGAGAATGCTCCCCTAACATAGACATTCAGAGGAGTAGGTGGCAATGAAGATTGTAGCAAAAGTAGTCGTCGTCGTAGAGTACCAGATGATGTAGTAGAGTAGTAGCAGAATACAATAGTAGTAGGGCTGTAGCAATAGTAGCAGCTAAAGACGATAGTGGTAGGGCTGTAATAGAAGTAGCAGCCACATATCGTAGTAGGGCCGTAGTAGTAGTAGCGGCTAAAGACGATAGTAGTAAGGTTGTAGCATAAGTAATAGCCATACAATAGTAGTAGGGTCGTAGCAGTAGTAGTAGCTCAATACATTGGGAAATGTTCCTAAAAAGAGGTGGGAGAATGGTTCTTAAAGTCTCCACCATTCATCTACTTCAACCGAGAAGTTAGGTTCTAAATTAGAAGTCTCAGCATCTTTATCAGGAGAATTAGAAGGTGCTACTTCATCTTTATCAGGAGAATTAGAAGGTGCTACTTCAGAGGTTGAGGCAATAGCCATAGCAACAATAGTTAAGGAGGTTTTGCTCCTTAGAAGAGTTCACAGACATTACAGTTCCCATGGAAAAAAATTCCAATTTTCAAATGAATAGATTGGCAACAATAGGGGATTTGGAACGTAGTATTAGGCCGTTTGGATCCTAAGTCAAGCATGTTGAACTGATAAGCTGGGCTTGTAGTGGGCGTACATGAACTCATTTAGGGGCATGATTGGCCATGAGTTCAATTGGAGCTTCGAGTCCCCTAATTTTGCCTAGGGAGGGTTGAATCGAAGCCACGAGGAAGAATAAGAGGATGATTGCCACGAGAAGATAAGCGTGAGGTGAAATGGTATTAGCTTCAGTAGTAGTGGAAGATGGCCTTGAAGCTAACATTGTGATCTGTGAGGTTGATCATGCGTTTGTAATGTTCATCAGCATGCACAAGGGTGCGATGCACATGTGAAAGGCACTGCAAGGCAACATGTGATGTGCACGGGGATTATGCACACACACGTGGTGTATATGTGGCATAACAAGGCATTCATGGTGCACGCAAGATTAAGCGTGCTTGTGCGTGAGCAATGTGTGGTGTAGCACGCAAGTGCATAATAGCCGTGGGTGTGTGTAGGACTGGGTAGCGATGCGCGTGGCTTGCGTGTAGAGAGACCAGTAGTAGTGCGCTGTTTGTGTGTAGGCAGTGCACATTGCATGTGAAGATTGGAGAACCCATGTGTAGAGATGCGGTGGGTAGTGTTGGATTCTCCATGGTGTTGGGATTTGAAAATTGAAGTCTTCGTTTGGCACCAAAATCAAGGGGTCCAAACAATTGTGGCCTTTGGGATCGGCGGCCGTGCATACATAGGAAGAAGTAGAGGGGATGAGAAAAGAAACAAGAGAGAGAATGCGTGTGTACAATCTATCAATGAAACAATCAAATACTAGCCTTAGAAGTCGACCCTATGGACTTAAGATTTTAGAAGACTTAGCTAAGAATGCAATTAAAATGATTGAATCTCCCTAGGTTAATCTGGTCAGGTTGAGTATGAGGGGATTGAAGGGAAGGTTCTTCCAAGGTTCACGCCAAGGTTCCTTTGTACCCCCAACTGCGGCCATTTGACACTTCTCCACAGCCTTAGACACTAGATTTTGCTTAGGCAAGTTAAGCCAATTTAAGTACAATCTCAACTAAGATTCTAAAACCTACTTATCAACTCCTTAAGAGTCATGTTGCTAATCCATTTTAAAGTAGGGCTTGGGATCTATTGTGCATTAGAGGATGATGGGTGTTGAGGGGTCTGATTGCCCTCAATGACCAATTTTTAGAAGTGTGTGCAAGTGGGCAAACAACACAAACAAGGCCTTGCAATCAAAATCTTTCTCAATGGATTTTAAGGTTTAGCCTTGTTTATCCACTTTTATGGTAGATTCAACCAAGGTTTTCTTCGTTGGCACTCAAGCAATTGTTGCATACATGGATGAGGATAGATTTCCTTTTAAATCAAAGAAAAATGAAGTGTCAACTAACAAGAGGGCTCCTTAAAGTGAATCCCTACAACAGGAAGCTCCTACTATTGTGAATAGATTTTAAGTGAAAATGAGTGAAATGGCTCAAACAATAGAAACCAAAGCTTCTCAAATCTCACCTATGTAGTAATGAATGCAATTGAGATTTTTCAGAGTTTAATGGGGCCAATGAGTATTTAATAAGGAATTTTCTTTAGTCTGAAGTCTAGAACAGATACCCAACAAAAGATTGGTCCTTACAATATGCTTTCTGGTTGTGGAAAAATCAAGTGACTCTTTTTAAGATGCAAAATTTTACCAGGATTCCAACAAAAAAGCAAATATCTTTCAATTTGGCGCTATAGAAAAATTGCAGAAATTCGGCGAATACAAACTTTTGCATTCTAGGTTACTACTCAAAACACCCTTGCTCAAAAATTTTAGAAAATAAACTACTGGGGGTTAGGAGCTGAAATTTCATGGGTGTGCTCTAACTTCAAGGTGCCTATGGATTAGATTTCAGAATTTTTGGACACCTTTAAGTGCTTAAAAATGAATTTTTTTTCCAGACAGGGAGTTCTGGAAACTTTGTTCTGAATATTATTTGACGAAGTTGTGGTGTCAAATCCCTTTTCCAAGCAAACAACCAAGCCATTTAGGATACCACCACCATTTTTTTTGTATTTTTATATATATATATATATTTTTTTTGCGTTTTTGCTTTTAGGCATGGAAGAAAGGTGAGAGGGGCCTACCTTCAATCCAGATGTTGAGTCGGGAGAGTGTTCTGAGTGTTCACGGCATGTCGGTGAAATGGTTTTTTACTGATGTGAGGCCATATCAGCATACATGTAATGTCAAAATGCAAGAGTGTCATCGATATTTTGCCAAATATCAAAATAATATATTGATGATATCGGCAAAATGATAGTACTATATACGATTCTTAGGCTATTACCATATTTTAAGGTTGACATAGGACTCAATAACCCATTTCTGCCCATTATTGTTGTCACATGCTTGTTAGAGTGAAAAACTCTTACCAGTGTTTTCTCTTTCTATTTGTTAGATCTTTAAGGTAATTTAGTTTTTCCAAAGTTAAATAGTTATTTAAGCTACAATCCTTAGATTAGATTTAGATCAAGTTGTGGGTTTTAACGATTACATTTACAGATCTATGAGTTTATGGCAAATTAACTAATTCTATAATTGTTTGATCGGCATATTTTATAGAGCTAAATTGTTAGATCATAGGATTAATATTTAAGTGTTCATCAAGTTTTTCTAACACAATCATGTAAATTCAATACAATCCTAATAATTCAAATAGCAGTGATCAAGATGCCATCAAAATACCGGCGAAATGGGAGGTTTTGCGTAGAGGACCATATTGACATGGAAGGGGTATTGAAATATAGGGGTGTTGGCGGTATATTGACAATTTCGATCATGTTGACTATTTTGATGATATGCCGGTCGGCATGACTATTTCAAGGCATGCTATTGACTGCTGGCTGCTGCTTTGCTCTTGCGTGTAGGTGTAGCTGTTGCTTGTTGTTGTGGTGGTTGAAGTGGTGAGTATGGTTACTTTGATGGTGGTGGCACTGTGGTTCGTTCCTCGTAAGGAAGGAGGAGAGGTGGTGGGTATCTGTTGGGTTACACGGAGAAGAGGGGAGAAGGTTCAAGGTGGAGGGTCTATTGGTGGTGGAGTAAGGGGGTCAGTAATAGTGGGGAAGGAGATGAGGTGAGGAGATAAGAGGGAAAAAGATGAAGAGATGCCATTTTTGTTGACATGCGTCGGGATGCCTTTGGCATGCTCTCGGTATGCTTCCGAAATAGACTATTTTCAGGGCATCAAAATCATCGAAATTTACCGTAAAAAGACAGGTGTTTCCACAGCATGCCTTTCACATGCCTCTGAAATGAGCATTTACAAATTTATCAAAGTGTTGAAATTAGCATTTATAACCTTGGTTGGGAGTTGGCGGATACTGCTCCTGCTCCTCGCTCACCGTGCATGGTGCTAGTAAGAATCAAAGAGAAGCAAGCACAACAATTTATTTGAGACAAACTAAAGAGAGATTGGAAATGCGAGGTGACTGTTGCCACCCTGACAATGATGCCAAAAAGTGAAGTGCACGAATTTACAAGAAATAAAAATTAGTCATTGTAGTATGAAATGTGCGCAAACACTTTTAAAGTTTATTGAACTCATAATGGATTAGATTTTTGTGTAGTGTTGTCAAGGTTATCGCCTCAGGCTACCGGGATACCGTGCCAGGCGAGAAAGCCAAATGTTGCCTTGGAGCTATTCCAAGCTAGGGACTTCATTTGGGCTATCGCCTAGTCGCCTTCTTTGGCGCTTGGGTCGCCTTGCACCTTGTCGCCTTACTCCTAATTCACTTTAGGTAAGATTATAAGACTTATTTAGACTTAAGTTACGTATATTGTAGATATATTTGTGTTATATATTGTTGTATATACATAATGCATACATATATGTTATTGGCAGCTTTTATATGCTCAATTTTGCATTCTCTTCCTAACTTAGATTATTGTTTGTCTGATAAGACAAATATATAAGAGGTATATTGGATCAATACTGATCTAATAGCAAGAAAGAGGTGCGATGAGTGCCACCAAATATGGGGAGAGAGTGCGTGAGGGAGATGGAGGTTGGGGCTGGACTCTTGTGGTGGGGAAGGCGAGGAAGAAGAATGTGGTGCTAGAGGTGCTTTGTTTCAAGTGTAAAGGGGTGGGGCATATGGCGCGGGATTGCAGAGACCTGGTGCAGGGAGTTGGGCCATCGGAGGTCATCTTGTGCGAAGGAGTTGCGGAGGGATGCGGTTGCGGGCACGCGAGCAACCGTGCCCTCACCCTTGCTGGAGGGGGCGCCATCGGTCGAGGTGGAGGCCCCATGGTCAGAGGAGGCTGGGAGGCTCGAAAGGGCCCTCGCGATGATCTTGGTTGGAGTAGTGACGGAGGGCCATGTGGAGCTAGGCGCTCTTGAGGATGGGGTGATGAGGGTGCAGGGGGGCGGGGCGAAGGGCCTAAGGTTGAAGGTGGTGGGCAAGGGGAAGTTCTTGCTTGTGGGGGCGTCGTCGGAGGTGGCGGAGCGACTCCTTTTCAAGGACCTTCCGTGCCTGGGTGGAGTGGTCAGGTGGCGGTGGGCGGTGAGATCGGATGGCGCACTCCGGGAGTGGTCGCCGTGGGGGTGGAGATGGTGGTGGACTTGGAGGGTGTGCCGTTATTTCTTCACATGAGGCAAGTTGTGGAGGTGGTGGTTGCCCCCTTCGCAAGGGTGCGATGGTGCAGGGGCCTTGGCCTCGGTGGTGGGGATCTTGAGTTTGATGCAGGCTTCGGTGGAGATACGGTTGGGCAAGACACTCCAAAGGAAGGTGGCGTTGTGCTTGGGGAGCGCGTCATGGGTTGTGTTGGTTAAGCCGGTTGAGGGAGGACTGCGATCCTTTATGGAGGTGGTGGAGCAATCGGCCGGAGGTCTCGCATCAGTGGGAGGCACTCCGGCACGTGGGGCAGCATGGAGGCCAAGGTCACCGGTGGGGGAGGTGCCTTGTGGGCTGAGTTAGCAGTGTGGAACTTGAAGCTGGGTGTACACGCTCCCCTCAAGGCATCGCGCTTGAGGTACTTGGGGGCTGGAGATGGATCAGTGGTTGAGGAGAGGGCGATAAATGTAGGGAAGGGCCTGGCGGGCTGCATGCAGTCTTTCGGGGAAGACGAGGGGTCGTGTGGGGTCCTTGAGGTGCTGTGGTGAGGGGAGCGGGAGGGCATCGTGGGGGACTTCAGCGCATTGAAGGAGACGTGTTTCTTGGGGGAGGGAAAGGTGCTGTGTTTGAAGGCCTTTAAGGAGGGGGCGAGGTCGGATCCGGGTCCGGATCTACGCTCGAACCTAATACCCCCTCGTACCGTACTCTTTCTTTAGTGGCCCACGAAGGGTCCCCTCAGGGTAGACTTGCAGTACATCGGATCTTGGAGGGTCGGGAGGCGTGGAGCACGGCTGTCAAGCGGAGATGGCCGTCCCCGGTGGCAGCAGAGGTGAGAGGAGCAAGGTGATCAGAGCGACAAAGTTCCTTCATCAGAGGATGGAGAAGCTTTAGGCGGTGATGCAAGGGCTCCCCACGGCATGAGGGGTCCTGGTTGGGGCCTTTTCGACATCGGCGGTCCCCTTGACGTGCGGAGGAGGTCCGGGGGGCGATGCGGGGCTTCGCCAAGGGGCTGATGGTGGTGATGGCGATGCTGCCCTCGGCGGTGACAGTGATTGGCCTGCTTCGAGGGGGGGTGGGGTCCTCTATGGCGGAGGGTCTCCACAGAGATGGGCCTCGGGCTGGGGTTTCGGTGGGGCTGATGTGATTGGAGGGGGAGGGGGTTATTGAGGTTGCGGGGGGAGGGGTGCGGTTGGTAGGTGGTGAGGGGGATGGGCCATTGGAAGGGGAAGAGGTGGTAGGGGGTGCATGGAGGGTTGGGGAGCTTGGGCTGGCCTGGTCTGATGGTTTTGGGGTAGGGGAAGTGGAGTAGGTGGCTGAGGGGGTTGGGTTTGGTCTCTCGGTGGGGTGAGGTGCTATTGGTGCCCAATGTTGAAGGTGCTTATGTGGAATGTTAGGGTCTTTGTACCTGCATAAGTGGAGCTTGGATGTGATGTTTCTCCAGGAGACGAAGTTGCATGGGTATGACCAGAGGGTTTGGAGAGAGATGGGGGTGGCCTATTGGAGGTTTTTTGGCTTTGGACGTAGCTGGGAGGTCGGGGGGGGGGGGGGGTGGTCGTCGGTTGGAAGGACTTGTTCTCCTTGGTGGATTCGGAGGTAGGGGTGGGAATGGTCTCAGTGCAGTTGAAGAGGAGCGAAGGGCTCATGATGGCGTTCTCATTTGTGTATAGACCAGTTGATGACTCCGAGAGGAGCTCTCTTTGGGAGAGGCTGCACCAGGTCGCTGGGAGATTTTAGGAGAGCTCGTGGCTCATTGGAGGGGATTTCAATGTTACCCTCTTGGTGGAGGACAAGTCGGGGGGGAGAGGAGGTAGGGACTGAGGCTCGGAGGACTTCACGGGCTACAGGATATACCCCTCGTTTCCTGTGCGTACACATGGAGGAGCTCTGGAGGTCTGATGTCCAGACTGGAGTGCTTTCTGTGCTCGGTGCAGTTGGCAGAGGTATTTCCGTTGGCAGGGGCCTGCGCTTTGGAGAGGCCATTCTCAGGCCACACCCCTTTGTTATGGGAGCCTGACGAGGGTTTTCAATGCGGTACCTATTTCAAGTTTGATAGGGCATGGCTGTTGGAGGAAGGCTTCAGGAGTATGGTGGAGGGCAAATGGAGGGCTATGCACATGGATGGCTCGGCTACCATGAGGCTGGAGACAAAGCTTCATGAGCTGAGACACTTTCTAAAGGACCACATGAAGCAGGTGAAAGAACGGAACAGGAAGCGGGACAAGGCACTTGGGGAGATTTAAAGGCTGGACAGAGTGGAGGATTAGGGCTTGTTGATGATGGAGGAGAGACAGAGTAGGGCGGACCACATAAAGACCATCTAGGAGGAGGACCGAAAAACAGAAGTGGAGTGAAGGACGAGATCTAGACATAAATGAATTAAGGAGGGAGACTCGAATACCAAATTCTTCCATATGATGGCATTGGTTAGGCGTAGGAGGAATTGGATCGATAAGCTCCACGTGGGTGAGGCAGAGTACTTCGGCAGGGACTCTGTGGGCAGGGCAGTGGCAGACTACTTTAGGGAGTTTACGGGGAGGAGAGGCGAGAGATGGAGGGGTCTGGGAGCTCCAATGGTGGATTTGCTAGAGGTAGAGGGGTTGGTGGCACCTTTCACAGAGGATGAAGCTCGTAGGGCGGTTTGGGGTTTGAATGCGGATGGGTGTCCGGGTCTAGACAGATTCTCGATCCTATTTTCAAGGAATTTTGGTCGTTGCTGAAGGTTGAGATCTTGCAAGCCCTGGCAGAGTTCAGGGTGGGCAACATGGGATTTAACAGACTCAACAAGTTCTATATGTTCCTGCTGCCTAAGAAAGAGGGGGCAGAAGCGATTGATGACTACTAACCAATTGCTCTCTTGAATGCAGCATATTTGATCGTGGCGAAGATACTGGCGAATAGGCTTAGGAGGGTGATTGGTGTTGTGTTGGAGGTGCAGACAGCGTTTATGCCAGGGAGATGCATCTTGGATGAGCATGTTGCGGCGACAGAGATCCTTGCACATTGGATAAGGGAGAGAAAGAAGGTTTTTTTGTGGAAGGTTGATTTCAAGAAGGCTTACAACTCAGTACAATGGTCCTTCTTGTGGGCGACTATGGCTAAGAGGGGTTTCCCATCGGTCTGGATTAGATGAATGAAGCAGTGCATCACTACAACATCGTTCTTGGTCCTCGTCAACAGAAACGTGGCAGGGGGTTGGATTCAACCGATGAGGGGTGTACGGCAAGGGTGCCCCCTGGCACCTATGTTGTTTGTGATGGCGGCGGATGCTTTAGCATGGGCATCAGATAGGGCGTGTGTGGCAGGTCTAGTGCAGGGCTTCCCTTTGGAGGGAAGGGAGGATATATCGGTGCTGCAATACGCGAATAATATTCTCTTCTTTGTGGAAGGGGTGGTGGTGGAAGCGAGACGATGCCGTATCCTCTTAGAGCTGTTTTGTGAAGCGTCAGGTATGCAGATTAATTACTTAGAATCTTCTTTTGTCTAGTTCGGTATGGCTGTTGAGCAGGCCGGGGCATGTTTGGAGGCCTTGTGTACGGAGGCTGGGGCTCTGTCCCAGATATCTGGGCCTGCCTTTGATGAATGGGAGGGTCTCGGTACAGGATTGGGCTCCTTTGCTTGAGAGGATTGAAGATCGATTGGCAGGATGGGCGTCCAAGTTGCTGTCGAGAGGAGGGTGCCTGGTCCTCCTTAAGGCAGTTTTGTTGGCGATGTCAGCATACTTTACTTTGGGTGTGAAGATGTCGCGAAGAATTGAAGACAAAATTGTGAGCCTGATGAGAAGCTTCTTCCGGACCAACTATGGAGCGAGCGGGGAGGGTGCGAAGTTGGTGGCTTGGAGTGAGGTGTGCAAGCTTGTTAGGGAGGAGGGATTGGGAGTTAGGGAGGTGGGGAGGATGAATGACAACCTCTTGGCAAAGTGGATTGCGAGGCTGCTTGGAGGAGAGGTTTGTCTAGTGGGGAGGGTCCTGTGTTCTTGCTATGGGGGGTCGTTGGACTGGAATCTCCTCGCGTCACCTCCTTGAGGAGCTTCCTACTTCCTTAAAGGTCTGTCTTTGGTGCCGCTGAAGGTTTAATGTTTTTTTACCTCAGTACTAGGGTTGGGCGAGGCTTTCGAGTTCTGGACTGATGACTGGATGGGGCTTGGAGTTCTGGCAGAGCGCTTCCCTAGGCTTGTGGCGTTGGCAGTTGACAGGAGAGCCTCAGTGGCGGAGGTCTGGGACGGCACATGGTGTCCCACTTTCTTAGGCAGTCTGTCAGACTAGAGGCTTGGGGAGATACAGGTGATGCTGCAGGAGCTGTAAGGGTTTTAGCCAGAGGCTGGTGTGGACTATTTTGGGTGGGAGGGAGGTGAGTTCTCGGTGCAGGATGCTTATTGTAGTAGCTCTGGGAGGCTTGGAGGCTTGGAGGTTCGGGCACGTTGGGGGATATTGATTTGGCTAGAGATTGTAGGTAGCTCTAGGAGGCTTCTTACCCACTGAAGGTGAAGGCGTTCGTTTGGCTCCTCAGGAGAGGGAGACTGATGACCAGGAAGTGGAGGGCACGATGGGTCTCGATGCGAAGAGGTCTTGTCCGTTGTGTGGTCAGGCGGAAGAAGATATCGATCATTTGTTCTTTGCGTGTCCGGTGGTGACGCGGGTCTCGGAGCGGATGGAGGACCGGTGGTGGGCTCATGACTTTTACCAGCTTTTGGAGGTCTTTCAGATGTGGAGGGGTTGACATTAGGTGCAACGTGTTTCGATTGAAGAGATAGCGAGCTCGACTGTTGGCGATTTTTTGGGCTATTTGGTTAGATAGGAATGTTGTGTTCAGGGGGTAGCGCTCGTATGTGGAAAATATTGTTGGGTCTTGTTTGTCATTTATTTTAGGGTGGAGTTCTTGCGTATAATGTGAGCATTGTGCTCTTTTGTGTTTGATTAATACATTTGTGGGTGGTATCTAAAGGATTATCACCCTTTCCCCCCTCAAAAACAAAAGACAAATATATAAGTTATACATATATGTTATTGTATGTCTGAAATGATATAATTATGATATATTACAGTTTAATGATGTGTGTATGTATATATTTGTTATTGTCTACAACTCTGTAATGATATATAACTATTGAGGGAGAAGAGAAAAATGAAATTGCTATTATTAGAAATGCTAGGTCTCCTTTTCTATGGAGAGTTTTAGGGTAAATTACATAAGTAGCCCCCTCATATACTCAAAAAGATGACATATATACTCTTATAATAATACTAACATTCCCCTTCAAGTTGGAGCATATATATCTAACATGCCCAGCTTGGAACAAAGGAAATCATGACGCTTCCAAGGTAGTGCCATAGTGAAGATATCTGCCACTTGCTGCTCCGATGTAGTAGTAGGGGTGTATACTGTGCCAGAGGTCACCATACCATGCATAAAATGATTGTCTACCTGAATGTGTTTAGTGTGTTCATGAAACACTGGATTGGAGGCAATAAATATGGCCGACCTGTTACCATAGAACATTGGAACAAGTGTCTTGACCTTAACTCCTAGGGCCCTCAGAAAATTTATAAGTCACGTAATCTCACAACTGGCATGTGCCATTGCCCGATATTCTACCTCTGCATTGGATCTGGACACTACTGTTTGCTTTTTATTCTTCCATGTTACCAAGCTTCCTCCAAGAAAGGTAGCATAACCTGTGGTAGATCGTCTGTCTTCAGTACTCCCTGCGTAATCGGCATCGGAATATGCATGTACATCACAATGACCATTGTTCTTTATTACGCATCGGAATATGCATGTACATCACAATGACCATTGTTCTTTATGTAAAGTCCTTTCCCAGGACTTCCTTTTAGATACCGGAGGATAAGGCATACAACATCCAATGACTATACCTTGGGTTCTCCATATATTGACTGGCCCTGTTAACGGCATAACTGATATCAGGTCTTGTAACAGTAACATACAAGAGCTTCCCAACAATGCTCTTATACCTGTCTTTATCCTTAAACAATGGATCATCATCCTCGGGCAATCGACATGGTGATTCTGCAAGTACCATAGATGGTCGTGCACTTAACAATTTGGTTTCACTAAGAAGCTCAAGTACATACTTTGAGACAAAGACATTCCTTTGGAGTTTCTGACAACCTCAATGCCCAAGAAATAGCGTAGTTTTCCTAAATCTTTGATTACAAACACAGTCTGCAAATATGTTTTTGTATCCTGAATGCCTTGATTGTCATCCCCTGTGAGAAGCATATCAACATATACAACAAGAATAGTAGTTCCAGAGTCCTTTTGTCTTGATGAAGACAGAATGATCAGATGAAGACCAGAATCCAATCCCTTGTACTGCAACACTGAGCCTCTCAAATCAAGCTCGGGGGCTTTGCTTCAGGCTCTAGATAGCCTTTCTGAGCTTACATACCTACCCCCCCCAACCACAAAATTGGGTACACTTCCTCCTGCAAATCACCATATAAAAATACATTTTTCACATCCAAGTGATGCACTGGCTAGTGCTTATTTACCACAAGGGAGAGAATGACCTTGACATAGCATATACGAGCCACTGGGGAGAATGTATCAAAGTAGCCTATTCCATAAGTTTGGGTATGTCCTTTGGCTACAAGTTTGGCTTTCAACCTCTCAATAGGCCATTCGAGTGATACTTCACTATAAACACCCATCTGCAATCTACCACCTTACCTTCTAGTGGAAGATGTGTCAAAGTCCCATATACCTCAAGACATAAGAGCATCCATCTCATCTTGCATTGCCCGTTCCCAACCAGGATCTCGAAGTGTCTCATCATGATATTTAGGAACCACCATAACTGTAAGAGCTTTAGTAAACTTCTGCAAATCTGGACTAAGGTGATTAATAGCTGTATAATGGGTCACAGGATGTAAGGTACAAGATCTCACCGGCTTTCGCAAAGTAATAGGAAGCTCATCTGACTGTTGTGGTGGATTATCCAGATCTGATAATGGTGAGGGGATGTGAGGCTTTTCTTTGTCTTCTACCTGCATGGCTGCATGATAAGTACAGGAACATGAATAGAAGTATGTCGACGTTCTTAGGTGTATGAAAACCACTCTAGACTAGACCTCTCATGAGAGTAGTGTCTTCTTAATAAAAGAGACATCTGCAGATACATAATGTCGTCGCCCAACATGATCAAAACAGCGATATCCCTTTTGGGTTCGAGAATAACCCAAGAAGACACACTTAATGAACTAGGGATACAATTTGTCAGGGGTCCCAAAGAGGTGGACAAAGCATGTGCACCCAAAAATTTGTAGTGGCAATGCAAAAAGAGTGGTATTTGGTTGCAGCAAAAGTAACGGTGTGATTCCGTCAAGCACTGTGGAAGGAAGTCTATTTATCAAATATGTGGATGTTAGGATAGCATCCCCCCAAAAATTCATAGGTACATTCATGGCAAGCATTATGGCTCTGGTAACATTAAGTAAATGGCATAATTTCCGTTAGGCAACCCCGTTTTGTTGTAAGGTGTGAGGACATGAAATTTGATGAAGGGTATCATTGCTAGAAACAAAATTAGTCACATCCTTTTGCATAAATTTCAAAGTATTGTCACTATGAAAAATTTTGATGTGAGTAGAATAAAAATTATGTACTTCATTGAAAAACTTTAGAATAATAAAAACAATTTCAGATATATCATGCATGAAAAACGTCCAAGAAAGACGACTGAAGTTATCAACAAAGACCACAAAATACTAGTAAATATTCTTGTGAGTTATTGGACATGGATCCTAAACATCACAATGAACCAACTCAAAAGGTACTGAGCATCTTTTATTTCGTCTAGATGAAAAAGACGCACGGTGATGCTTGCCAAGATGACAAGCTTCACACTCTATACTATGTGGTATATTAGACTCTGGAAACATTTTTCGCAGACATGAAGTAGAAGGATGACCCAGTTGGCGATGCCAAAGAACTGGATCCATGGAATAGAGGCAGCACCAGCAAGCAAAGTAGAAGCATCAATGTAATAAAGTCCATCACGTTCAATGCCCCCACCCATCATCATCTCCGTTCGGATGTCCTAAAAATAGGCAAACTGTTCGTCAAATATAGCACGACATTTAAGTTCCTTATATAATCTATAAATAGATAATAAGCTTAACGGAAATTCTAGAGCACAGTAAACAGTAGACAACCTCAGCTTGTTTGAAAAATGAACCTCTCCAACTCCAGTGACAGGAGAATATGTACCATTTGCCAGATGAACAGAAGTGATATCCTTAGTCTTATGTATAGAGACAATAGCATCTTCCTTATTAGTAAGATGACTTGAATCACCTTAGTCAGCAATCCATGATGCAGAGGATGAAGTAGTGGCGAGGTGCGCAGAGCTACTAGTGGCAGCAAGAGAAGCCATAGTGTCTGAGGCAACAGGCTGGCGTAGAAGGGCCATCGGACGATTATAGTCATCCATCGTCAGAGTAGGAGTAGGAGATGACATAGGAGTAGAAAAAGTATCAGCAGAGGGAGGTGGCACCCCCTCAACCACTGCAACAGTAATGGAGCAATTTTTTGGATAACCAAATTTGGCCCAATATTTCTTCGAGGGGTGATTAGTCCTCTGATAGTGAACACAAGGTTCATTGACACGACCTCGTCTACGTCCACGACCACCTCCATAGCCACAACCCCCTCGAAATCCACCTCAGCCACTAGATGTAGCAAAGGCTGATGCCTCAGTGTTCGATGTCGTAGAGACAACTGGAAGATGACTAGCATGCACATGTATCTTTTGTAGAAGACCATACACTGTCTCCAAATCAGGCATAATTTCTAGGGCTAGAATATTCTCACGGGTAGATGAGAACTTAGCATTCAATCAGTCCAAGAATATACAGACTTGCCAAGTCTATCTCTAGCTAATCTGAGCATCACAATAGGAAGGCTGGAATACATTTAGCTCTTCAAAGAGCCCTTCCATCTCTGTATAATAATCAATTAGCGTTCTTTCTCCTTGAGACATGGACCATATACGGCGACATGCATCCGACAGATGAGCGTGATTGGATTTTTGAGAATATTTCTTGGATAGGCTCTCCCACATGTCCTTCGCCATCTTCTTGTATAATAAGTTTGATGCTATTTGTCGCTCCACACTATTCATTATCCAGTTTATCACTGGATAATTATCTTGCTCCAATTTTTCAAAATTCTTATGAGTTGACTCAGGAGGATTAGTAGTGAGAATCAGAAGCTTCTTGTGGCCACCCATAAATATCTTGAATGCTTGCATCCATAAGAGATAGTTTTGAGATCCATTAAGTTTGATAGTGGTCCCTTGGACCATCAAGGATGTCGAGGTATCCTAGAAATGAAGGCTAAGAGGTGAGCTCACAAAAGGGAATGAAGTATCCCTATTGTAATCACATAGGGCCATGTACAAGAAAAAAAAAGAATTGAAACAACTAGGAAAATAACAAAAGACAAATGAAAATGGAGTGGTGCTCGTGTATGGTTACGCGCTTCAAATGCAATTGCTCGAAGCCTTCATGGAGGAGATGGTGGTGGTGTGGAGCTAATGGAGGAGATGGTGGCGTGGGGAGAATGGAGATGGAGATTGTTGAGTTGTAAGGGGGCATTTGTTATTTCTTTTATCTTTAGGGGGTACTCATGTAATTTACCTAGTTCTCTTTTGTATAAAAGAGGGCTAGGGTTTCCTCTGAAGGCTAATGCAACTCTTTAGTTTTAACATGGTATTAGAGTAGCGATCCTAGGTCGATGCTCTGATATCCTACCAAATACCTATCTAAAAGAGATGATCAAATCACCAACATAAGGGGGATTTGATTATCGAAAACATGATGGAGCATGGCATTAGCAGTAGGGACGCTAGAGAGAGGTTTTCCAGCATTACCGCTAGCCACTAATCGCCACCACTAGTTGTGGGGGTTACTGCTGTCGCTGTTGGGCCGTATGGCTAGGCCAGCGTCATCGTCATCGGTGCTGTCGGTGTCGCTGGGTCGTATGGCATGACCAGCATCGCTGCCATTGGTTGCCACCGGCAGAGGATGATGTTCCTGGTGGTGCCCAGTCTTGTATGGTTTGAAGCTTGTTTCACATGATGAGCCTTCTCTCACGCATAGTGTTGTTGGTGATGAGTCTCCTCTTGCCTATGTTGGAGAAAGTTGATCCAAGACGATCAACTCCAGTTTCTACCGAGATCGTGTGTAGTTCAAGGAGTTGTTGAGAAGAAGATGGTCAAGAGTGCATGGGTGATCGACTCTAGAGCCTCTATTCATCTCACCAGAGATAGAGATCGATTGTAGGACCTCGTGATTCCACGGGGAATCAGAGATGTGTAGGTGGCCAATGGAGCAACTTCCCCTATTACAACAGTTGGATATGTAGATGCTACGTGTAGGTTGAAGATAGAGAAGGTATGTTATGCCCCTGAATTTTCCATGAATCTTCTGTCTGTGAGTAGAGTGTGTAGAGATCTTGGACGTTGTGTTATTTTTGATGAGAAGCAAACAAGATCGAGCCACAAGGGAGATTGTTGGCAGTGGCATAGAAAAGATGGTTTGTACTATTTGGACTTGCTCACATTATTTTCTGGGGCTATGTCAATCTCTCGTGATCCTCTACTATGACATCGTAGACTTGGGCATCCTTCCATGAAGAAGATGCGTCAGGTGTAGGTAGACTTATCTGACTCATTGACACTGGATTACGAAGACTGTTAATTGGGGAAGCATCATAGGAGTAGCTACCTCAGGAGAGATGTTGGTGTCAGTACAATATGCCCTTTTCCCTAGTATATTGTGATCTCTGGGGACTATTTAGAGCTGCCTCTACCAGTGGACACAAATATTTTGCAGTGATGGTGAATGACAACAGTAGAATTACCTGGGTGTTTCTAATGAAGGCTTGTAGTGAGATTCCTTCCATTGTTTAGCAATTTTTGTTTGAGGTGCAGACACAGTATGATACCACTATTTGGGTCTTTCGTAGTGTTAATGCACTAGAATTTATGCACAGTGATTTACAGGAGACCTTCTGTTCCAAGGGGATCATTCACCAGACATTCTGTTCTCATGCTTTCTAGCAGAGTGGGGTTGCTGAGTGCAAGTTGCGGCACTTGCTTGATATTGCTAGGACCTTAATGTCTTATATGAAGTTTTCTAGGCAATTTTGGGGTGATGCCATACTTTTAGCAGCATACTTGGTTAACTGGTTGCCATCTTCTGTGATTCATTGTTAGATCCCATACCAGGTTATACATCCTAAGTGTAGTAGGATTTTTCCCTTGCCTTTGTGAGTTTTTAGGTGCATATGTTTTGTCCAAAATTATGGAATTCGGGATAAGTTTGTTCCCCGTGCCACAAAATGTATCTTTCTTGGTTACTCCAAGACCTAGAAGGGCTACAGGTGTTATGATCCAGTTCGCAGGAGATATGGTGTCACTGCAGATGTGTCCTTTAAGAATATTCCTTACTTTTCAGAAGAAGGATCATCTATAGAGGTTACCATATAGGAGAGTACAAGTAGATGATTTCTCTGATGATGAGCCAACACAGCATGTTACCCCCTTAGATAATGGTGATTCGGATAAAGAAGAGCCTATGCAAAGAAAATCAAGTACCACATGTATGCTCCATCCTATTTCCCATTACACCACACGTTCCCATCTCCAGGAGGGAGACACAATTTGCGTTAGCTATCACTACTGTAGTTGTTCCCAGAGACTTTCTTAAGGCTTCCCACGATCTAAAGTGGAGAGCAGCTATGGATGAGATGCATGCTTTACAAACCAAGAAAATATGGGATCTTGTTCCATGTCCTAAGGGTGCCATAGTTGTTGGTTGCAGATGGGTGTACACCATCAAGTATAGAGTTGATGGGAGAATAGAGAGATATAAGGCCAGACTTGTTGCTAGGGGATTCATCTAGAGATATGGGGTGGATTATCGTGAGACATTTTCACCGATTGCTTGTGTTACTTCCATCAGGATTATCTTGTCTGTTGCAGTAGTTAAGCAGTTGCTTTTGATATAAAAAATATCTTCTTATATGGAGATCTTACCGAGGAGGTATATATGAGACAATCACCAGGTTATGACAGTCATGAGGAGCTTGTTTGTTGCCTACGGAAGGTTATTTATGACTTGAAGTAGAGCCTATGAGTTTGGTTTGAGAGGCTTAATTTGGAGATCAAGAAAGTGGGGTTCCAATGGTCTACCACTAATCGGACAAAGTATGGCGAGACATGGAGAGTAGTTATCTTGTCGGTCTATGCTGATGATATGATCTTAACTGGTGATGATATTAATGGGATAGCGTAGACGAAAGTCTTTCTTCAGTCCACCTTTATCACCAAAGATTTAGGTGACCTTCGTTACTTCCTAGGGATAGAGGCTGTTTGTCAGGAGGTTGGCTTATCCTTATCTCAGTGATAGTACACTTTACATATTTTAGAGTAGGTAGGACTTCTTGGGTCCAAACCTTCCGGGATATCAGTAGAGGCACCTTCTGGTCACAACACCGGTGAGACAGATACTTTGATGATGTTACCAGGTACCGTAGTACTGTTGGCCGTTTGTTATACCTGACTATTACACGACCCGACATTATTTTGTGGTCAGTCGAGCTAGTCAGTTCATGTAGGGTCTTAGATACAGTCATTGGCGAGGTGTCTCATCTTGAGATACCCAAAGGGTACCCTTAGGTGAGGTTTGTACTATAATGCGAGTGGCTCTCTTGAACTTGTGGCATACTCAAATGCAGATTATGCAGGGTCAATTGAGGACAGATGATTTACATCTGGCTTTGCCATCTATTTGGGAGGTAATTTAGTTTTATGGAGGAGCAAGAAACAAAGTGTGGTTGCTCGCTCTAGTGCTGAGGCAGAATACAGATCTATGGCTCAAGCTGCATGTGAGATCATGTGGATGATTGGTTTTCTACGGGATTTAGGGATGGAGCTTGACACACCTATGCCACTTTATTGTGACAATAAATCTGCTGCCTACATTGCCTGTAATCTTGTCTTCCATGAGTGGATAAAGCATATTGAGGTTGATTGTCACTTTATACGAGATGCAGTTTTAGAAGGCAAGTTTAGTACCCTTTATAAATCTTCTGAGTTACAGATTGCGGATATTATCACCAAACCGTTGAAGGAGCACCATGATTTTCTAAGAAAGAAGTTAGGCCTCATTGACACACACCCCAACTTGTGGGGGGGTGTTGAGTTGTAAGGGGGTATTTGTTATTTCTTTTATCCTTAGGGGGCACTCATGGAATTTGCCTAGTTCTCTTTTGTATAAAAAGAGGGTTAGGGTTTCTTATGAAGGCTAATGTAACTCTTTAGTTTCAACAGAGATGGAGAGGAGAGGATGGGGTGTGTGTGTTGGTGTGAGTGTGTGCATAAGATGGAGAGGAAGAGGGGGCTATGAGAGGTGAGGTGGGGTTTTTATAGAGTGGGGGGTAGGGTTTGGATAAGGTGCAAAGGATGGTGGTAGAAGGTTCTACAATCTTCTAGAAGGTGGGTGGTGTGTGCATATCCATAGTGGTGAGGTGGAGGTCAGGTGGAAGTGAGTTGGAGAAGGGTGGTAAGGTGGAATGATGATTGGGATGATGATGTGGTAGGAGAAGAATGGGGGTGTCTCATGGGGTAATTTGGTGTGGGTTTTGGGTTTAATTGGTTATTTTGTGTTGCATACATCTCCTTGTCTGTTTAAACACATCTTCGTTTTTCATTAAGCCCAGACTCTTTCTCCTCCTCAAGCTATGTTAGTCCTCCATAGGAAAACTTTCATTAAGCTCGATATATTGGGTATTCTCTTTCTTAGTGTAGGTTTGCAAATATGCATATGAGTTATATACAATGTATTAATGCATGAGAACCAACAAAAATAGGCATGGTACAAGTATGAATTGTGCATTTATCAGGTAGGCAAGTACCATGTGTATCACATGCGGTGCAGTGAAGGCCTCACATGGTGCGTGCGGAAGCAGGTAAACTAGTGTGCATGTGTGCTGTGGGTAGGAAGAAGAAGCACGATAATGCCACGCACATAGAGGAGAGCATGTGAAGGAGATAATGCACAGGAGAGGGCTGGTTGGTCGAGAATTCCCTGGGATTGTTTGCGCTTTAATATCATGTTGAAGAATTTTGAAATAGATTTTATTGAATGAGATTGATTGAAAAGAAAAATCTCTGACCCCTCTTAATATGGAAAGGTGATTACAATAGCAATCTTAATCCTACTAATTAATTTTGAAAATAAATTCAATCAAATCAAATCCTAATAAAATAGAAAGAGATAAAGCAAAATAACTTTACTTAATTTAACTAATCCTAAAATATCTCTTTTACAATTGCCACTTAAATTGTTCATCCTCACATTTGATTATGAAAATAAGAAATGTGGATGATATTTATGGAGGGTGTCCATAATTTTGGGTGGATTTACTAGACTTGCTACATGTACCCTTTTGACATTTCTTGTCGTACTTTTCCTTGTCTACATTGATTTTGCCACTTGGCCTATTAGGTTGGCTAAGGTTGCCTTATAAATGTGTCATTCAATTGGGTTCTTGAGTCTTGGTCAATAATATGATGCAAATTGTATTGCAAGAATGAAAGTTGCATTTTTTTTGGTGAACGTAAATTAACAACTTAAGAATAATTTGCTTTGATACCAAGATTGATGCAATCTAGCTATATTTAGGACTAAAATGCAATCCAATGAAAAATTATAATGACTTATGTGACGAGGCAAGAGATGAGGAGAGAGAGAGAGACTCATGGCGTGAAGAAGGGGGAGAGGAGTCCACATAATTGGAGATATTTTATTATGGAAACTTAAGAAACAATATAGTGCATTGATCTCTATATAAAGAGATCCAATTACCAAACTAAAAATAGTGAAATGCAAAAACAAACCCTAACAAATCATTTTCTAATAGGATTCTTTACTTGACTAATAAGACATTCCTAAAATACTTAACCAACAAGTAATTAATAGACTTGACAATTAACATAACAAACCAGATCCATGTGATCTCCACTCGACCACCATGGACATGCCACGTGTACTGTTCAGGAAATCGTCTGCTTAGGTTGAGTAGGTGCTTGTATAGGCGTCAACAGATCTCTTTTCAAACCGAGTAGTGCTATGTGATCCTGTGTCGGGTTTGGCCTAGTAAACAGGCCGAGCAGGCGTTTACTCGGCCGCATACTCACCCGATTTTGAGATAGGGCCACCTAATTTGAGTGTTTGAGAGATTTCTTCTTTTTATCCTTTTAGTTATTGTTTGACATGATATCTTGATTTTAGATTTTTGATTCTTAGTAATATATTTTGATTTAGGTTGATTTGAAGTTTTTGATTTAGTTTTCATTTTAGGTTCTTGCTTTAGATCTATTGTTTATGTTCATTGATAATAAATATAAACATTTGGATTCTAATCTCTACATTTTTTTTCAAGATGTCTAATATTTTATATTCTAAGTTGTGTCCTAATTAAAAAGTAGGAGTATTAATTATGTTATTTTTATTATACTACTTGAGGTAGTTGTATAGTTATAGCAATACATATAACACAAATTTTAATAAGCTAACTAGTTATTTTATATTTTTTAAAATAAAAAATGCAGACTGGCATACTCATCTATACACTTGTTTGAATACCGCATACTCTCTATGTGGGGACCTAACTAACCGCATATTGTACACTGACTTCCTAAACCTTAGCCACGTGTCCAACACATGGCTTCAACACTCCCTTTCAAGTTGGACTCCCAGAGAAGTCAAACTTGTAGAGAAGTTACGGTGAGGTTTAATCGTCCCAAGAAACAGGTTGGACTTTCAATTTCTTTCTCTTAGTTCTTTATCTCTTCTCCTTTATGCACTCCAGGAGCTTTGTCAGTGAGTATATGTAGTTTCTCCTGACCATCGATGAAGATTTTGAAGGTACGTGCCCATAGGATATTGTTTGAGGCCCCCATCAATTTGAACCACAATCTTTGCCTATGAGGTGATTGAGGAATCGGCATCTCCTTCATGCACTCCAGGAGCTTTGTCAGTGAGGATATGTAGTTTCTCCTGACCATCGACGAAGATTTTGAAGGTACATGCCCATAGGATATTGTTCGAGGCCCCCATCAATTTGAACCACATTCTTTGCCTATGAGGTGATTGAGGAATCGGCATTCACCATGGGCACACGCACTGGTATGTGTGCACAAAAACCTGGTGTACAAATCAAGGGGACTTCTCGACAAAAACTTGAGCACGCATGGAGATAGGCATTCTTATGTGAGGGGTATCCCACGCACAAGAAGAGCAGGCGTGGTCTCTTTTTCATGGACAAAACTAAGGTGATGCATAACTCTTCTCTCACATATGTGGAGATTGGTCTCCATGTGTGAGATCCTTCACACAGTTCTCATGACTTTAGGCATGCATGATAAAATGCTCTGGTACCATGTGACGAGGTGAGAGAGAGTCACGGCGTGAAAAGGAAGGGGGAGAGGAGTCCACAGAAATTGGAGAGATTTTATTATTGGAACTCAAGAAACAATATGATGCATTGGTCTCTATATAAAGAGATCCAATCACCAAACTAAAAATAGTAAAATACAAAAATAAATTCTAACAAATCCTTTTCCTAATAGGACTCTTTACTTGGTTAACAAGATATTCCTAAAACACTTAACCAACAAGTAATTAATAACAACTAAGATAACAAACCAAGCTACTAAGATCTCTTGGATTCCATGATGGAGATCCACACGATCTCCACTTTACCACCATGGATGCACCACGTGTCCAACACGTGGCTCCAGCAACTTCACTGATCAAAATCCAAGGACATACCAACAAATTGATCTTGACTTAGAACTGTAACAACCCAGTGCAATCAACCATAGATTGGTGTTAGGTTTGGTAGTGAGCTAATCAAGTGAAAGATTTATCACAATGTCCTATAGACTGCACAATCTTTTTTTCTTTAAAAGAGGCTGCACAATCATCCTACAGTAAAATGCAGCATAAACAACAAAAAATAAGGGATTGATGTGGATAACTAATATGAAATGTGAACTAGTTGTTACCCAAAATAGAGGAACTTGTGCAATGATTACAGAACCTGGTGGACCTATTTGCAACTATTGAGGATAATGTATTTAGAATAGATGAGTAATTAGATTCACTACGAGATATATGTAGTACTTGGTTGTTTAGTCCCACCTTTCCTATTGAGGAGGGTTTGTTAGAGTGGGTGGTCTATATAAGAGTTAATGCAACCTTGTCTTCTTATGAAGAATTGATACAATATCCACCCTATAGGGACCATTCTTCAATGGTTTTTCCCATTCCCCTTTAAGGGGTTTTCATGTAAATCCTTAGTCTTCTTATGATATCATGTTGGTGTGTTTATTCTATTTCTTACTTTGACATCATGTTGGATTTGTAGTTTCTTTTGAGATGAAGCTTCTTGACCCTCTTTTTGATGTATGCTCCTGGGGCATTGTGCCACCTACATCTCGTCCCACTTGACTTATTGGTGTTAGTAGTGAAGGGTTTGATTTTATCGACCTCGTGACATTGCAAAAGCTCAAAAACACGAAAAAGAGGCATTTTAAAAATTTTCGAACATAAGATTGAAACGGTGCTATAAATCGATCAAGTAATCGAAAACGAAAACATTTATGACTGGAACCACATGGGAGGAACTAGTTTCCTTCCCCACAAGACAAGGGATTATACTTTCACGAGGTGGTGTGGTGCAACGACTCAAGATGTGGTACTTCCTTAAATAAATCCTAGAAGAACACTAATCGCTCCTCTGCAACGGATGGATGAGACCCTTGTGTCGTGGAGGATGAATCCCACACATGATTTATGAACTCCTTCGTGAATTTGAAGTAATACTCCCCTCGAAATTTGAATCAACCTCAAGAACACCTTCAAGTAGTTGGTTGGCTCAGAGAGAAGCTGGTCGATCGAGCGAAGGGGGCACGTGATGAAGGGGTTGCAGCTTCAACCCCTTTGTAGTCGGTGGACCGGTTCACTAACCGATCGACCGACTACTAAGGGAGGTGTCGACCAATAATTTTATTGGTCGACTGGTTATTGAAGGTTGTAGGTGTGCACCTCTTTCTCCTCCTAGCAGCTGCAACTGCTGTTGTTGTTGGTGGTGGATTTGGTGGAAATAAATCAATTGACTTGATTGAAAGTTGCAATTAGGGTTTTTCCGTTGGGAGATATTTATAGGGATTCCTAACCTAAACCTAAATTGATGGGATCCATTAGATCCTCATCCAATGGATGAGATCAAATCCTAATTGAGATATGCATCATTAGCTCATAATAAATTATGTGAAGTTTAGATCTAATATTCAAACTTAAATTAATTGCAATTCAACACTTGAATTTTGTATCTAATCAAATTAGGTGTAATTAATTACCAAATCAAATGTAATTTAACTCTTTAAATTATAATTGATTTATCCTTCAATGAGGAATCTATTAAAGTCACTATTGGTTTGATCACTTCAATAATGAACTCATAGGATAGGTGGAAATTTAGTATTTTTCCCTTTCAAGTATTCCGAATACTCATAAATCCTTTATACTTAGAGGAAAATATTATCCTGAGGTCTAATCACATTATATCGCTATCATTCCTTTTTGGATAATATTATTTTTGATATCTTTTTGTATCATTGGGATGAGAACGAAGATCAAAACCTTTCCCAAAGGTCTATCTTCTTTTCTTGCCTTAAGTCTGATTAGGATTCTGCGACAGCATATGGAGTTGTCATTTCTAATATACATAGAGTAAGCTCATGCCTCCAATCAATTACACACACCTATGTAATAGATTTATGTTGAGAGATCATGCACTTTCTGTCCCTTTCCAAATGCATCGGCTTTTCAGTGTCAGCACTAAGGTGGGTGCATCAACTATTGGTTTACCAAATGTATGTGAACATAGACACATATTTGTCTCAAGTCTAAGGATACGCTTTCTCCATGACAACATCAGAGGACTTTTGTTATCTCTTGTATCATCAGGTTAACTCCTTAACCCGACTTGCGTGACAGTTAATTTTGTTTTGAACAAGTAGGGGTGGTTATCCCTTGTGTGATAGTTATTGAATTTCTATTCGAGAACATCAATCAAGCAATGACCTTTAGAGAAGGTTTCCATCCCAACTTAGACCGAAAACACATGATTAAATTAGATGGTTTCTTGATGTGCTATTAGAATTTCTAAACTGTTTAGATCTCTGAATCAACACACATGGATTTTATTCAATCTGGTTAAATATGTGACTCTGATAGTACTAAGGGACCCAGATCATATATCGGAAAATAATAAAATTCTTTATTTAGATGAAAATGTAATCCTATCATATAACTTAGATGGCTCGCTCAGGACGTATATGATCCAACAAGCAAGGTAAAGAGGAGACTTATACAGGTGGAAGACTTTTTCTTTAACGTTATTGCTTTCAACCATCTTAGTCTTTAACCAAAAAGTTGCAAAGAAAAATGTGGCATCAATACAAGGTTCTTTTAAAAGGGATCCCAACACAAGGGATCGTTGTTGCACCTTGTAGCAAGGGAGGATGGTTGTCAGCACATTAAATAGGGTGATTTTGATTGGGGAGTGCTCCACCTCGCAACCTTTAATGATGCCTTGTTGTTAAAGTGGGTGGTGAAGATATTGGAGAATGGTAATGCATTATGGAATAAGATCTTGTTCTCTTGCTATAGCAACCTTTAATGATGCCTTGTTGTTAAAGTGGGTGGTGAGGATATTGGAGAATGGTAATGCATTATGGTATAAGATCTTGTTCTCTTGCTATAGCCTATTGGAGGACTCTGAGTTGTCAGGACGATAATTATCCTTGACATCACCACATCACCTTTTTGATGTAGTCTGTGTGTATTTACACCTTATTTCAGGTACCTTTTTGAGCTGATTATTAGGAAAGGAAGAACTTTCATCTTTTGTATAAATGATGGGTAGTTTGATAGCTTTATATTACTTAGGAATTTTTCTCGTTGTGGATTGAAATTCGATTGTTGATTGCAGGGAGGGGCCTATGGAAGAGATAGAGGTATGTGGATGCCATGAATAGGTCACAATTTGTTGGAGGCTAGGAAGGTGGATTTGGAGATTTTATTATTAGAAGTTGCGGGCTTTTAGCTTGAGACAAATTTATAAGATTCTTTACCTTGACAAAGGATGAATTCACCCTAGAGGGGAGGTAGGGTTGTTTGTGTGTGTGGTGGGGAAGGTGCAGGGGTTCAATTAAAAGTTTTAAATAATTGTACAATAATATCCACTAAAAAAGGGAAGTTTGCATTTGTGCCCTTCAACATGGAAGGAGAGGTAGAGAGGCTTATTTCCTCCGTCGACACCCTTGCGGTCAAACTTGCTATCACATATCTAGGGCTTCCATGGAAAGGGGAGAGATTAGTGTCTGCAGACTGGAAACATGTTGAGGAGAGGGTAAGTAGGAAACTTAATGGATGGAGTGTAAAATTGTTGTCCAGGGGAGGCAAGTTGGTGTTGGTCAAGGTAGTTTTATCGACCATCCTAGTGTTCTATCTATCCATGTTCAAGTTGTAAAAAGAAGATTCTCTTCAAGCTAGAGGTAGCCGATAAAAGATTTTACTGGAAGGGTTCGGACCATGAGGGATGCTTCCTGCAGTTCGTCCCTTGGCAAGATATTTGTAGATTTAAGAAAAGAGGGTATGGGAATTAGATCTTTGGAGTTCAATCAATTTCTACTTGTGAAGTGGGTGGTGAGGTTCCTTACTGGGGTTAAGGCTTGGTTGAGAGGTTGTTGATGGGCTTGTATAGTCCTGTTGATGTTGCTCTTGGGTGGTCTGCAATTCCTTGCTCGTCTACTTTTTAAATAACGGTGTGCCTTATTATTCAACATGGCCTCAATTCCCCCTTTTCTTGACTCAACCGAACGGGTGACTCCTTTTACTTTTGGAAAGATGATTAGACAGGAAATGACACCTTCTCAAGTATTTTCCCACATTTGTTTGGGTTTGCAGCAAATAAGGATGCTCTCATTAATGAGTTTTGGGATGATATCTCCTCGTGGTCTCCTATACTATAGCCCGGTCTACCTCACGCCTCCTTGGAAGAGTTTCAAAGATTGCTTGAACTTCTTGATGGGGTTGCTCCTATTGCTTCATCGAGGGATAGGTACACTTGGAAAGATGGGAGCTTCTCTGTTGGGAGAGAATACAAGAAGATTTCTATGGAGGGTGGTGAATTTTGGACAAAATGTGCCAACATTTGGAAGTTGCAAGTACTGCAAAAAATTAAGATTTTTCTTTGGCTATTTAGAAGGGAGAAGATGGTTACTAAGTTGCTTAGGATGAGGTGGGAAGAAGGTCGAGATGTCTCATGCTCTCTCTATGATGCGGTAGATGAGGACCTACATCTTTTCTCGTCTTGTTAGTATTCTGTGGAGATTTAGAGGGTTCAAATTCAAGGGGTAGATGCATCTTCATTTGATGGGTGGTGGACTCCTTTCCAAAGGACTGCTTATTAGAATATAGTTGGCTGGGTCAAAGCTGTTGTGGCGTTATTGTTCATTTGGATGTAGTGTAATGTTGCCATCTTTAGAGGGGAGTGGGTTTGGGTGGATCATGTTGTAAGGGAAGCTAATTTCATTTCTGATTTGTGGCTCCAAAAGCTTTTAAGTCCATACCTTTATTTTAATGAAAATCTTTGGATGATTACCAATCTTTGGTAACCTTTCTTTATCTCTCAAAAATAAATTAGTAAAAAAGGTACGACAATATCAATCACAAAGAGATATACCGATAGTTAGAGTGGTTCCTTGAATGAGTCAATACTTTTCCCATGTCTACTAACTTAGGATTTTTTTTTTTTTGAAAAATAAGAGGGTGGTTATCCGAGAGATAACTGCCCAAATTCATTCCAAGAAAGCATCAGTACAAGACCATCTGACTTACAAAGAGAACCCCCATAGAGACACCAGGGAAGAAATGGATGCGACAAAATTCTCCACATATGATCTATCACCCTTAAAGACCACACCATTTCTCCTCAGCCACACACCCCACAACATAGCCAACACTTTGGCTCTCTCCTTGTTGGACTGGAACGAGCTCGCACCCACATGGACATTGCCTCTCTGGAAAGATGACCAGAAATTGGCCATGTCTCCACCGTCTATCCAACCAATGCCCATTCTCCCCCAAATCTGTTCTACAAATGGGCATTGGAAGAAAAGGTGCTCTACGTCCTCATCCGCCTCACCAGAGAAGACACACCTCACATCGTCCGTTTGGGCCCAGCTTACCCTCCAAACCTTTGTGACGATTCTTCCCCTTCGCAACAGCCAGGCGAATATCTTGACTTTGAGCGGGCAATCCACCGACCAAGTAAGTCTGCAATCTTTTGCAAGATCGGGAACTGTGTTATGCGATGTAAGACCAATCCGACATAACACCTTCGCAATAGAAAAGTCACTACTATCCCAAACATGTCTGTCTTCTCCCATGCCTGGAGTCCATCCATTCTACTAAGGGTTTTCAACATCCAATCTACTAAGAGAGTGAAATCCACTATAAAAATGGCATAATTAGTAGGTAGTCTCATCCCCAATGCAAGCAATGTGAAGATAATCAATGATAGAAATTAAGAAGAATACACAATTTAACAAAAGCTTAAAACCAATGCCCTATGCCTCCTTAAGGTTGTTAATTTAAATGCCAATTTTTCTTCTCAAGAAAAATTGTTGAGTGAAAAAATTGGAATGAATGTGGGAGTGCTAAAGAAGTCTCAATGAATAGGAATCACTGTGGATTGTATGTGTGGAAGTGTATGCGTTCTCGAGGACGGGGGCACCTAGGAGGTGGATGTTGGCTTCTTTGGATCTCCCCATAGTTGAACATGGTGATGGGCAACTTCGATTGCTAATGTTATAGAGGATGAGGTTTGGTTGGCTATTCATGTCTTGAAGGTTGAGGATTCCCTTGGATCGGATGGTTTTTAGGTGCTATTCTATAAATAGTTTTGGAACTTGCTGAAGCCTGATTTTGTGGTAATGATGAGGGAGTTTCCCAATGAAGCCTAATTTCATGGTCTGTAGTGGGGGGCTTCTATTGGGCTTCACATTACTAGAGGATAATTCTCTCTTGATGATGATTTCGCAGTCTGCGGATGACGGGCTCTTTTTTGTTGAAGGAGAAAGAAAGAGGATGAGGAGGTGGCTCTGGTCGGGGAGATCTCTGGCTGCAAGTTAATCATGTTAAATTTTCTTTTGTTCCCATCTATATGAAGGATGAGGAGGTGGCGGTGTGTTCTCAGTTGTGCACAACTCAACATGCTTTGCCTTCTGTTTATCTTGGCTTGCCTTTGAAGGGTAAACAACCTTTTTAGGCTATTAGGCCCCATTGATGGATATACTTGAGAGGAGGTTGGTTGGGTGGTGTGGTTGCTTGCTGTCTAGAGAGGGGAGGCTGGTCCTCTTGAAGGTCGTCATGTCTACTATTCTGGTTTTTTGCCTTTTGGTTTTTAGGTTGCCTAAGAAAGTTTTATAGAATATTGATAAGTTGAGAAAGAGGTTTTTTTGGAAAGGTTCAGATCATCTTGATTAGTTTTTATCTCTTGGTGGCTTGGGATGACGTCTTTGTAGATCGAAGAAGGGGGTTGGGGGTCTTGAAGCTCATCGAATTTAATGACGACTTGCTAGGTGGGTGGTCAAACTAATGCTGAATTGTGATACCTTGTGGCATTCGCTGTTAAGGGACTCGTATGGCTTATCGCTATATTGGACACAGGTGATCAATCATGTGCCTGGCCCTTTAGCTTTCTGGAGGGGCCTGATTCATGTTATGGGTAGGGTGTCCGCCAATTCTCACCCAGTGTTGGGGAATGGCTCAACCTTTAGATTTTGGGAGGATGATTGGACTGAGGTTGAAGGCCTGGTAGAGGTGATGCCTAGATTATATGCTATTTTGGTTGATAAGCCTGGTAGAGGTGATGCCTAGATTATATGCTATTTTGGTTGATAAGAATAGGCATGTGCTATAAGTGTGGGATGATGCCCACAACGCTTGGTCACCTACTTTTGGTGGTGTTCTTTCAAGTGCAAGACTTCAAGACCTGCAGCTATAGTCTTCCATCATCCAGGAGTTTAAGCCAAACATGGGGGGACTTGACAGTTTGGCTCGGATTGGGGGGGTTTTCTCGGTTAAGAAAGTTATCATTTTTTTTGTAGGCAGGGGTTGGTGGTGCAAACTCTGTGGTGGTAGCGGATTGTTCTTTTCAGAAGATGAAGACGCCCCTAAAGGTGAAAATCTTCTTATGGCTTTTGCACAAGGGAAGACAGGTTACCAAGGTCTGAAGGAGTTAGTGGTTTCTTGAGGTAGAAACCACTTGTTCACTTTATAGGCATGGTGATGAGGATTGCTATCATTTGTTTTATCTTGTGAGTTTGCCTCCTCGCTGTGGATGGAGATGGGGTTGTAGTGCTTGACGCGGTCATCTTTTGAGGATTTCTGGGTGGGTTTTCGTGGTGGCATACAAATTGGTACCCTGTCATGGATAAAAGTTGCTGCTGGGCTTTGCACTGTTTGGTTGTAGAAGAATAGATCTATTTTTAGAGATGACAGACCTTGGGTGGAGAATATTGTGTGGGAGGCAACTTTTATGTTTGATTTTTGGATGGAGATGTAATATGTTCTGTACTTTTGTTTTGCAGTGGAATGAAGTGGATGGTGACTGACCTCTAGTAACTGTCTTTTCCCCTTTATGAAAAAAAAAGATTTTAATGGTGGTCATTAAAGGAAAAACTAATTAGCAAATCACGATGAGGTCAGCAAAATCAGGGAAATCCAATTTGTCTGACAAGTCACTTATTGGTAGAAGTCATGTGTATTAGTTCATGTGCATTGCTGCACACAGCTTATAGTTTTTGGAATTAGTACAAGAAACCCAAACTGTAAGTGGTATGTGTTGGTGCAAGGTGTGTTGGATTAATACATGTGTACTGGCGCAACCCTTCTTGACTAGTGCATATCACAAGCTATGACATGCATAGACTGATACGGTTCTGTGTTTATCAGTAGGATAGTCAGCTTGTGAGTAACATGTATGTATGCACTCTCTTTAAGACTTGTGCACACCTACTTTCTTCAGGTTTCACATCTGGAGAAACCTTTTCAGGAAAGAGTAAAGTTCAAAATTTTAAACTCTACCAACTTTGGTGTGCCTGTTACATTGAAGTGGACTAATGCAAGACTAATTCATTTGTTTGTGGATTGGTGCATCGTCCATTTAGTTTTCTTTGAACTTAGTAATGTAGTGAAAGTTATATGTCTATATTATTTTTAAGGCTATGTTATCAAATTTATTTCCTCAAGGAGGCTTAACAACATTCTAAAAATAAAACAAAAATTTTCCTGTGCTTTAACCTTGCCACTATGAGCTTGAGTTCTTTAGCTTCCATGATGCTTGGTCCACTTTTCTTAACCCAATCATGAACCTTGTTCATTCTTGAGCTTTATATTCATGACATTCCTGCATGGTTATATATTCAATTATAATCCAATTTATTTAATTTGTGGAACATGGTTCTGACAAATTATAGTGTCAAGAAATGTTATAGGCTTCTTAGAATTGAGGCAAGGCATGGGAACATTGATGTTGGTTTGGTTTATGGTTGTCTCTGGATCCTTAAATTTCCCTCGAAGATTAAAATTTTCATACTTTCTAAGGGAAAGATTCTAAGCTTTGTGGAAAAGATGGATGCTTGATTTGGATGTTCTCTATGCCTTCCATGGAGTTTCAGAGAGTTGTGCTGACCTCTTTTTCGAGTGTGGTTGCTTAAGGGAAGCTTGTGATTTAACATCTTTGGTTGTATTCCAAGATGCTTTACTTGATAGTTTGAAATTAGATTTTAGTGGGTGGATGAGGATTGTTGTGGATTGCTTGTCATTGTGGTTGTAAAGTGTCAAAGAAAATTCTAAAATTAGGAACTAGGAATAAGGATTAGGATTTATTTCTTTCTATATTTAGAGATATGATTGGATTTGTTTTGTTAGGATATAATTTGAGTTGAATCCTTGTTAGGATTAGTATTCTATTATTATAATCCCTTTCTCTATATAAAGAAGGATAAACTCTTTCTTTTCATTCAATGGAATCCAATTATGAAAACTCGCGCATGGTATTAGATCAGGCCTAATCTTGGGACTCGAATGTGGTCTCTGGCTACCTAGAGGAGCCGTTGGTCCCTCTCTACTACTTAAGGGTCATGCAATGCCCCTTTTGCCTCTGCTTATGACAACTACTGCCGTTCTATCTCTACTTGCGGTCTTAAGCATCGCCTTGCTGTTGAGATCTTCCTTTTGCCCCTCTTCGCCTCCATATCGCCCCTCTTGCTCACCAGAGCACTATCAAGCGCCACCACTACTGTCGTGCGACCTCTCTCCATTGCCGCACTAGCTTACTGGACTGAACTCGACCCTTACTCTGATCGGTAAGGCACTTCCTCGCTTCCAAGAGCCTTGTGCAGTTGGTTTGGTTGACTAAATTAGTTCGAACCTGACTTGGATCAACCGATCGATCTCCTCTTACATGATTGGACATTGGAATAGTTAGAACAAATGAATCCAATGCTTTATTCTATAACCCTACCTCTCAATATATGGAGCAATATATAGAGGTGGGAAAATTACATGAATACTTGAAGAAAAAGAGAATAATACAACTAATGAGAGATAACAAAATAACATGAAAACCCTAGGGCTAACACTTCTTAAGCTGGAGCATAGATGTCAATTATGCTCAACTTAGAACAACAGTTATCAAACAAGGACCAAGCCAATGCCATGGTGAAGATGTCTATTGTTTGGTCCTCAAAAGAAACATGTTAGGTGAGAATAAGGTCTCTCTGGATCAAGTCACGTGTGTAGTGAGAGTGTACCCCTCTCTATGTGCTTGGTTCTCTTATGGAACATGAGATTATTGGCAATATAGCTAACTATGTTGTTGTTGCATTTCGTCTCCGTAAGAGTATCAACCATCATGTGCATGTCTGGCAGGATATAGCCCGGTACTTGGATTCTACACTAGATTTAGAAATACTGGCTTGCTTCTTGCTTTTCCAGGTCACCAAGTTTCGAGCAACATAAGTACAAAAATCAATGGTAGATTTCCTATCTGTCGAGCACCCTGCATAATCAGTATCAGAATAAGCCACAATACTCACGGAGATCTTCATTGTGAATAGGATCTGCTTCCCTGGTGCCTCCAAGTATCTCAACACTATCATCACGACATTCTAGTGCTATTTAGTGGGCTTATCAATGAACTGTTTCAATTTCCCGATTGCAAGGGAAATATCAGGTCTCGTAATTGTTAAGTACATAAGCTGGTTAACTAGCCCTAGCCCTTAATACTGATGATTGTCAATAGCCTTTGCCCCCTCATCATACAGACACGACTTAGGATCCATAGGAATATTCCTTGTTTTCCCCTCCAACAATGCCAATCTTCTGCAACAAATGCAATGCATATTTCCTTTGGGAAAATCACAACATCCTTTTTGCTACGGGCAACCTTTATCCTCAGGAAGTATTTGAGTGGTCTAAGATCCTTCATAACAAAGTCCTTGCAAGACATTCCTTGACCTCAGTGATGCCAGACCCATCATCTTTTGTGAGAATAATATCATCAACGTAAATAAGGAGTGCTACCATACCCTTTGTAGTTTTCATGACCAATAATGAGTGATCTGGAGACAATTTATGGAAGTCAAGTGTCTGCATAACCTCAGAAAGCTTCTGAAACTAGGCCCTGGAGCTCTGCTTTAGACCATAAATGTCCTTACGCAATCGACAAACCTTGGAACACTCCCTCTGAATCTTATAACTCGGTGGTTACTGCATGTATACATCTTCCTGTAAGTTCCTATATAGGAATGCATTTTTTACATCCAGTTGATGAAGAGGCCATTCTCACTACACTGTAACAGATATAAGTATATGCACTGTAGGAAGCCATGTGACTGAAGAGAACGTGTCGAAAAAGTCCACATCATAGGTCTGTGTGAACCTTTTGGCCACAAGACGAACCTTATATCTTGCGACTGTTCTGTTCGGTTGATACTTAACAGTGAAGATCCATCTGTACCCACAATAGATGCACTTGGTGGTAGATCAACCAATTCCCACGCCGCTCGTGAGTGAAGTGTAGCATCTGATCCTCCATGGCTTAACGTCATTTTGGATCAAGCGTGGCCTGCTAGTGAGTTGTGAGAACTTGTGTAGTGGACAAGACTTGGAAAAACATGCTATATGCTCCTCTAAGAAAGATTGTGGACACAACGTTAGAAATAGAATATCTGGCACAACTTTGTGGAGCCTTGCAAACTGTAATCGGAAGATCCAAATCCTTTGAAATGTGGTCATCGCCATGGACCTCCCTCGGTTGCTCAGAATGTATAGGAGGAACACCACTGTTGCCTTGTAACAATTTTGCATCATTGTTGGACACAATCTCATCAGTCTGTAAGGTACTTGTAGTTACCTAAGGTGGTAGAGGCTCTAGCATGGAAGAGGGAGGGGGTTGCTACCTATAAGTGATGGGAAGCCTGTATATGTCAGGAGGCTCACATAACCTCTTAGGTTCTGAGAGTAGTGGCTCAGATTGTGGTGGCATTGGATCAGTGATCGGGATTGCCTCTAGAGGCATAGGAGGAATAGGGCATTGGTGCCTCAGTAACCTCAGGAGAAAGACTTCTCCTGGGAATGGAAAAATATGGGACTGATTCGTAGAAGGTGACATTTGTACTTAACACAGTGGTGTCTTCTAGTCAGATCATAATATCTGTACCCTTTTTGTGTTCTCGAATATTCAAGAAAGATACACTTGATAGCACGGGGAGTAAGCTTATCCATGTTGGACTCATGGATATGCACAAATGTAACACAACCAAAAATTTTGGATGATACTTTGAATAGATCACTGTTTAGAAACAATATAGAATAAGGAACTTGCTTGTCAAGAACTGTAGATGGCATTCGATTAATAAGGTAGCATGTAATCAACACAGCATCTCCTCAATATCTGTACAGGACACTGTTCCGAATAAAGGGGGTTCGTGCAACATTTAAGATATGTCAATGCTTTCATTCTACCACACCACTCTATTGGGACGTGCAGGGACAACTTATTTGATGGATGATTGCATGGTCCTGATAGAGCATTCAAAGAGGTGGTGCAAAAGTCTAAAGCATTATCTGATCGAATGTTCTTTACCTTGGCCTCAAACTGATTCTAGATCTTTACCAAAAAGGCACGAATCATATCGCTAGCTTTAGGCCAACAAGAATATCCAAGTGAGATGAGAGATCATCCACAATCGTCAAATAGAATCTGTGCCTTAGACGATTTGGGGTCTTACTAGGTCCCCAGATATCTAGATGAAGTAGCTGGAACAAGTTTAGTGACCCCCGATTTTAACTCCTTGGAAAGGTACTCCTATGGTGCTTCCCAAGTTGACACACCTCACATTGGAAGGTGGAAGTTGAAGGAATTTGTGGTAACATCCTCTAAAGTTTTTGTAGAGGAAGATGACCAAACCAAAGATGCCACAAGTAGTTGGAGGCACTCCTTGAAGGAAGAGAAACATGACCTACATGGGGTGATTGTAGAAGACGATAAACTTGGCCTTCTTTACGACCACACCCAATGGTGCGTCTTGTAAGAACATCTTCAAATGTAAGAGATTGCATCGAAGACTGCCTTGTAGTTCAACTCCTTTGTGATTTGGTTAACCAAAAGCAAACTTAGTGGGAAGTTTGGGGCGAGAAGAATATTTTCCAGTTTCATGTGTGGAGTTACATGAACCTCCCCTTGATCAGGTATGGGAGAATGTCACCGATTAGCAACTTGCACGGTTTTGTCTGATGGGACTAGACGGATAGTGGAGAATTGTCTCGCATCACTACAAATGTGTTGAGATGTGCCTGAGTCAATAAGACAATCTGCTTCCTCTAGGACACTTAGCTTCTGCTTGATATGTACCATGTTGACTAAATACTCAAAGCAGCATCCCATACTCACTCCTGGGAACGGCAATATCATGTGTCCCTCATGGTGAGCAGAAGCATTATGCTCAATAGTAGGGACTTTTTTCTCCTTTGGTTCTAGTCGAAGAAGAGTATACTGCTTATCATGACCTTCTCTGGTCATTAAACATGTCGGTGACCATTAAGTGTAATTGGTCTCATCTACTTTCACCACAGGACCAAAGCAGGGGTTCTTGTACACCCCAGACTCAGAGATACTCTCCAATGTCACTTCAAACAAGTTTCAGATGCTATATCAACTTCAACCAAAACCAACCAACATCCACGCACTCAGGAGGAAGAATATCCGACCATCAAGCAGGAACAAAAATTCCTGTCAACACAAGAGCACATCACGAAATAGGAAGAAGCCCCTCATCAACCACGAGACCTTCTCAATCTGACGCGGCAATCTGAAGACCGAAAGGAAGTACGATGGCATGGAAGCCAGAATCGCCTTCACCAAGGTCAATCGCCCACCTCTAAATAGGAGCCTGGAAGACCACCCTACCAACCTTCCCTCCATCCTTTCTAGTAGCAAGATCCAATCCTGTACTCTAAGACGACAGTCAGATAAAGGAAGGCCCAAGTACACCAACGACAAGGAACCCACCTCTATCTCCAAGGCAGCACCTACCCTTTCCGTCTCCGTGGCGGACAAATTGAAAGGAATAAAAGTTGATTTCTGATAATTAATTGGCAATCTGGATGCCTCACCAAAGAGCTCCAGAAGGATCCTCATCCTCCTCGCCTCCAACTCCGTTCCCTTGACCAGAAAGAGCGTATCATCAGCATACTGTAGGTCCATGACCTCCCTAACACCACCAAACTCAAAGCCCTTAAACAGGGCCCTACTACATGCCCTATGTGTTGCTCGTGCAAGAGCATCTACCGCAAGAACAAAAAGCATAGGCGCAAGAGGGCAACCCTGCCTGACCCCTCTTCTAGGCTGGACCCAACCTCTTGTCGGGTTCCCGTTGATAAGGACTAAGAAAGATGTTGTCGTCACACGCCTCTTCATCCAATCAATCCAGACTGCAGGGAAACCCCTCTTCAGCAAGGATGCCCACAGGAAGTCCCACTGAATCGAGTCGTATGCCTTGCTAAAATCGACCTTCAACAAAAAGGCCTGCTTCTCCCTCCATGTGGCTAAAGCTTCCAGTGTAATCACAAAACCATTTAAAATTCCTCTCCCAGGAATAAAGGCTGTCTGAGCAGGGGAGATCAGCTCTCCAAGAAGGCCTCTCAGTCTGTTAACCAAGACCTTAGCCACAATAAGGTAAATTGCATTAGAAAGAGCAATCGGTTTAAAATCTTGAATCGCCTCCACTCCTTCTTAGGCAATAAAAATAGATAATATCTATTCAGTTTATCAAAACATTTATTTTGAGCCGTAAACTCCTCCATCATCCGCATCACATTTGCCCCCACCAGGGGCCAGAATTCTTTGAAAAAGAACACAGGGAAACTGTCTGGGCTTGGACATCCCTCCGTATTCAGCCCTTAAACTGCCTGTCTCACCTCGTCCTCTGAGAAGCCAGCCATAAGATCTTTTGCCTGAGACTCTGCGATCAACTGCACATCCTCCCCCCCCTTTATCTCCATCCTCTCTTGAAACTCCTCCCAGTGAACTCTCTAAAGTAATCCGTTGCTGCCTGCCCCACCTCCTCCCTGCTCGAGAAAGACTCCCCGCCAATCAGCATCTTTTCTATCTAGTTCATTCTCCTCCTGGCAGAAGCCATTTGGTGGAAGAACTTGGTATTGGAGTCACCTTCCTTCAACCACCTCTGTCTCGACTTCACCTTCCATTCTATCTCTACTTTCCTGCCCTCCTCTTGCACTACTCTTGACATCCTCTCCCTGACCTCCCTATTCTTTGAGGAGATAGGGGCTTGATCCTCCTGCCTGTCAATTTTGCTGATCTCTGCCAGAGCCTCATCCTTCCTGCCCCTACTGGATGCCTTGATCGCCCTCCTGGCAACCTTCAAGTGGTCACGTAGCAAAGAAAGCTTTTTCGCCAAACAAAAAGCCGCTGAACCCTCCACCTCCATCGAGTTCCACTTCTCCTCGACCATACTCTTGAATCCCTCCAACCGCCGTGATATGTCAAATTTGAAATATGTGCCAAATTGCGCCGCCTTATTCGGCTGCCACATTAGGCGTGTATGGTCTGAGAAAGATCTCTCCAACGCACAGACATCTGCCACAGGGAATGCCTCAACCAACTCCACGTTGGAGAGGAACCTGTCAATCTTGGACATCTGGCCATTGTTATTCCTCCAAGTGTATGCACAGGATGTAGGGGACCAGTCCACGAGGCCATGAGTTGCAACAAAATCCACAAAGAAATTTCACTTGGGGTCCTACCCCCCCGTCCACTTGGTCTGTCCTCCACCTTCAAAGTGACATTGAAGTCTCCTCCAAGCAACCAAGGACTCCCATTGCACTCTGCCACCACAGTCGTGAGCTCCTCCCACATGACCCTTCTTGGTTGGACGTCTGAAGGACCATACGCCCTTGTAATTGTCATCCTGGCACCACTGGTCTTCCTGACTAAGCTTGTCAAAATGATATGTTTCCTACAATGGAAATCCTCCAAAGAGAAGACATCCTCCCTCCATCTAAGGATCTGTCCACCTGACCGGCTAGTTGCACCGAGAGATCGAAACCCCTCCATCCAAGAACTTCCAATCTCTTTCCAGACCCGACCCTCGCATGCAGACATCTTTGTCTCCTGGAATAGCACAACGTCTGCTCTCCAACTCCTAATGTATCTCCCTAATACCGCCCTCCTCGACGGGTCATTGAGACCCCGCACATTCCAAGTAATCACCTCATTCATTAACACAATGTGGGGTTCTCCTTCGTAACCTGTCGGAAACCATCGGCTTCCGCCGTCCTATGCACCTCTTCATCATCACCATCAAGCATCGCTTTTGACTCGGAGATCCGTGGAGGTTCCCCTGACCATTCACCACCACCCTCGGTTCTTGACTTCCATGGAAACTCTACCTCTTTCTATAGCGGAGACTGCCACCGCACCCCCCGCACACCAAGCGCACCCTCCATCTTGCTAGAGGGATCTCTGCTCGGTCACCCCCCAGCGAAGGGGCTCCACCGACTGCTGCGGCTGCGGGGACGCTGCCTACCGGTCTGCAAGCCTTCCTCGTCGGTGAGACTCCTCTCCTCCCACAGTCGGGGCGGCATCTTCCCCTGTCGCCACCATCTGAAGAGCTTCTCCCAGCAGAGGAGAGGTCCTACCATCCTCGCCACGCAAAGTCGGGGATCGACCACCTTCCTCCCTCTCAGCAGCTGGTTCCTCCTTTGCCATGCTTAAGGGCACCATCGAGCAGGCGGAGGGCCTTTTGCACTTGAAGGAAACCCCATGGCTCGGGTGCTTCGAATCTTGCAAGTCGGACCCCGAATGCGGGTCTAAGTTTAGGTCCGCTCTAGCCTCCCTACCATGTTCCAAGCCATGTGCCCAGTACGCGCGAGGGTTTAAAAATCCTTCACCTTCAATCTAGGGGCATCGCACTCCTGAAGTGGCGCCTCCTGTCTCTTCTGCTTCCGAGACACCCGCAGTTGCGCAATCCTCGGGTGCCCCCCACGAGATCCGCGCTGATCTCTTGGAGATCGAGTCCACGTCATCGGCTGGTCATCTTCTCCACACCATCATTGTTCGCCGCTTCGCCTCCCCTTATGCCGGACCCGCAGCTCCAGCCATTGCAGAGGCATGTCGCCGCCCTCCACGAGGCAAACACTCCACCACCCAGGAGGAACCTCTCAGCCTCAGCACGATCTTGCCCATCAGCATTGCCTCAGCGTTCACCTTGATGTATGCCACCACCGGATCCTCCGCAAGACCAAGCGATCTGCAGCTTTTGACCCGAGCGAATGGCGACACGATCGCCTCCACCACCTCAACCGAACGCAGCCATCACTGAATCACCATAATGGCCATCTCCAACACCGGGCGCTTTGGTGGACACTCCAAGGAAGCCCTATCATGCAGGGAAGGGTGTCTCCATCGCCATCTCCCTCCTTTAGAGGTGCACATTGAGGAGAGCAGTTCCTCTCGCCTTGCCTCCGGAAGGCCGCTCACCATGAATAGACCCTCAGCCACCTACAACACCCTATCCCTCCTCTTCTCCAAATCCCCACCCAAGGCCTCCTCCACCATCGCCCGAGTCACCCTTCCCTCCAAAACCTCCCCCACGAGGCTCTCCTCAACCTCCTTCCTCAACAATCGAACACCCTTCGACCAGTGGGCCTCAACCTCCGCCTCCGAAACCCCCTTCTACAATGGCGGTGGCAACCTCCCTCCTCCGCCCGCAGTTCCCCTGCGGCAACCACTGCTCCTGTGACCAAACCCACCACACCTCCAGCACTGCCAGGGTTCGCGGCAATCCCTAACCTAGTGGTTGTTGCCAAGGCATTTGAAGCACCTTCCATGCTCGCCTGCACTACCTCCACCTTGTACAGTCCCCCGTTGAGCAGCCAAGCCATGCCTTGCCCGCCCTCGTCCTGTCACCAACAACCAATGGGAGCCCCCGGCCACACCTTCGACCCCCTTATCCCTCCGAAGAACCTTCTCACCGCTTGTCGCCCCTTTCTCGCTTTCTCCATGGCCTCCCCTCTCTCTCACCCTCTCCATCTTCTACAATCTGATAAAGAAAAAAACATATCTCAAACCCAATCACATCAAATCCTAAATAAATTTCCTAAAAGGATAATGCCAAAAAAGAAAACATGAAAATAGGAAAGGGATAAGTTGGCAAGTGGATTTCTTTTTCTCCACTCAACGTGGAGATCACGTGAGATATCTAACTCGTAGAATCTTCAATAGCAACCAACAAGTTTATCATTCCAATTTTTCATACATAATATGAAGTGTATACCACCACTTCTCCGAACTAAGATCTCCGAACTAAGAATTTACTATTTACCATTTGCTAGCTAATAATATACTATATACTAGTTATTACAATAATGAGTATATACTTAATTATTGGTTTCATGCTTAGTCTACTTGCTTGTACTATAAGAGTTAGTACTATTAATTAGTAATTAGGATTAATGAACATGGTTTAAACAAACGAGCCTCGAGGTGGTCGAGGCATAAGCCTTAAGGTGAGGCGACCCAAAATAGCCTCGAGGCGGTAGCCTTAATCTGCAGGCATGAGGCGTGCACCTCAGTTAGTCGAGGCGCATCGAGGCGGTGCGAGGTAGTGAGGCACAGCTGAGGGGTCGCCTCAGGCTGTTACTAAGGATCTTCTTCAGCTCCAGAACTTTTTTGTTGCAGAAGTCTCTTCTAAGGTAGGACTTTATGTTAGGGTGCTAATATTCACAGGTTATGTTTTTCTTGGAGAGAATTTAACTTGGTAAAATTTATCAAATTGACTGTCTTGCAGGGGAAAAATTGACACAATGGGATTTAGTTATACTACGAGTAGAGTTTGCATAAAACAGTTCCACCAATTGTTCCACTAGAAAATTCCCTTTTGAACAGATGTATAGGTTTCCCATTTAGCAAATCTTTGACCGAATATCTACCAGCCATCATAATAGAACAAGTGCAACAATTGAGGACCAAGTTGAAAATTTTACCTAGGTCCACTAAGAAATTCATGCTGAACTGCAAGTCATGACCCCAAATATCAAATCCAAGTCATGTCTCCTTAAATGCTAAATCCAAGCTAGCCTACATTAATGAGAATCTGAGTTTCCAGACATGGGCTTTATGACGGTCTATTTCAAAAAAAGGGGCTTCCTACAAATGTCCACCAAAATTTGGGGACAAGTTTTGAGTCCATTATAAGTCATCAAGCGCATCAGGTGGAACGCCTATTTGCTAGATCTCCTTCCAAAAGTTCCAGTTTCTCGCCAATGTTCAATGTTTTCAAACTCTATATGTATCATGGTGACTAGGTGACCTTGGGGGAACCTCCACTAATATCTCATTTGGACTTAAACCTTCTCTAATGCTTCTTGGATCCTGCTGTCAAATACCATGTGACAAGTAGGCTTGATTCTAGCTTGAGAGAGGGGTTGGGGGGTTATAGGCTATAGGGTGCTTACATGAATCATTTTGTAATTTATTTTGGGGGGGTTATAACTTGTGATAGAGAAAAAAATGTTATGAAAGCGTGTTATTTACATTATTATTTCCTTATTAGCACTTAACAAGTATATATCATATCATTTTTCTATTTTTTTAATGCAAATTCTTAGGCTTACGCCTCGACCGCCTTAAGGCTTACACCTCGCCTCGATGAAGGTAAACTGATTCGATATTGCCTTGTATTTTTTAAAACCTTGCTAATGAATAATGGCCGAATGTTATGTTAATATACACAATTCACAATATTGCTACTTTTTTCTTATTGCAGAATCACCTAGTACTTTTTTTGAAAAGAATCACTTAGCTATAGTTTATTTTTAGGGATTGGTTTTGAGGGATTAATTTTTAAAGTGATGGGATTGTAGGATAAACTTGGAATTGTGAAGCTTTTGTGCCTGAGAGAAATATGGGTCAAATTATGAGGTGTTTTGGAGGAGAGCTGGAGGTGTCTCTCACACAATCCCGTGTTAAGTTCATCCCATCCTCCCTTATGTAATTGGATAATCTTGAGATTGGAGGCTCTATCTTGAAATCATTATAACTTTGGATTAAAAGATCCAAACACAGCATAAATGGTTCAATCCTTGCCAACAAACAGTGTGTTAGTACTTACCAACTAGATTAAGTCAAAATGTTCTTCTAGAAAAAAAGAAGATTGAGTCAAAATCAAAGAAAACCAAGCTCATTTACTTCAATTCTAATCAGATAAGACTTCCTAACTTTTTTAATCTCTCCTTTAATTTGATGCTAAGTGATATAATGAAGCACCTCTAGCCCATGTGTAGGTCAAAAGGTTGGGAAAAATTACAAAAATATCCACAATGACGACATAATGTGATTACATGTCAACATCTAGTTCTATATGGATGAAATTTCATTGCTATGACTTGGTGTTGACTGTTGCAACGTTGTACCAGCGAAATTTCATTGTTATGCAATTGATTTGCTATAATTTTGATATGATCCCTATGTACTAGTATGCAAATTGGTTGAAAGTCTAAAGGTTGGGACAAATTACAAAAATATCCATAATAACAACACAATGTGATAATCCAGACGACGGTGTTGCCCGCTAGGTTTCTTCGTCTGGCGCATTGACTATGACTTCGCAAGACGGCCCCCCCGGGGTTTGCCTCTATTTGCATAGAGGGTTCCTCGATATCAAAAATAAAAAACAACACAATGTGATAACATATCAACATCTCTGTCGATATGGATGAAATTTCATTACTATGCCTTGATTTGACTGTTTCAACATCATACCGGTGAAATTTCATTGTTATGCAATTTGTTTCCTGCAATTTAGATATGATCCCTGTGTACCAATACGCAACTTGGTTGAAATTGCAGAGGTATGCTACTGTTATGACATTCCATGCCATAAGTAAGGATTCTAGACTTCTTTCTCAGGATGCAACAGTACAAGAGAAGAAAAATACATTTTTTTTTCGTATTTTTGCATTCTTTTCTTTAGCTCCTTTCTCAGATTACTCAACCTTTCTACATTTCTCAGTCCTTTAAGGTTTGATTTCCAAGGAGATGCCAAACTTCATCGATTTAGCATCACATTTTCCTCACTTGGAGGTAACACTTGCTTTCCTAAAGGTAAGTTCTACATTCTTTTAAGAAAAAAAGGGAAAGTTCTACATCTCTTGGGGAAGTTCTTTGTTTAGCCTACGGCTATATCGATTTCTCGTACTTGGAATGTGGTGCACCGATTAGGAAATGATTGTACCGTGGATGAGAAATAACTTTCACTTTGAAAGTGTTAGTATCTCTAAATTGGGATAAGTATTCACATCAAGTAGGCTGCATGATAAATGGTCAGTTCCCACTAGGAAAAACGTAATTTGAAAAGCTAGGTAGCGAACCTCTATTGGAGGGTGAAACTATATATACCACTTGTCCCTTTGTTTTGCATTATTTATGTTGTCTATTGAATTATAAATTTTAACTTGTTTATCAAATAGTAATCAACCAACAACACCCCACCTCATTCCTTGGAACCCCAACACCAATGCACACTTGCAAAATGAAAAAAGAACAAACCCAAAGTGCATTCCTAATGGAGCTTTTGCTTCCACATGGTGGTTTGCTGGTGCTGCTTAATATTGTTTTTGTTTGTGCTTCTTGTCTTTGTGTTTTGCATCCCTCAAGGGGAGAGAAGATTGTTGACTCTATAAGGACAAAGTTCCTTTTTTCTATTTCTACTGTGGCTAATTGAGTTCCCTTGGTTACTTGAGATGAGGTTTGTTGGCTGTGAAGTAAAAGGATAGTTGTTTGTGCTCAATCTTGGAACTGTATGTAATGCTTTATTGGAAACAAGGTTTTAGCTATGAAAGTAGATTTTGAGATTTGCTATCAAGTGGAGATGTAATTGGGAGTATTGGAGGTATTCTAGCAGATGTTGTAGAAAGGGATCCCTAAGACATATACAATGGTTCCATGTTATTGTACATGGGAATGGTGTTTTCTTGCACTAAAAGCATTCATGGTTTCCATAGGGATAGTTAATTATATACCTAAAATGGAGGTCAGTGACGAGGGTGGGTCAGGTTTGGAAGGCCAAAGATCGCGCCCTTGATCTTGAAGTGACGCCCTCCCCTGCATTGATTGTGGAGAAGGAATCATTGTCAAAGATGGCATGGAGGGTGTCAAAGCAGGAAAGGAGGTGATTTTTTCGAATGGGTTTTGAAGGCCATTTACTCCTTGTGGGGAGCCTGTTAGTGTGAATGTGGAGGCAGTTCGTGTCACATGCCCCGTTGCTTACCTACTTAAAGGTGGAGTCGAGCTCGGGTTAGGTACGCAGGTTGGCGAAGCGATGTGTTTGCTTGCACCTTTATTGGGCGACGAAGACCCTTGTGCTGCTAAGCTTCTCTAAGAACCTTCTGCAGGTGAAGTTGAGGTGAGGGCCTCGTCAGAGCACTTGTAGCTTCGGGGAGGACTTCATAGGACATTGCTACAGTGGAGTGCTTGTGCCAACCTCACATTCGTATCTCGAGGTGGCAATTGACGAAGGAAAGGAAGTCGAGGCTTCTTTACAAACCCAGATGGACCTTTCGAGGAGATGGGAGCCGCCTTTGGCTTTTGAGGTGCGATTGGTGGTCGCTATGGAGGCTTAGCTAGCGACATTGGTGGTGGGGGTTGGAAGTGTTGCCGACGATGCAAAGCCTGTGTTGCAGTTTGGGGTTGAGGCTGGGGCGAAGGTGGTCTAGGTGAAAACTTGAGGAAAGGGAATTGGGTGCTGGGGATTCGAGAGTAGGTGTAGGCGAGGCGTTTAAGAGGGAAGTGGCGGTGGCTGCTTTGGGCTTTCGTTGTCTCAATATGGGAGCCTTTGGAGTTTCCCAATGATTTCCATTCTCTCTTGGAATGTAAGGGGACTTAACAACCCCTCCAGGAGATTTGCATTGGCAGGTTATCTTAGATTGTGGGGGCTGGCTATGGTGTTGCTGTAATAGACCAAGTTGGAGGGTTGTGTTCAACGAACTTGGAGGTAAGTAGGTGGAGGTTGTTTGGAAAGATTTTTGGCTCTAGATGTGGTTGGAAGGTCGGGAGGTATTGCTATGGGATGGAATGAAAACTTATTTGAGGTTGAAGACTCTTTACTAGGGGCACATGTAATGACAATGATGCTGGTGAGGCGTACAAATTGGTGTACGATAGGTGCGGTGAGGGCTTGTTTGTGGGAGGACTTGACCCAGGTGGCAGATACTATTCAGGGACGACTTTGGTTGATTGGTGGTGACTTAAATGTCACCCTTTGGATGGAGGATAGGCTAGGAGGGAGAGGGTGAAATGAATGTGGATTAGGGGAGTTTGTGAGTTTTATCGCCATGCATGGTCTTCTTGATATATTGCCTACTTCTTGTGCTTACACTTGGAGGAATTCGATAGGACAGAAATCCAGAATTGATAGATTCTTGTGCAATGTTGAGATGATAGAGATTTTCCGCTTAGCTGAGGTTCAACCCATGGATAGACCATTCTCTGATCATACGCTGCTGATGCGGAAGACGAATGAGGGGAGACATTTGGGGACTTCAAATTTGACAAATCTTGCTTGCTCGAGGAGGATTTTAGAAGGATTGTGGAGGAAAAGTGGTGTTCCTTCCAACCGGAAGTATCAACAGCTGCTAGATTGGAGTCCAAGTTAAGGGAATTACAGGTGTTCGTCAGGAGCTATAGAAAGGAGGTTAGGGAGAGGTGCAACAGGAGGAATGATGCCCTCGCAGAGATCTCTAGGTTGGATAGAGCAAAGGATGTGGGGTTGCTTTCTTAGGACGGTGTAGTAGCCAGAGCCAAACACTTGTAGATAGTTCATGAGGAGGATAGGAAGGTGGAAGTGGAGTGGAAAACCAAATCTTCATAGAAGTGGCTCAAAGAGGGGGATTCCAACATCAAATTTCTTCACTTAGTGTTCTCGTCCAGGAGAAGGAAGAACTGGATTGATAGATTAGTAGTGAATGAAATGATGTACTATTCTCTGGTAGGGAGGACGTGGGAAGAGTAGCGACAAACTATTTTAAGGTCTTTACGACCAGAAGGAGGAAGGGAGAGTGGAGGTGGATGGGATTTGGAGTGCAGCACCATACTGCTGTTCAGGCATGGGGACTTATTGTAGATTTCATGCAGGATGAAGTGCGTAAGGCCGTTTGGGGCCTTAATGTTGATGGGTGCGAGGGTTTAGATGGATTTCTTGTTTATTTCTATAAAGAATTTTGGCCCTTAGTTAAGGAGGATGTTTTGCAGGTGGTGTTTGAGTTTACTGGTGGTAATTTAGGCTTTAACAGGATTAACAAAATTGACTTATTTCTGTTGTGGAAGGAGGGACCGAAGTCATTGAGGACTATAGGCTAATTGCCCTCTCTAATGATATTTATCTTATCGTTGCAAAGGTGCTTTCTATTAGGTTGAGGGGAGTATTGCCAAATGTTATCTCGCTAGTACAGACATGGTTTGTGTCGGGTATGAACATTTTGGATGGTTTTGTTATTGCTTCTATGATTCTGGCCTCTTGGAAGAGATTGAACAAGGCGTTTCTTTGGAAGGTGGACTTTAGTAAAGTTTATAATTCGGTGTAGTGGTCCTTTTTATGGGGTTCCCTAGTGAAGAGAGGTTTTCCACCATGGTAGGTGGAGTGGATGAAGCGCTGTGTAACAACGACCTTTTTTTTAATTTTGGTTAATGGAAACTTGTCTGGGGGATGGATTTAGGCTAGAAGAGAGGTTAGGCAGTGGTGTTCATTAGCACTGATGCTCTTTGTTTTTGCGGAATATGCATTAACGAGATCCATGTATGAGGTTTGCCTTGGGAATTTGTTTGTAGGTTTTATCACAGAGAATAGGGTGGTAATCCTGGTTCTACAATATGCTGATGATACACTATTCTTTATGGAGGGCTCTGCTTCAGCCGTTAGGAGGTTGCACTTATCATTGGAGATATTTGGTGATTTGTTGGGTTTGCAGATTAATATTTTGAAATCCACTTTTGTCCCATGCATTTGTCAGATGAGGAGGTTGCTAGTTGTGGAACCGCGCTCGGTACTACGAAAGGAACATTGCCCATATCTTACCTTGGACTCTCGTCTGACAGACGGATCTCCACACTAGAGTGGATGCCTTTCATTGAGAGGATGGAGGGGAGATTAATAGGGTGGTTCTCGAACTTGTTATCTAGAGGTGGCAGTTTGGTGCTTTTGAAGGATCTTTACCTTCCTATTTTATTTCCATCTTCAAGATCTTGTAGAAGGTAGAAAAGAAAATATGCATGCTGACGAGGGATTTTTTTCTGGACTAATTATGGCTTTGCAAGGACATGTACAAGATTGGTGGCGTAGGACAAGGTATGGAGACCTGTAAAAGGATTTTTGGGAGCCAGAAATCTAGCTGCAATGAATGGTAGTTTTCTTGCCAAATGGTTAAATAGAATCCTGGCCCACAGACATGATCTATTGGGATAGGTTATGGAGGCATCCTATGGGATGAGGTTGAATTGGGATTGGTTGGCTATCCCACCGCATGGAACTTCGCATTTCATCAGAGGCTTGTCTTTTGTAGCACCAAAGAGTCAACACCTCTTCTCATCCTATGTTGGTGCTGGAGATGTTTTCAGGTTTTGGACAGATGATTGGATGGGTGAAGGAAGGATAAAAGGTAGGTTTCCACAGTGGTTTGCATTGGCTTCTGCTAGGGAGGTGTTGGTAGGTGGTTGTTAGGATGGGTCTTGGTGCCCTTCTTTTAGAGGAAACCTGTCAGATTAGGGGATTTTGGATTTACAATTCATGCTACATGAGTTGAAGGGCTATCAAATAGAATGGGGTGTAGATCCTTTTGTTTGGGATGAGGGTGTCTTCTTCGTCCGTGAGGCCTACAAAACGTTGATGGTTTGGGGTCGGTGGTGGACATTGACCTCATCAGAGATTGTAGATAGATTTAGTAAGTAGCTTGTCCTTTGAAGATCAAGATCTTCACATGGATACTTAGAAGGGGGTGATTGGTGACAAAGGTGTGGAGGGCAAGATGGGCGTTGGATGTTGAGTTGCGATGTTCACTGTGAAAGGGAAGATGAAGACGTCAATCATCTCTTCTTGTTCGCTCATAGAGTGTGTTGGGAATCATTTTGATATTAGCTAGATCTATGCTAGCTAGGGAGATTTTTGGGGTTTTTATAAGAGAGGTGAACGATAGGAGGGGCTAAATATTTTTCGGAGCAAGGAGAAAGAAAAGGTTATGGCTATCTTGTGGGGCATTTGGATTGGCAGGAATGTTGCCATCTTCAGAGGATAGGAGCCTTATTTTGAAAATTTCATTGCTTGTATTTCTTCTATGATGCTTTTTTGGGAGAACTCTTTGTAATGTTTTGGCCAAGATTGTATCTTAGTTTATATTTATTTAAGTTGGGTGATTATCATTTGAATAATCTCCCTCTCTTAAAAAAAAAAAACCTAAAATTTTTGCTTGCGCAGAATGACATGAATCTTTAGTTTTGAGATATTGGGTTGGAACCTTGGATGCCAACTTGTTGGAGTAGAGTAGCAGTAGAGCTCCCCCATCAAAGGTAATCCTCATCCTGGAGCAGGCTAGTAGGTAGTTGACAAACGTGCAGTTAGGCAGGCATGCAAATAGGCAGATAGGCTTGTAGGTAGTCATCTCTCATTAGTGAAAACCTAACTTGCTTGGAGTTAGAACCAAAACCTAATGCAGAAACCTTTTGGCAGGTGAGAAGTGATCCCAAACAAGCAGTAGAGTATGGAAGATCCCAAGCAGTAGTAGTCGAGTAGGAGAGATGATCCCAAGCAGTTGTAATATGGGAGACGATCTCAAGTAGGCAGTAGTATGGGAGACGATCCCAAGTAGGTAGTAACATGGGAGACCATCCCAAGCAAGCAATAGACGTAACTATGGTCGCCTCACACCAGTGAAAAATCCTTCTCCAGAGGAGAAGGTAAAATTGGGGTGGGGCATTCAATCAGGTAGGGGGGAGGAAAAGAGCACGATGCTCAATTCCCCTAAAAGATTTTTTTTTCTCAATTTTTGCCCCCATGCGGTATTGATTAGTAGCAACAAAGGATTTTGAACATATCATCAAGCTGCTTGGATCCCAAGTCTTGTTCATAGTCCATACAGCCTTGTAGGACTCTGATTGAGAAGAGCCACGCAAGGGGGTTCCATAGCGATGTGTCCTATAGAGGTAGGTGATGAGGACGGTGTTGGAGGCGATGAAATCAACACTAGCAGCACCAACAATAGCCGCAATAGCAACGACGACACCAACAACAACCACATCATCGACAATGATGCAAATTAAGGTAGGATCTGAAGCAAAGAAAATCTAATTGAGTTCAATTTGATTAATCGACCAACCGACCGCGCAAGGATCCTTGATGCAAGGAAGTGCTTCATGAGTCGGAGTAGGGGTCAAGTTTGGTCAAGTGGGCTAGTTCGGCGTTGGAGAGAAATTGGGTGATGGTGGTGGTGGCATTGGGCGATGATTTGATGAGTGAGAGGCGATGCGGAGGCAAGGAGGATGATTGGGAAGAAGATCTTGGTAGCAAGGTGGCGCTTGAGGTCGTAGGCAGAGATAGAACAATAGTAGTGTTGGTAGAGGTAGAAGGGGCATTGCACGCACCCCTAGGTAGTAGAGGGGCTGGCGGCTCCTCTAGGTAGGGAGAGATCACTATTGGGTCCTAGGATTAGACTATAGCTTTGATATCATGTGCGAGTTTTCGTAATTGGAATTCATTAATGCTTTAAAAAGAGAGTTCATCCCTCTTTATATATATATATAGGGAGATTACAATAGTAGAGTCCTAATCCTAAAAAAGGAAACAAATCAAATCTCCAACAATAAAGAACATATCTTCTAAATATAGAAACATATAACATCCTAATCTTTTATTTTCTAAATCATTTTTTTTAGAGGGAAAAGGATGATTACCAACAATCAGTAACCATTCATGAGTATATTAGTTTAAAAAAGGAACGGACTTATGACTTTTGCATTGTTCCATTAAATTTAGATGCTCCAAATGGCAGCCACCACCTTCAACCAGCTAGCTGTATCAACACAAATCGTCAGAAGAACACTAGAAGCTATCAAAAGAGGCCAGACCTACATGTCGATGCTGAATCAAACTCCAGACATCCGAGGAGAAAGGACAGGAGCATAACAGATGAGATATAGTCTCCTCATGCTGATGAGAAAGGAACACATGATATCTGGTTCATCAAACCAATGTTTTCTAGAAGATTTTGTCACCAACTTTCCCCTCTGCAGTAATCACAGGAATATTTTTATTTTCAGCGGCACCTTCAACTTCCATATTTTGACACAGTTGGGCTGAAATTGCTGTCAATGGGCACTTTCTCACACATCAAATTGTAAGCTTTTGTCACAGAGAATCTACAATCCCTTCCAATGAGCTTTATCCTGCAAAATCAGATCTGGCTGCATATCAACAATCACTCCTAACAGGTTCTGAAATTCCATGAATGTGGCCTTTGATAACCCGGGTGGCAAGACAGGACTCCAGGAATTTGACTCTACATCCCACACCTCTTGAACCATGACATCCTTGTCTATCACAAGTTGAAACAACTGCGGGAATCCATTGAGATAAAATGCCATTACCTGACCACTCGGTTACCCATTTGCAAGGTGGGGCTGAAATGGATTCAAACCTTTTAGCATGACCAGGATGAACATTCTAGAACAAGGAGGATAAATTCTTATTTCTTTTGGCTGCTTATTGTGAGAGTTACCGGGATGAAGTGTAAGGGGATGGATGGAATATGAGATCTAGAAGTCTCTGTGGAGGCCTATCATCTATTAAGTTTCATAGAAGGTGGTGATGTAATCTTATTTGGGGGTTGCTAAGCTTGTCTGGGCTGCAACAATTCTTTTAAGTTCGTTTCTTATGAATTCCATGGAGAATGTCTGTTACCGAAGCATATGGTTCCCAATTTAGATGCCTCATCCCGTTTGTTATGCTATAAAAGAGAACACCAATCATTTTTCCTTCTCAATCCAACTTACATTGAGAGAGAGGGATGGGATCTGGTGGACGTTGGGTGATGGAGCAATAGTGGGGGAGGGAGAGGAAGATGGCTGGGTTATCATGAGGAGAAAGGTATGTGGGTGTATGTTGGGAGATAATTGATGTGGCTTCTTAATGAAAGACTGAGATTTCTCACACCATTTGTTGCTTTTCATGCAAGGGGCACTTTGCCCAGGATTGCCATTATAGCATGAAGTGTATTGCTTGCAGCTGTTGCCGTTCTTTTCCAAGTTGTGCTCCTCAGTGAGAGGTTATCTGCTTTGTGGTGGAGTTGAGGGATGAGGCTCCTTGGTCTTCTTCAGTCAAGGAAAATGAAAGGTTCCTCAAAGACCTGGTTTTTGGGAAGGTGCAGAGTAGCTTTGTCAACTGTTTTCCAATCATATGTAAAAGATAGCTGCTACCTTTTGCTGAAAGATTATCCGCAAAGGGTTGTTATTTGCTAAGTGACTCTGTCCCATCTTGCATTTGCATTAATTTTTTCATCTAGTTCAAATCAGTTGGAAGAAGCTTTTTCTGATCACATATGCAGATCTTAAGTACTTTTGGTCTGAGCAGATTACCTTTGTTACCTTTTGATTTGATGGTGATTCCCTGAACTGCTAGACTGATGGTAGAGTTCTTTGCATGGCTATGAATAGGTTAAGAGATACATGTTGTTGGTGTTACTTTGTTATCTGTAGGAGCGTTTTGTTATTTTGTCTTTCATTGATGGTATCTTATGTAATTTTTTCAAAGCCTCTCTCTATGTAAGGAGGCCTTGGGCTCTCTTTTGAATAAGACGATTCATTTTTTCCTTCTCTCAACATGGTATTAGAGCGAGGTGGGTCTTAGACTCTTCACGCTTGGGCACTGTTCACCAAACAAACCCTAACCCTAGAGAGACTCAACTCTATCTCTTCCTCTCTTCCTCACTGTCAGACCTCATTGTTGTCATCGTTGTTGCCGGTAGGGGCTTCAGCAGCTCCCAGCTCCACTGTTGGGCTCTGCCCCAACGCTGCCAGCACACGGGGGAGCCTCTGCAGGCCATCACCAGCGCATGGGGGGGCTTCTGCAGGCTGCACAGCAGGCCAGCAGGTTGCTATTGCCTCCCCAGATCCAGCTGCAACCATAGCGCAGCCATCGGACTCCATTGCCGCTAGCACCCCCTGGTGGGTGGTCTTCCTCACTTCTAGGGGTCCATGTCTTGATTGATGAGGCCGCTGGTGGGTTTCTAGGTTACTCTTCTATGCAACCTTCAGTTTCCTTGGTGTATCGAGTATCATGAGGTTCTATGCAAGTCCCAAGATGCATGAGAAGCTGTTGCAGTTGAAGGAAATTCCAGTTTATTTACTGTTTCAGATCTGAAAAAGTGAGGAACTTGCTATTTTGGCCTCAATATGGCTGCATTTGGGTCCTCTACCTTTCTAGTAGTCCAAGGCACCTCTATGAAACTCAACGGTGTCAGGAACTACCTCCTATGACTCCAGGCAATTAAGATCTTCGCTGGTGGTCAAAAGAAGCTTTACATACTAAGGATTCTTTTAAGGCTGATGCTCTATATTTTGATAAATATGAGCAGGATAATTATCTCGTTATGAATTGGGTGATGAATAGTGTGGAGCCTTAGATTGCGGCGAATCTACTCTACAAGAAGAATGCTAAAAAGATTTAGGAGAGCCTGGCGAATAAATGCTCACAGAGACCTAATCATGCCTGTCTCATATATTTATCATCACATCTGGTTTACTTCTCAGGAGGGGGATAATATTCTGCTTGACTATTTTATTGAGATGGAGGGACTCTTTGAGGAGCCTAATGTCTTTTAGCCCTCTTGTTGTGATACTCAGACTGGATAGAGGTAGACTTGAGAGGTTTATAGGTTCCTGAATGGTTTGAGCACCAGATATGCACTGGCATGTGATCAGATCCTTGCAATGGAGAACATTCTTGATCTGGAGGCTATCTATGGGAGGCTCTAGAAGATTTCCTCTGATTTTGGGTCAGGAACTTCCTTTACTGCTATACCATCACCCCCTACAGAGATGTCTATCATTGTAGTCACTGGTGGGCAAGGTACTCTTAGTGCAGGACATAACAAGGGCATGGACGTGGTCGGATCTATGGCTCGTGTATTCACTGCCAGGGTACCAACCCACTTTTTGAGAAGTGTTGAGCCAAGTTTTGCTATCCTGGTCGAGTGAATGCGGTTGTTGTTTAGGGGAAGATTGCTCCTGCCCCACCTGGACTTCCTACTCTGATAGACGATGACTATGCCCGTATATGTAGATCTTGAGACAGGCTGCTCCACCAGATACTTCTGCATCTCTGGTAGCAATCGGTAGTTCTGCAATCCTGGCCACTATTGCTTCTACTTCGTCTTGGGTGGTTGATTCAGGTGCTTCCAATCACCTCACTAGTAAGAAGGATGCACTTTTGTCTCTACGCTAGGCCTCTACTATCACTTCAGTCTATTGTCCAATGGAAGTTATTCTCTTGTCACTGTAGTAGATGTCCAGTTTTCTGACTTATAAAGTTTGACAGATGTTTACTGTGCTCCTGAGTTTCTCTTGAGTTTATTGTTTGTTTATAGCCTATTTAAAGAGCTTCACTACTAGGTAGTTTTTGATGAGTTTTGTCTTTTTTTAGGACATCCGGATGGGATAGATGATTAATGGAGAGATTGAGCGTGATGGCCTCTACTACATTGATGCTCCTCACATTTTTGCTGGCACTACGTCAATCTCGACTGATCAAGTTTTGTAGCATCGTTGTTTGAGTCATCCTTCTGTCTCTAGGCTTCATAAGATGTTTCTTGAGTCGTTTGTTCCTGATAAGCTAGATCGTGAAGCTTGCCAACTTGGCAAACACCATCATGTTTCTTTTGCTTGTCAAAATAAGTTTTTAGCTCCCTTTGATTTTCTTCACCGTGATGTTTGGCGTCTATGTTGAATAAGTCACTGATTGGTCTGCCGATGTTTTGTTGTTTTCATCGATGATTATAGTAAGTTATCATGGGCTTTTTTGATGAAGAATTGGTGTAAGATTGGGTTTGTTATTCCTAAGTTTTTCAATGAAGTTTCGAATTTCTATTCCATGTGCATTAAGATATTTCGCAGTGTCAATGCTCTTAATTTAGGCAAAAAGATGACTTTTTGTCTGCAAATGACATTGTTCACCAGACTTTTTATGCTCATACATCTCAATAGATGATTGAGTGTAAACTGTGCCACCTCCTTGATATAGCTTGGACAAAAATGCTTGCTATGAATGTGCCTAAGTATTTTTGGGGGGATGTCATTCTTATTGCTACTTATTTGATTAATTGGGTCCCCTCACCTGTGCTTGATGGTGATAGACCACTTTTTTTGTTAGAGCTTGATGCTTCTCTTTTTTTATTGTCACTACAGATTTTTGGATGTACATGTTTTGTTCATTTGTTTGGAGTTGCTGATAAGTTGTCCCTGAGGTCTATTAAGCGTGTTTTTCTAGGGTATTCTAGATCCTAGAAGGGGTATAGATGTTTTGACCCTATGCGTAAATGTTACTATGTGTTGGATGATCTCTTTTTTTTGATAGGGTCCCTTATTTCTCAAATGAGGGGTCCTCTCTAGGTTGGTTTACCCATACATACGAGCATTGTTAGAAGGATCCTGTGTCTGTCTCCTTACCGTTTATGCAGGTTTAGTTCACTAAGAGTTAGGATGCTCAATCCTTCCAGCATCTGATCTGGATGTTTCGCCTTCGTAATCTGATGACTTGCCTATTTCTCTTAGGAAAGCTGTAAAAACTTGTACTTTACATCGAATGTCTCACTATACTACTACATATCATCTCAGTCTACGGTTACAATAGTTCTCTACAGCTTTCTCTACTATGGTCATTCTTAGACATCATCATGAGGCACTACACGATCTTGGTTGGCAATAGCCTATGGAGAATGAGATGGTGGCTTGCATCTCATGTGGCACTTGGGAGATGATAGACCTTGCAGGGGTGCCAAGGTGGTTGGTTGCAGTTGGGTGTATGTTGTGAACTACAACCTGGATGAGATTGTTGAGCGTCTCAAGGCCAGACTTGTGGCGAATGACTACACTCAAGCTTATGGTGTAGATGACTTTGATACCTTCTCTCCTATGACGCGCCTTAACTCTATCGAAGTTATTTTTTCACTTACGGTAAATAAAGCCTGACTACTATATCATCTTGGTGTCAAGAATGCCTTCTTGTAGGGAGATCTTTAGGAGGTCTACATGATCCAACCACCTAGCTTTGTGGTTGAAGGGAAGAAACTATGTAGACTCTGGAAGGTTATTTATGGCTTGAAGTAGAGTTCACGGGCCTTATTTGAGGGACTCAGTTTAGAGATTCAGAACATTGGGTTTCGTAGGTCTACTTCTGACCATTTTGTTTTTGTGAGATGCAAGGAATATGATGTAATCCTTACAGATATGTGGATGATATAGTCTTTATTGGCCATGACATCTCAGGGATACAGGAGACGAATTTTTTGCGGACAACATTTGTTACTAAGGATATGAGCACATTGAGGTATTTCCTTGGCTTTTTTTTTTGAAAAGTATTTCCTTGGCATTAAGGTGCCCAAAAACTCACGTTGGATGTCTTTGTCGCAGAGGAAGTGTGTGTTGGAACTTTTAAAGGAGATAAGACTGCTAGGTGCGAAGCCTTCCTCTATTCCAATTGAGCCACAAGGGAGACTTAGTGAGGAAGATGATCCACTATTTGAAGGCAAGGGGAGGTACAGGAGCATTGTTGGCAAATTATTATGTGATAGTAGTTTTGTCGTAAACAGAGTGAGCTAATTTATGAAGAATACACGCTATAGTCATTGCTAGGCAGTGTATCTCATCCTTAGGTACCTCAATGGTAGTCTAAAGAAAGGAATCTACATGAAGAATAATTGGCATACTGATTTGCATGCCCATTTTGATGCTGATTATGCAGGCTCTATGGAGGATAGGAGATCTACAATTGGATGCTCCACCTTTCTTGGTGGAAATTTAGTTACTTGAAGGAGTAAGAAGTAGAGTGTGGTCTTTAGGTCTTGTGCAAAGGCTGAGTACAGAGCAATGGCCCATGCAGCTTGTGAGATTGTGGTTGGTTCATTTCTTGAGAATTTGGGTGTTTAGGTTAAGCTTTCGATGTCTATGTTCTATGATAATTGGTTGGTCGCCTTTGTTGCATCAAATCCTGCTTTTCATGAGTATACTAAATACATTGAGGTGGACTGTCACTTTGTACGAGACATGATCTCCATAGGAAAAATATGTATTACAACATTAGAACAGTAAGTTGCAGATATCTTCACCAAGGTTATCTCCAAGAAGCACCATGAGTTCTTATGTTCCAAGCTGGGCATGTAGGGCTCTTTTCTATATAAGATGATTCATTCTTTCTGGTAAGACAAAAGAGCGAATCAATTCTATTAAAAATCTTAGGTGCTTTTATATAGAGTGACATAAAGGGTAAATTACAAGCACATACCCTTATAATATAAAAATAGTAAAAAAGCCATTAAAATATAATATATAACTCAAACGCTCTCCGTCAAGCTGGAGCATATACATCATGTATGCTTAGTTTGGAATATAACTCAAGTTGTTTCTTGGAGAGTTCTTTAGTGAAAACATCTGTAACTTGATCTTCGGTGGTTATATAGGGTGTAGTGATTTTGCAAGTAGTAATGGCGTCTCTAATAAAATGGCAATCCACCTTTATGTGCTTGGTTTAGTCATGAAAGATAGGATTATTAGCAATAAATGCAGCTGTCTTGTTATCACAATGCATGGGAGTAGGGCTAGAAACAAACACGCCCAATTCATGTAAAATGGATCTCACCTACAGGAGGAGCTCACAAGTGATATGAGCCATAGCTATATACTTTGATTCTGCATTGGATCTGGAGATAATATTTTGCTTCTTACTTCTCCATGTAACTAGGTTACCACCCACATAGGTACAGTACCCTGTAGTGGATCTTTCGTTCTCATTTGCTTCTGTATAATCTGCATTAAAATATCCCCAGACATTCAAGTGGCCATACTTCATAAATGACAGCCCATTACCAGGAGCTTGCTTGAGGTATCTCAGCACCTGAACACACCTTCCCAGTGCACTTTTATAGGAAATTGCATAAGCTGACTTAGTCTTTCAACAACAAAACTAATGTCGGGTCTAGCAACAGTCAAATACAATAGTTTTCCCACCGTAGTACGGTCTCTGGTTGCATCTTCGAGCAGTGGACTCTCAGAGTCTGCAAGTGGCATAGATGGGCCATTGGAACACTGGTAGGTTTGCAACCCAACATCCCTACCTCTTTTAGCATGTCAAGTACATATTTTCTCTGGGATAGAATAAGGCCACCATCAACATGTTGTACCTTTATGCGTCAAAAATTATTTATCATTCCCAGATCTCTGGTGACAAATTGAGAATGTAAGAACTTCTTAGTAGCTTCTATCCCTGCTTTATTACTTCCAGTGAGCAGTATATCATCAACATATACAATGAGAATAACAGACCTAGTTGTTTTATGTATAGTAAAAACAAAATGATTAGCAGTAGATATAATAAAGTCAAATTCTTGCACAGATTTACTAAATCTCTCAAACCAGGTCCTGAGACTTTACTTAAGACTATAAATGACCTTATTTAACCTGCACACCTTTTGACACTTTCCTTCAACCACAAAACCAGGGGGTTGTTGCATGTAGACTTCTTTCTCTAAATCATCATAGATAAATGGATTTTTAATGTTGAGTTGAGATACTGACGAACCACTATTGACTGCCGCAAAAAGAAGAATCTGCATTGAATTGAGTCTGGCCACTAGTGAGAATGTCTCAAAATAATCAATTCCAAAGGTTTGTGTATAACTTTGGCAACCAACCGTGCTTTGAATTTCTCTATTGTACCATCTGGGTGGCATTTGAGGGTGAATACCCACCTACACCCTACAACAGTAGCACCATGGGGTAGGTTGGCAAGTTTCTAGGTACCCCTGGACTGAAGAGTTGCCATCTCCTCCATGGCAAAGGTCCAAGAAGGGTCCTAAGAAGCCTAAAAAAAGGTCACAACCTTACTAACATAAAAGTGATGTGAAAGAGGATCAAAATATTTATATCCCTTCTAGATTCTAGATTAACCCAAAAAATACATTTAACTGATTTAGGAGTGAACTTGCCTACCTTGAATAAATGAACAAAGCAAACACATCCAAAACCTTTTGGAGGAATAGAAAAAAGCTCTCGATTAGGAAACAAAATAGAATAAGGGGTCTTCCCACCAAGGATAGCGGAAGATACATGATTAATAAAAAAAAGCAACTGTAACAATAACATATGCCTTAAAGATAGCAAGAAAATGCATTTGAAATATAATAGTGCGTGTAACATCAAGAACATGTTTCAATTTGCATACAATCACCCCATTCCATTGGGATGTATGAACATAAGAGGTCTGATGTATAATACCAAGGCTGAAAAAATTGAGTTAAAGTAGAGTTCACAAACTCAAGCCTATTGTCAGTCTGAAACATGCGAATAGTAGTAGATAATGGAGTTTTTATTTCATTAACAAAATTTTTAATCAATACACGGGTTTCAAATTTTTTCTTCATCATAAAAACCCAATAGATACGGGTATAATCATCCACGAGAACCAAAAAATATCGAAAGCCCTTAAGACTCTTGACAATACATGGGCCCCATAAATCATCATGAATAAGAGATATTATTACTATTCGGAAAGGAAATTCTATGATGCTTGCCAAGTTGACAAGCATCACAAAAAAGGAATATGGAAACGGTATGTTAGGTAACTGACGACGAAGAATAGAAACCAAGATTTCCCAGTATGAGATGCCATTGTAAAGCAGAAGTGGCAGCTATGGAATGATGCTTTGGTGGGAGGTATAGGTAGTAAAGGTCATATTGCTCAAGTCCTCCGTTAATCTGCTTCATCGTCAGCAGGTCCTTCAAGAAGAAAAAATGATCATGAAAAAATATTCTGTAATTTAATGACTTAGTAATATGATTGATAGACATTAAATTCAAAGCAAATTTAGGTGCATGTATAACATCATAAAGTGGCAAAGTTGTAGACAGAGATGTCACCCAAGCTTATCACAAGGGACAAGGACCATTAGCTACTCTGACATGTACGGGAGTAGTCAATGGTCTAAAAGATGAAAAAGTGTAACCTCTCCTGTGATGTGGGAGGATGCACCTGAGTCAGCAAGCCAAGATAGTGTACGAATACCTCTGGCATTAGCAGCGGTACCTTTCGTCTGAGCAACAGAAGTGCCAGCAATAGATGTGGCCTGAGAAGACACAAGTCTGTCATATTCATCCTTGGAAATAGTGATCTGAGGACTGACTTCCTCTTCCTCCTGATAGTGCTGACTCCCATTTCCACCATAGGTAACCTGGTTGGCCTAATGCCCTTGAGGAAATCCGTGCTTTATCCAACACCTCTCAACTGTATGATTTATCTTGTGACAATGGTCACAAAACAAATCACGTCCCCGGCCACGGTCTCCTGCTCTCGCCCGACATCCTCTCCCCTTGCCTCCTGTGGTTGCCTTACCACGACCAACAGCTGCCATGGCGAGGGGGGGGGGGTCTTGTTGCACCTTACGACAAGGCAGCGACGACGTTGCACCTGATTAGACCACCACAATGGTGGAGGTGGTGTTGTAGGCAGTCAGGTTGCCACCAGGAGACTTAAGCGGTGGTCCCCCAAGCATTGGCATAGGCCCAAGGGGTCGTCGTAGCGGCCTCCTGCGGTTGTCGACCCCTTTGGCTGGCGACGCTGATCCTTGTTGCCGGTCTAAAGGGGCTAGTGGTGACAAGGAGGGGGCCAACAACTCCTTGAGGAGGGAGAGGCTAGGGTTTAGGTGGAGGGGAGAGGAGGCTAGGTTTGGGTGGGATACCAGCGCTCCAATTTAGGACCGCTGCTCTGATACCATGATAGGGCAAAAGAGCAAATCAATTCTATTAGAAACCCTAGGTGCCATTATATAAAGAGGCACAAAGGGTAAATTACAAGCACATACTCGTATAATATGATTTAAGGATTGACTTGCTCTTCCTCCTGATACTGCTGACTCCCATCTCCATCACAGGTAACCTGGTTGTCCTGATGCCTTTGAGGAAATCCATGCTTTATCTAACACCTATCAACTGTATGAGTCATCTTGTGACAATGGTCACAAAACAAATCACGTCCTCGGCCACGGTTTCCTGCTCTCGCCTTACGTCCTCTCCCCTTGCCTCCTGTGGTTCCCTTACCACAGCCAACAGCCGCCATGGTGAAAGGGGGGGTCCTGCTGCGCCTCACGACAGGGCAGCGGCGCCATTGCACTTGATTAGACCATTGCAGCCATGGAGGCGGCGCTGTAGGCAGTTAGGCCGCCACTAGGAGACTCAGGCGGTGGTCCCTCAGGTAGCAACGTAGGCTCAAGGGGCTGTTGCAGCAGCCTCCTGTTGCTATCGACCCCTTTGGCTGGTGGCTCTGATCCTTGCGGCGAGGGGTTGGCAGCGACAAGGAGGGGGCTGACGGCTCCTTGGGGAGGGAGAGAGGCTAGGTTTGGGTGAGATACTAGAGCCCCAGTCTTGGACCGCTTCTCTGATACCATGATAGGATAGAAGAGCGGATCAATTCTATTAGAAACCCTAGGTGCCTTTATATAGAGAGGCACAAAGAGTAAATTAAAAGCACATACCCTTACACTATAAAGACAGAAAAAAAGGCACTAAAAAATAACATATAACTCAACACTTTTCTTCCCTCAACACACATCAAATAGCAAAGAATGAGAGAGGGAGATAGAACCAAAAGGTGGGAAAATACACTAGGTTGCATGAGGTTGTCATAAGGAAAAGCGTAAAGATGAGTGTGGAAGACAAGAAAAGAAAGATACAATGTGAGGGAAATAGACATGAGAAGATATAATGACATTGGGGCTCTCAGACTTTAATTTATTCATCTTTACCTCTTGCACAAACCCCAAGACTGACCTATAGAGAAAAACAGACAATAAAATAAAAAAATAAAAAAAGCATTAACAGTGAGAACTCTTATCAATTCTAATTAAATCTTCTAAGAAATCAGTTGTAATCAAATCTAAATGAATTGGAATTAAAACCTGGAAATCCTACTTTTCGGAAAAAAAACTTAGAAATCCTAACTAGTATTTTTGTTTTCCTAAAACAAATACTTGAAGAAATAAAGAAAAGTAAATTAACATTCGGGTCCTTGTTTTGCATCTCTCTCCTCAGATAGCTCAAGCTTCAAGTCCTGGTAAGTTGAACTTTGTGCAAGTCCAGGCTCTTTTGCATATTCTGCAGTTTACTGAATATTGAGGACCTTCTTGCAACTTTCTAATACTGTTGGGCTCCTGCGATATTATTTATCCCTACAGATCCTGTTGAAATTTTCTGTCATGTTGAACTATTTAGCCCTTGCTCTCCTTTTTTAAAGGAAAAATATCAAGACTCAAATTTTCCCATTAGATTTTAAAAGCTGGAAGTGGGTGCCTTGTAAAGTTTCCAGAAACCAATATCTGTACCTTTGCAGCAACTAGGTGCTGCAACCATGAACCCTACATAAAAAGAGCAGGCTTTCGAAGCACCATGCAAGTTCTATTATTTGGTTAAGCACCATGCACGGTGATTCAGAAGTTTGCTCTTTCCAATGCAGAGCTAATGCTTGATCTCCTATTTCCTAACTAGGTAGAGATTGCTTCTTCTGTCAAGGGATTTTAACGTGTCGCAGGATCGGAGGTATGGGTGTTGGGGATATTTTGTTAAGAGCAATGTTTTAAATATTGATATTGATATTGTATCGACAAGTCAAAAAGGAGATATATCAGGGATATATCACTGATATATTGCTGATATCGATGAATTTTTGGGAAATTACTTAGAAAGTCATAAAATATAAAAAATGTCAAATTGACATTTTTAGACTAATATATCATAAAGGAATGCCTAAAAAAGCATGTGGGTGCGTGCGTGCGCGTGCGTGTGTGCGTGTGGGTTCCGAACAGCGTTGGTCTAGTTGTGCCTGTGTCTGTGTCTACCCATTTCAATCTCACGCCTCCCGCCGAGTCTTGTCCTACCGTTTTCAACCTCCTACCCAGCCATCCCATTTCAATAGCGCCACAGGACTATTTTTCCCAGTTTCCACCCAACTGACGATACATCTGCGATATATCCCCATATCGGTGATATATCGCTGATATACGGGAAAAATACACTTTGGGTGGTATCGATATCACCCAACTCGTCGATATTAGATATATCGGCGATATATCGCGATATGTCAAACCTTGGCAAGTACTTAGATAAGCCATGCTGAAACAAGTGAGTCTGTCAACCCTAGGTTGTTGTGGGGGACAGAAAGAAGAACCATCATGGATGACATTTTTTAATCAAAGGAAGATTCCAAGATAGCCCTTTCAATACCCCCATGGATTATCAAAGTGCTTAGTTTTATGCATCTTTTTATAGAGGTCTGAAGATGCTAATGTATTTCTCACCGACGTTTTAAGATCTTCTTTCTATTTTTTAATAAGTAAAACCAAGTGTAATGACTGAATTGTTGACAGAGAATGTATAGCTCTAAAGTTGACATATTTGATGGACTACAAGGAAGCAAGAATCCTAGCATATACAGCTCTAAAGTTCAACAAAAGTTCATGATATTAGTGATATATCTCTGATATATCGGTGATATAGACGATATATCGGCGATATCATGGAAAAAAGATATTAAGGTTGATTTCGATATGTGTTGGCCCGGCGATATCGATATATTACCGATATATCGCCGATATATCAATCCTTGGTTAAGAGTAGAGAATGGTGGTGGGGATTAGGGGATGGTTTTTTTAGGAGGTAAATGTTATGAGAATGATGGTAATTTGACTTGAGTTTCTGTAATGGGAGGAAGAGGAGAGGTGGTGGGTGGCGATGGAATATTGGCAAGGAAACAGGAGAGAAATCAGGTGTGGAGAAAGAAAATTGGTTGAAGATAGGGAACAATGAGAAAGATAGAGTTTGAGAGGAGAAGCCATGGCATTTAGATTCTTTCTTTTTCACAAAATCCAATTCTTCATTTAAATCAGACTAAATCAGAGTAAGGGCGTTATAGAAGGGAGGAACTATAATGTTTGGAAGATACCATGATACACTTTGCAATTTTCTCTTCTACCCAAAAACTTAATTTTTTAGAGTGTCCAGAATTCTATCTTATTGCAAATTTGTTCATGGTTTTGGATGATTCCATAGATGGAACGGAAGTCTTTATTATTGCAAGATCGATTCCTATATTTCTGAAGTTGCAGATCAACTTCTATAATCTTGTTGTCTAGTCCAAAAAGTTTCATGTTTTGCACTTTATACATATTTTTCCAGTAAGTCTTCCCTTGGGTTGATCATGATCTGCTCGTGCTGTAAGCCCTTAATCTCAGTTGATTAAGTTTAGGAGAAAATACTCTTGGATAGTTTGAAGAAGATAAAATGAAGACATGGAGCATCCTTTTTTTTCCTTGGATTTTTATATAAATGCCTTCATAAATTTATGAAATTACATAATTACCACATTAATTTTAGTATTTAGACAAATGACACTGGAAAGTTGATTGCCTTTACAAAAATGTGACTGTGATATATTATTTTCGACTAAAAGTGTCAACAAATTGTCATTTTTGCCTTTAGATTGTATCATAGACATCAGAAAATATGATTACTTTGTGTCGCTCTCTCCTATCTCCTTGTACCTTTCTAACTCTGCCATTTGCTCCTATTGTTGCTCCCTTCATTTTGGCATGGTGGGATTGAAATACGTTGATAAATTCATCCAACATCCTCAAAGAAGATCCTTTGCCATCTTTTTACCTACCGTAGCCTTTTTATCTTTTTGGCTACTTGAATGTCGTTAAAATATAACCCTACATTAATTTGTCATTTGTGCAAAAAGAGGAGTGTTTGTAACAACATATATGCATATATGAAATTCATAGTGGTATTTATGTAATATCAAAAGTATTTGATGACATTTATGTAAAATTTTCCATTTTTTTGGAAAATTATATTTCTTGTGCAACTTCTTGGATATATTTATGAATCAAACAAGTGGGGGAAAGGGGAAGACTTTTATCTTCTTCCATTTACTTTTAATATGGTTGCTTATTAATAGGGGCGTTATCGAATCGGAATCTCATCGAAGCCACTTGGATTTAGGTTCAATTCAATAAGAAAATTTGAATTCAAATCAAATTCAAATTTGGTTTGAATTTGAAGACATGGATTCATACTTGATTTGTTAAGCATTCGAATATTCATCAAGTACTTATCAAATATTTATACGAAATGTAAGTGTACAAGATGGATCAGAATTTCTTAATTTGTTAATAATTTTTAAAAATAATTTTGGTTTTAATTTTAATAATAAAATTTTTCTATGTAGATTACTAATTAGAATAATCAACAAGTTAATTTTTGGAGTCCTATACCATTGAATTAATATTTTCAAACATAAAAAAGGGCACCAGGATGGTTGAGCAGGTAGCACAAACGATACGGAGGAGCCAAGCGGTGTCGTCAAGTGTTGAGTGGGGAATAGGGCAATGTCAAGAGGGGAGAGGGTTTAGTGGTTAGGGAATAGGAAGGAGTGGGTCTTAGGATGCAGAGTTGGGACTAGTAAATGTTTTTTGTGCAATGAGAAATGTTGGGATTTGGGCTTTTAGGTTAAAATGAGAAATTTTGGGTGGGTTGAGTGGATTGTTTTTTAAATGGTAAGGTCTATATAATATGTATGTATTGAAACTGAATCAAATCTAATAACAAAACATTTGGTTTGTTTATTATATTTTTCTCACTAAGCTATCGAATCTAGATATAAAATTCATGTTCAATTCGTTTCATTCGAATTGAATTGAATCAAGTTTACCAAATGAAATTGACTTGGAATCGAATAGTATGATTCAATTAGCAGCCCTACTTACTACTAATTCTTACTTGAAGGGAGAGCTCGTTCTTACACCTATTGGAGATACATGTCCTTTTCTGTCTTGAATTATTCTTAATGTCCTTGTATGAGAAAGACTCGTCAAGATCCCATACGAGAAGGACCAATTGTCTTAAAGTTCCTTTCCCCTCCCAAAAAAACTCTTAAAGGTGTCTCTATATGGTGAGAGGCCTACTTTTTGAGATTTCATATAAAAGAGGCCTATTGAGGTCTTCATATGAGAGAGACTACTTGAAATAGATGGCCTTTTCTATCAACTCAAATTTTACTTGGCGATAGATGTATTTTCCCTTCTGTACTCTCTTTTGGAGGAGACATTCAGTAGAAAATCATCTTTTTATTCTCTAATCTTTAACTCTATTCATGACTTCTCCATCTTTAACCTATCTTTATTAATCTCAAGATGCCTTAGTATTAGTTCTATATCATTAAGATGATTTCTCTGCTATGCCATGAAGTTTTGTATTTGTGGTTCTATATTTGGATATGACGGCCCTTTCCTTTTACTTGGACATGGAAGAGACTAAATCTAAGATTTGATGATGTTGACTATCTACCTGGGCATGGAGGTCTTTGTCTATCTGCTTAATCTGGACAAAACATGATTTATTTACTCTACTTGAAGTAGCAAACTCTATTGGAGACATCTTTAGCAACAAATCTTTTTTTATTGGATTGTATATTCACTTGGATTATGTTTCACTTATCTCTTCATCTTATCTTCTTGCTCTGTTTCCCTGAAGATCTTTTTGGTTAAGCATAGTATAATTCTATGTAATACAAGGATAAGGACAGAGTCATTGTGCTAGAGCCTGGTCTGATTTTACCCTAAGAAATCAGGTTGTACATAATTTGATTTGATTTCTATCTGCAGTTTGTCTTAAACCCTTGATTTCTCAAACATCATGCAGGTCTGATGTGTTGAGGTAATATGCAACCATGGACTCATTCTTAATTTTAGGAATTATCACAGGAATCCCCTAATTTAGAGCCACTCTAGCTTGTTCCATGTCTCAGAAATTAGGCTGTAATCCATTTGGCCTGATCATACATCTTGTGTTGGGCTTGTTTGCTTTATTCCTCAAGCATTGAGGTGATCCAAGGAATTTCAGATGTCACCTTACAAACTATAATCATGGACTTATTCATGTTTTGAGAGTATTAATTCAAGAATCCCTTCTAATATGCCTCTCCAGCATGCTTTTCTTCAGAGATCAAACCGTACTTGTTTAGTCTGATTTCATACGATGAATCTGCCATGCTTCCTTCAATTTCTTGTTGCTAGAGTGCTCACGGTTTTTGAGGGGATTGCTTATGGTGTCTCGATCATGATGTAATCCATTTGCTTGAGGATTAACTCATGAATTCTTGTTCCTGTGCTCTAGAGCCCCAAATAATTGGGTGGACAGTAGCCAATTTGGGGATCTTTCCTTCTAGTTCAAGAAATTCTTCTGTAGGTACCTTGTATGAATACCCAGCATGCAGGGTGTATTGTTTTTTTCTTTGAGAAGATACAAGGTGTGTTGTTGCCCAATTATCAGATGAATTCCTTAGCCGAATCCACCAATTTAGATCCACTATCCTTTGCCATTGGGTTATATAGTATTTTCAAAAGGTTGATTGCTTCTTAAAACTCTGGGCCCCTCATCCTCTGAGCTTGTAAATGTGTTGCATGTTGCTTGGAAACATTTCCCTAATCACTAGTCAAATAAGATCTCCCAACCATTCCCAAGTTCACCCATGCTTTCTTTCTATGAGGGACTTCTGACCTTGATAGGCTAAAAAGTAGGAAAAGTTGTGAAAAATATCTACTCTGCCAACATAATGGTATATATACCAACATTGTACCCTTACTGGTGAAAGTTTGTCAGTGTCTCGATTTCAAGCAGTTTTAATATCTTATTGGAAAATTTTCACCATTTCATGTAATTTTGAAATGACCCCTTTAGACGAGTACGGAAGTTGGGTTGAAATTTCAAATGTAGGAGGCATCATGGAGGCATGTGCAGGACATTTAATGGTTATATCTTGGTGTTTCTACATGATTGTGATGTTTCCTTTTCATCATTACATTGAAAATTCCTTAGCCAGCGAGATTATTTGAGATTTGCTTCATGTAGTTGCATTAGATGTGCTCATTTAATTTTCTGGCTGTTATACTTTGCTTTTACAATCTTTTATTTGGGTAGTAACGGCCTTTCACTGCAATAACAGTATCACTATCTTCTACTTCGCCAAGGAAGGAAAATATTGTTCCTTTTCTTCCATATATCCGGAACTCTGCAAACCTGTGAGAATACCTTTCCAGAAAGGTCCTGGACAGAAATTTTGTCAACCTCCTGGCTCTAGTATTGACTTGGGATTCTTTGAGATGGACGATCTATCCAATCCTGTTAATGATGTATTTCCACTTGTTATTTATGCTGAAGCTGGCCAACAACAGGCCGTTGATGAACAGCAGGAACAAGCTGTAGATCACCGTGCTCAGATAACCCTTGCTGTAATTGAAAGGAAGGGTGATGGACCTTTCCAAGTTAAAATTATTAAGCAAATATTATGGATTGATGGTCAACGATATGAATTGCAAGAGATCTTTGGTCTTGGAAGTTCCATGGAGACCAAGGTTGATGAAGAGGATGCTGGTAAAGAATGCGTTATTTGTATGTCTGAACCAAGGGATACAGCTGTCTTACCGTGCCGGCACATGGTAAGTTTTGGCAGATGACAAGTGAGATAAATTGTTGCGTCATCTATGGCTTTTAACGGCATTGTTTTTCTTTGATTTTCAGTGCATGTGCAGTGAATGCGCAAAAGCATTGAGGCTTCAGACAAATAAATGCCCAATATGTCGCCAGCCTGTTAAAGAGCTGATGGAGATCAAAATTAAAAGTGGTGATCAGTGATGCTCTTTCTCGTCTGGTCATTGGTATGTTGCTTCCCATCGTAGTGTATATAAAAGGCTTTTACGACAGTCCAGAGATGTTTACTTGAGACCAATTCCTATCATAAATGTAAGTCATGTAAAATAGACCCCTGTACATTTATTGGGTGTTTAATTTTTTGGTTCATTGTTAATGCTGATCTATGACTTCATGGTTGTTATCTATGACTTTATTGGATGTTCATTGTTAATTTTTTGCCCACATGAGGTAGCTCGATGTCAAAATCATCTTAGTGGGAAACATAGGTTTGAGAGAAGTAGAGGAGAAACAGGCATCTCCCCTTAAGATAACTTTACATTTGTTATCTATGTAAATTCTATGGGTCCGTGAAGGGTGGTCAGATGGAATTGTTCATCTACTACACTTAAAGGAAGTTGCTATTAACTGATATTCGGACTCTTGCGTATTGGGATGTCAATATTATCATAGGTGGGAAAATTAGAGGAACCAAAATTGTGGAGTCAACCCTTCTTGAGGACTCGTTGCATCTCACTGCCTTCTCTCCTCCATGAGTAGGAAGATTGGTTAGGTAGTTTCCACATTTTTTTAAAAAAATTGAGTAATGGTTTCTACATTGTTTTTCTATTCAAAGGGTGCATGACAGGACAGAGTGGTGGTTTGGATCTGATAATCCTAATCCGAAAGAGATTATAAATAATAATAATATTATTATTATGATGAAAAAAAATTTGTGGTGAAGAATATCACCTAAAAAACCACAAACGCAAGTTTCTACCCGCACAATAGTGCGTTAGCATAGATGGCATGGGGTTTCTCTGTTCGTTGGGAGTGAGGTCCTTTGGAGTTTCTTTCTTCGTTCTTTCCTTGTGTCTCCTACGTGCTTCCCTCTACGGCGAGGCGTGTCCGGCTTATCGTATTACCATCATCCCTCTGAGATTGAGCAATTTGCTCCTTTCGTGGATCTAAAGGGAAACCAAGTCGTATCTTCATGACTCACGATCCGGTAAAACGCATTTGAGCATCTTGTTATGTGAATTACTGTTCCACGCGTGACTGAATCACCTTCTTATAATACACAACACTTAGGGCGAACAATGTTTGTTGGGGATCTATTCGAATCGTACAGAATCTGAGTGTTCGTTATAGTAATTTGAAATGACGGACTACTTTTTCAGCATTTCGTAAGCAAATAATGTAAAATTTCACAAATTACAATAATCAAAATTAAGTATAAAAATTACTCCAGTGAAAAAATCATTCGAGAAACAAAAATAGCTCTCAAAAGATTCTTTTTAAATAAATTTCTGCAAAATTAGCTTTGATAATTATATGCTCTTGAAAAACCGTTCACACGTGTTCATATAGGGCTAGTTTACATAGGAAGCCAGCTAATACGGATTTTCAAGTTGGGAATAGGAGTGAACTTCTATTTGTGTTTATTTGGGAATGGATGATAACTCATATAGGTGTTTACTAAATGGAAGTTAAGCTCATGTACAAAGGATGCATGTGAGAAGGGGAAACATGGGTTAACCTAACACCGAAGTGGTAATAAGGGAAACCTACATTTACTCAAAAACTTAGGTTCAATTAATCCAATTGGTAAATAGGGGTTAACCAATCTTTTTGAGGGTTAATTATAAGTGTTCATTAAATCTTTCAAAGGAGACAAGTTAAGAGATGACTCTATTTCTTGTATTTTGTATTCTACTTTACTAAGCATCCCGCTGCTTCTTCACTCACCTCTCGTTGATACCCAATTTGCTGCCCTTGAAACCCACATGGGAGGTAATTGTTGCAAGGTGGCAATCACAAGCCTTGTAAATAGATTGGGAAAGGTGGCTTTCTTTTCCTTTCCTTTTTTTTCAAAATTTTATTCAATGGTGGCTCTAGGCTTTAAGATTTGACCTAATACAACCATTAGTGTGTAAATCTACTCTCTAGCTCATACTAATCGAGAGATATATATGTATAACAAAGCAACTTCGCAAGAGTGTTTATAAGTTTGGTGTTTGATGGGCCATTCAAGCAATTATGAATGTTTACATGAACATTTACGTACATAATGATACCTAAATGAAATAATATAATTAATTATGGCGGGATGTACATAAGTTCCTCAGCAGACACTCTTGATTACATATATTGTCTTGCCATTTAAATTCAACCAATGCCCCTCAAAATTATATATGACCTTTACATGTTATGATCCTACATAAATGATTCAACATCCATTCCCCCCCACACCCCTTCTCCAAAAAAAATAATTGTCAACTTTGATGGTTTACAGTAAAATACAAGTGCTTTGTCCTAAGTACTCCTAACTTCCATCTTTCCATCTTGTTAGTCATCTATACACTAATCCTACATATATGAGTGGCCCTCCTCTTCGCCCTAGACCTCTCTAAGCTCCTCTATTGCTTCTTTTTCATTCCTTAACTCCTCATCCCTTATTTAAGGTTGTGTGCACATGGCAAGTTATCCTGATAATGCACTAAATTACATTTGATTTTATTATTTCATTTTAATACAAGTTGATTGGTGCATGAGTAATTAGGTTCCCCGTCACTAATAGAGTTATGTGTTGCTGTAACTAGATTAGATAGTCTCTATATGAGAACTTAGAGATCAAGATGGCTTACAAGATCTAATAGAAAACTAAGAAACCATCAAAATATTAATCATAAGTTTTAGTATGAGAAAAGACAATAACTCTTTTAGAGACTTTCTCTTGATCGATAATTGTCAATAGAGACTATGACCTATCAAGTAGGTTGGTTGAATGAGTCAGTTTGATGAGATAGAGATGGTAGGTCTATGTTTGTTGCCTTAATGGAAAAGGTGTATTTTTTGACCTAGGATGGATTTTTATCTTTATATGTGAGAATATACATTTGGTAAACTATTGATTATATATCCACCAAGGTGATATATGTTGGAAAGCTTGTGCATACATAAGTGGACAAAAGACACATCAAACCCTTTGGATCAAGGCTAAATCATATTTGGCCCAATTAAATAACAAATCAAATACTTATTTAACTCTTTAACTAGTATTTGATTTCTATTCAATTAGGATCCCATCAAAATCATTATTGGTTTTATCACGCCAATAATGAAATATTTAGGAATCAGGATTTATGGTACTATGCCTCCCTCAAGTATTCCAAATACCCGTGAATCCCTCACACTAGAAGACATATGTAACCTCTAGGATTACATCCCAAATTGGCTATCTAGCCTATCATAGGTTACATATTTTTTCATGTTCTCCTTGTATCATTAGGACAAGGATGAAGATTAGTTTCTTTCCAAAAGAAACTGTCTTCTTCTCTTTCATGTATGATGATTAGGACCCATATGATCATGCATGAAATTTCATACATCATAATATACGTGGAGCGAGCCTGTGTCTCCTGATCTACTTCATACACTTATGACAGTAGATCTGTGTGATCCCTTGAAGAAATCGAATGTCTTTTGTGCTCTCATATATATACCAACTTTCTAGTCTCAACACCAAGGTGAGTGCGTCGACTATTAGTTCACCAAATGCTCATATTCAAGCACAGAGACACATATCTATCTTAAGTCAAATGATATGCATTCTCCATGATACTGATAAGAGAAAGACTTTTATATGTCCATCTCATTGAGTCAACTTCTTAGCTAACCTATGTGATAGTCTCGAATCTCTATTTCCATTCAGACAATGTGCATCAAGGGCATTAGTTAGGCAACGACCTCTCGAGAAGATTGCCATCTCTTCTTAGACTAGAGAAAATAATTGAATATTATGATAGCTCTCAATGAATTATCGAAATCTTTGATCCAAACTGTTTGGATCTTTGATACCCATTATTGTCATATCCAACAGGGCTATAGTACATTCTCCTACTTATATTGAGGGACCCAACTAATCATATAAGTGTGTCCACGTGATCTAATATTTAGATTTGAATCACCGATTGAGTGATTCCACTCAAGTTGACTTGCTAAGGGAACATAACTCCAATAGACTCCCCCTTGCCTTAAAGAGCTAATCCTAAATTGCCTCTTCGACTCATGATGCCAACTTGACACTCAGGCACGTTACTATAAGGCCTTGATCGATTGAAGTGTCAAGCCACAGGGTGAAGTAATGCATATGATAACTACTTTATTATACGTCGCATCGAGTTGGTGATGAGGACTTTTCTCTCTACAAACATGCTCTTTATTTTGAGAAACTATTTCTCAACAACAATGAAGTTCTTGTTGTCATCAAAACAATGAGAGTTTCAATAGTGAAAACTATGTCAAGTCCTTTCAAAGGCCTTGCGTATCTACATCATTTATGTAATAGCTTCATAAGCTACAACATATTTTACTTTAGCATCTGTATTGTGGTGTATGTGCTTCCAAAGTAGATACTGCTTCACACGAAATATAAGTAGCCCTTATGTGGACTATCCACATTATATTGTAGATGTTACATCTCAACTCATTAAGATCATTTTTTCATCATTTCATTCCTTTCATAAGGAATGCTAGGACAACCTAATTTCTTATCTAGAGTGTCTTGTAACTTGTGGATTTATAACACATTATCCTTCTACTTTATTAGACAACTCTATTTAGAGTAGTTCTTGGTTTGTGTGTCTCACACACATGCATTTTGTTTTTCTCTTTCTCAATCCTTTGAGTTGACATCCTCTTAAGGAGACGTTAGAAGGCATGCGTTGACTTTTATTATATGAAAATCCACCAAGCTTTTTGTTATAGAAATCTTTAAGTTGATTATTGAAAATATTTTTCGATCAAACTTTTGAATTCTATTTTCTAGATTTTGTTGTCTCATCTTATGAGCACAACTTTTATCTATATATGGTACTATTAATATGCTCCCACTAACCCTTGCATGAGTCCATGCATCATTGAGGTTTGAATGTATCTATAACACTTTATGGAACATTCAAAGCAAGATGCTAATTTGGATTACAACTGGATTAAGCATATAGCCTTCTCCTAATCTCTCATGTTATGATCCTCAATGCTTCATTATATGAAGGGGATCACTATCCAAAGTTTCATGGTGGATTTTACTATCTTTAAACCTTTTCAAGTAGTTGAGCATATTTGCTGACATTGATTCCCTTTAGATTGGATTTGGGATCTTGACTAGGTTTTAGCAACCTCACAAGATTCCTTGTTTCTTTTGGTCTGATTCTCATTCCAAGTATCTATCGAATGAAATCTAATATCCCATAAGTTGAATACTTCTTGAGAGTCTTTATTTAAGGAACACGATCCATTGAAACTAACAATTAATTCCTCTATATCCAAATAGCTCAGATATATTTTAGGAACAACCATTGATTGCCTATTTAGGATGAGTACTGCACCTTTCCTAACATGCATTATTTTTGGATTGAATCCTAGTTCGTCTTTTCATCATTACAGAATCTAGAATTCCATAAGTAAAAATTACTCCTTTTGGAATTCTCATCGCACTAATGACAACTATTGTCATGTGCAAAGTCGAATATTGCAATCTATCCTAAGATTCAACTCACTTGGATAGGACATTAAATTAAAAAAAAAAAATTTGGTGTCCTTATGTTGGTTGAGTCTAAATAACTCTCTAAGAATTATTCTTTGAATTGGATTATGAGTTAAGCATTTATCATTTTGGGAATTTGATATTCCTCAAAACAAAATGTCTCACTAACCTACATTACAACATCAATAGCCATTTATCATTTTGGGAATTTGATATTCCTCAAAACAAAATGTCTCACTAATCTACATTACAACATCAATAGCCATTATCATGCTTGTGATATCCAAAGAATTGTCCTAGAACCCAATTCATTTGGATTGGACATAGGCAATCAATATCAAATCTATACATCTAGATCTTTGTATGCATCATATGAGATCAAGGAACTAGACTTGAGGATATCCCTTCACAATCTCGAATGCGAATCCTCATTGTATTTAGGGAATTCGACATTCATCATCATTTGAACTTCTGTTAGTTCAGTCTCGTCTTAAGAAGGCAAGACCAAGTTGAGGTGTACAACAGGAATGAGTTAGAAATCATTTCTTGCTCATTGAGAAACTCCTTCTGATTCATTTAATTGATATCTACTATTTAAGTCAGATCAAATCTAATATGATGTATTCATGGTTCTTGGAATTCACTAACTCCATAACCAATACATGGGAGTTATTGAACTTTCCAAAAGATCTTTGACCTTTCCATATTTGAACATCATCACAATTGGAATGATCATTAGCGAATGTCACCATGCACCAAATATCCTTTCCATAATGCACACATTACTATGTGTCACCTTGAGATATCTCTTTGTCACAAATCTCTTTCACAAATGGATCGGTCATGAATTGTCTTAGAGTTAGTAATTATCGGGTCAGAAGAGACTGTTCTCAATTGTCCTCTTAATCTCACTTAGATACTCATGTCTAAACATGAGAAATCTCATAAAGGCGGAGTATCCTCTTTGCATTTATTCAGAATTCTCATTAACGACCATATCATTATAAAAATCTAAGCATCTGAGAATATATTCTGAATCCTGAAGCACCCAATGGCTATGACTTATAATAAGTCATTCATCATATGAATAAGCTAGTTCCAAACAATTTGGAAATAGAAACAATTTTCATAGATACAAAATTACGAAGGCAATCTTTGTGATTTTGAATACAAATTCTAGATATAAGCTTTGTATTTCTTGATGGATCCTACTGCAACAGCTTGCCTTGGGTTCCATTTACAAAGCTTCTTCATCTTTAGCTTTTATCCTAATCATGTGAATCATAACCAATAGTTGCAAATTTGTCAAGTGCATTAAAATATTTTATCCATCATATGAATAAATGGATGATGAAGACATGCAGTACCTTGGGGACATTCCTTTGACCTTCGATAAGGTTTGCATATTTTTATAGAAAGATTCGCATTTCATCTGAGGCCCTCTTGTCCATGTGTTAGTTGCCATTCCTTGAGCTCTTGTGATTGAGGATTGCATTTGCTTCCTTAAGATACTGCACACTCTATCCAGACAATCCACTATGTTCGGTAGACGTTCTACCAAATCATGAACTGCCCCGTTAAAGTTTTCTTTATCAAGGGCCCAAGTGTAAATGTTGATGAGAGATGATGAGAGCCTCATCATGAGCCATAACTAGCTCATTTTGACCTAATAAAGAGAATAAAAGCTCCTACATAATCTAGTAGAGGGTCTAATTGAAGGAATAAGTGCTCTGAGAAGAAAACATGAAATAAAGGTTAAAACTGTAATTTTACCATTGCAGTACATAAACGGGATTTCTCAGAGACAAAAAATAGGTCAAATGGTCTAAATGAGATAAAAAGTGGGTTGAATCAATTAGAAATGGGTTCATGTGCAATCCAGGAATTAAATGACATTTGGTAACCCTAAAATAGACCCGCTTAATTCAACAAGGTTCCGATCAGGATAAAAATCAATTAAATCCTATAAAATTCATGGAGAAATATCCCCTAGGGTTTAGAACATTCAAATTGGCCTTTGGAACCTAGTTTGACCTAGAATAGGGTCCTAGCTCATCAATTGACATAATTTGGGTTTTTACGCAAAATATCCAACCAAACGTGGTCAAACCTAAAATCCAACTTCACCATTGGATTCGTTAGGTCCAAATTAGGTTTGTACCAAAATTTGGACCTAAGGGGATGTCATCTTGACCTACTTTGCAATTTAGCACACCCAATCACATTTTGGTCCCTATCTTTTGAAAACCATCACATAAACCCCCCTATCTTTCTTGCCAATCTTACAATCAGGTTCCTCCACCATTATTGGGGGGAGATCCTGCTCCGGCGAGGATTAGAGAGGGAATACTCTCTGATCCCTCAGAGATCTCCCAGAAATGGAAGGGATTCTCTGAGGAATCCCCTTCCATCTGAGCCCGATCACAACCACTGATTTGCACCCAATCTCTCGTGCGAATGGATGAGAGATTTGGGTATCTAACCACCTTCCATCTCTGGCAAGACGTCGGTGGTAGAAGACGTGCCCTCCATCCACCAGACGCACGGCCAACACCTATAAATTAAACCCCAACTCCGACCGCACCTCCTCAGCTTGACTTGGTCAGGATTCCACCTCAAATTCATCTCCTTCTCCAGCCAAGAGGTCCAGTGAGCTTCGGCGAGCCCCCCTCCTCTTCCTCTTTGCTCTGCTACAAAACCAGTGGCAGAGCCGTCTTCCTCATTCTCCTCCGCGTCGCGCAACACCCGCGCATGCTGCCCTAGCCCCGTCATCGCCGCCGTCTTCCTCCACTAGGTGCTTTCTTCTTCGACGACAGTAGGTACTGCCGTCCGCCTCCTCGTCCCCTTCGTCCCTTTAGTTAGGTTAAAACCATTCTCCTCTATCCCCTCTTTCATTTCCCTCATTTTATTTCATCAAAAACCCCTCGACCGCCGCTGTTCACCATCACCTTCTTCATCTTCGGCCACCCTCCGGCGATACGCTCCCATCGCTCCGCAGCCCCACACGCCTCACCGACCATCACATAACCTCCTCACCTCACTAAGTAACCTCCGCCCATCCATAGTCCCTCTACACCTACCCAACAGTCCCCCGAACACACCCATCCATTTGGCCATAGGATGACCTAGGCACGCATGCCTAAGTCACCCCGCGGCCTGCCACCTAGCTCTTCACCTTCGCCGTGACACGGCGAAGGTCCTCCGGTGATCTGATTAGGCCGCGAGGCTCTTTTCGTGTCTGACAGATCTCAAGCTCCGGTCGCCGTTGACGGCAACTTGAAGAAGCTCCACGCTTGCTCCAGGTCACAGGACTTCAAGGCTCCAGGTGCAGCTAACTCGGGGAGGCATCGCGAAGATATCTGACCCAGCAAGAGGCGCTACAGAGTTTGCAGTAGTGGCAATTGCAGGAAGGACTTTTGCGGGTGCGCGCGAGAGAAGGCAGTGGGTATTAGTCCCACATCGGTAACTTACAAAGAGGTGGAGTGGTTTAAATTGTTTTTGTCATATCTGCTCGTTGCCTCCGAACGCACTTGGGGTGAGGTCCCTCACCTATCTCACTGCGCCTAGTCCGTGGTTTCACCACATGGATCTAGTGCGATTCGATCCAACCCGACCCTGTCCTAAGCACACCTCGCGCACCACCCTCAGGCCAGTGCGCCTGGTCCCGGGCGCGCGATCCGACCCGTTTACCCGGCTTTGGGAGAGCGTGTTGTTGAGTGGTTTACAGAGAGAGAGAGACGCATGGGTAGAGGGTTAGGTTTTTCTTTGCTGTGGTTGTGCAGGGAAGGAAGGAAGGAGGAAGAAGGAAGAAGCCAACACTTAGCTGCTAAGGAGAAGAAGCAGAAGGAAGGAAGCCTTCGCAGAAGAAAAAGAGAAGAAAAGGAAGAAGCGAAGGAAAAAGAGAACTGAAGAGTAAGAAGATACTGCAGGAAGAAAGGCAAGACAGAAAAGAAGAAGAAATGCCAAGGGAAATAGAATTGAAGAAGAAAAAGGGAAGTAGAGCCAAGGAAGAAGAAGAAGACCCGTAGAGAGAAAGTAACTGCAGAAGAAAATAGGAAGGAAGAAGCAAGGAAAGAAGAAGCTCAAAGAAGAAGAAAGGAAGAAAATCAGAAGAAGAAAAATAAGAGAAGGGAAACACATTTTTAAGACGTCTGATCCCATGATCAGACGTCCAATTTCTTCTTTTTGCCATAATTGCTTTTCAAACTCATGCATTTATATTTGAATTAAAGATTTGAGTAATTAAAGTGTTCAATTACATTCTAGAGATTAGTAATGAATTCCAATTGCTCCCTGTGTTCGACCTCGCATACTTAGGTTTTCGAGTAATAAAACTTTTATTTGTTGACGCTTGATCACCTATACTACGACGTAATTAACTGTTAAAATACGATCGAGAACGCGTCAACAAGAGATGTTGCAATTATATCGAGCTTCTTATCATCATATAAGATCCCTCTATACACTTTATATTCTAGAAGCAACTTTTGCATTAAGAATATTTGTTCGTTTAAAGAACATTCCAAACTCATTTTGGAATCTCGAAGTGTAGAGAAAATATTATTTTGAGTGCCCAAGACATCAAGCTTAAAGATAGTGTTGCTTGCATATTTGCATCTGCTCACATGGTCTGCGAATCTTACTGATAGATGCTTAGTGATGTAATGTTGCGCAAACACATCATCATCATGACAAACTTCATTATATTTCTCCATGACTTGATTCCTTGGGTTCAAATGACTTAGAGCACAATATTTAGCTCAAGTTGTCTGTCTTAGTCTAATCACAACCATTATGAATCATTTGTCGTGTATGGATTTCGTCTACTTCTTCTGATCAAGGGTAGTTTTGAAAATTGCTATTTTCTTTAAATAACATGAACCTGGTTAGATCATGGAAAATCACATTGTTTTGGAAATTTTGAAATAAACGTCTCCCACTATATCCAATTTCAGTATTGTTCACTCTACAATTCTCAAATTAGGAGACATGCCAATCTTAATGTTTCGAGTGGGAACGAACTCTCAACAAGAGAAATGAGAACCTTTTCCACTTCACAAGTCTAACCTAGGTGTTCATATTGTTTTGGCCCTTTGGTGTGCATTACACCATGTGTGTGAAACTCTTATTGAGTGTGGTAGCGACTATGTACATGGGCTCCAAATACACCTAACCTTTGGGATGTGAATTGCAAATGGGTTGACCCATATACAGGCCATCTCTTTTGGGAAACGATGAGATCTACTCCACGCTCATGCTATGCTAATGCCCTCCCTTTGGGGAGCTTACTTACTGGCATAACCACATTGTTATGTCCACCTCATCTTGGCAAAGGTCAATAGCACATCATTACCATGATGATTTGCTTAATGTTTGAGAGATCCAGTCTTACTGGTTTGACTAGGTATATTTGAAAAGAGTCAATTTAATCCTATTACATTACTAATCTCGACTTAATCTAGATTAGAAAAGCATTCTATTCTTTTCTTATGTATCATGCTTGAGATCGCATCCCCATGCATGCAAGCACATACATTCACATTCATTTCACAAAAAAAATTACATCAAATGTAAAGAGCTCCCAAATTATAGGGGTTATATGAAAATAACTCAACTTGCTCATCAACACTCCGTAATGCATACCATCATTGATCACATCAACATTTCACAACATAAAATCATCAAGCATTTCGAAAAATCGGCATACAGACACCCATCACTTCATATGTTGAGGGGATGTGAGTGTTTGATTCTCCTATAATTACTACTTAATCATATTTAGTGAATGCAGTCAGCTATTACTAGTAAAATCCTAATTTAAAATCTATTTGAAACAAATGCAGGCATTCTATTATTTTCAAAATCTTAATTCTAGAAAAATAATCCTATTATAAGTCTAAAATTTGATTTTTCAAAATAAATTTTAGTTTGTTTGAGGATTTGAAAATCTCTATGTGCCCAATACTATAAGGATCATATCCACATATCATAACAACACACATAGATCAAAACCAAAAACCAAACCAAGGCTACTAAAAAACAAATAAACAAATATTCCCTAATATCCATATCTAATTTTTCATTAAATGTTGGTTCGAATCCAACTCAATTTTGGGTTTAATCACACTTAGAATTAGGGTTTCTAGCAAATTCTAGCACTGATCAGATGTCCAATATCCATTATCATATGTACAATACTGGGCTAGTATAATCAGGGAATCAAAATCTAATTTTTCTTCCTACTCAAATGTCTAACACATTGACTCATGAAATCTGTGTTAGGTTGATTAAGTCATTGTAGTGATGAAAATAGTGGTCTCTTTCAAATAATTTACTGAACTTAGAATTAAAATGCATTAAAGTCAGGAGTCTAGGTCGAATTGTAAGGATACGTTACTTTTTAACCTTTTAAGACATCTGGTGTCTCAGTCAGACGTTTGTCCAGATGTCTGGACATGTTCCTGGACGTTTGAAAGTGGAATTTTTGTACTGCACACTGCGCCCTGCCGTGGGCTCGCAGAACTGCTCTTTTCTCTCTCTCTCTCTTCCTTACCTCCCCTGAACCCTAAACCCCTCACACTCTTATATAAAACCCCCCTCCTATCTCCTCTCCATTCCACACACCAGCCACCACCACCTTCAGTGCTTGTGCGGGAGCGGTGAGGGGGGAGTGAGGGAGAGCGAGGGAGGAAGGAGGAGAGAACGGGAGGAAGAGGAGGCCTAATGTTGGAGGAGCTTCGGTGAAAGCTCAGCGGAGCTCGCACGGCCATCGGCAGGCATGTGCGGGAGGAGGAGAGGGCTCGAAGAGGCGGCCTCCCGGCCCTCTGCAGTGGCTGGAGCTGCTGCGACGCGAGGTGAGCGAGCTGCAAGGAGTTGCTGATACTAGGATTTTTCCAATATCAGACGTCTAAAGAGTCGACTAGATGACTGAGGCGGCAGCTGGACGTCCAGGTCTGAGACCAGATGTCTGAAAGTACTTACATCGCAAGGTACGTTCTTTTCCGCAGTTATGGCCATGCAGGCCTCATCGTAGAAGTTGGTCGGGCCTGATTTTGGACCTACGAATTCGTACGCAGGTAAAGTCCCTTTGGGAAGGCGCATGGAACTCTTTTCAATGCATTTTTGGACATCTGATTACATCACCAGACGTCCGGAGGTGCATCCAGACAACCGGAGGCATTATCCAATGTCTGGAACTGCCTTTAGACAATTGCAGAGAAGGTCTGGACGTCTGAGGATACTGTAGGAACATAAGGTAAGATCTGACGCCTTTTAAGATGTCTGGGATTATTCCCAAACGTTTGATTTTGAATAGTAGGCACGTTTTTGACTTGTTTAGGGTCCGATTAGGGTCCGTTTTATGCAAACGAAATACCTGTACTTTCCTCGCGAGTTCCTCTATGTACTAGAGTTTGTTTTACACTATTCTGAACTCTCTTTTTGTGATGTATTCCCTCGTATAGGATTTTAGCCTGCTGTGTGTTTGGGGCTCACAGAGATGCTTGGGTCTACGGTTTGAGCCCCTATTACTCCCGTGTTGCCTGGTAGAGTGGTTTAATTCCATTGATAATATTTAAATAAGAATGTGCTTGTGGAAATAGCCGAATGGAACCTTAGGATGTGGCATGAACCTTAGGATAGAAAAATGAATGAACCATTTGTGCTTTACGATGTACTTGCATGCATGATTGAGATAAACTGCTAGCAATTGCCTGTAATATAATTGTGAGTTGCCTGTTAGAATATGAGCTGCCTGTATTTAATGAACAATTACCTGTGAAATCACCAGTTGCATGTATTGAGAATTGAATTTTGGAAACACGAGCTGGCTGTATATGGATGAGAAATGAATTATGAAAGGTGAAATCTGGATTAGAATAAATGAGGTGAATATGAGCATGAATCCCACAGGGAATTAGGAGTAGAACTCCTGTGGATCGATGGAAACCTGAAATGTAGACAGGAAGTGTGCTGGCCCTTGAGTACATGGTACCAAGGAGAGCAACTGTCCCTTTTTGTGTAGAGCGGGGCTAGCCTCCCTTGTGTTGAGACCCGGGGTTAGGATTGGCCACTGCTCTACACCGACTCCTGTTGGCCCTCATGTACGTGGTACCGAGGCGAGCTACTAGTGTAGGGAGGGAGCTAGCCACCCTACCGGGCCCAGGGTTCAGCTAGCCACCCTACACCGACTTGTTAGGCCCTCTGGGAAAACCAGGGTAGTCAGATAAGGGTGCGCGGACTGTGGAGGGACAAGACCCCTATTTGGTTCTGAGGGGCGAGACCCTTGTTCTGAGAGGGCAAGGCCCTACACTGTTCCGTGCTGTACTTTGGGTGTACCTGCTAGCGGAAATGACTGACCGCGTGTCAGTGCAGGGTAGCTACCCGTGCGCTTATCACGCGTGTCGTAGTCATCGCTACATCTTGGCAGTGACCTCGGGGTGGTTGACTGGGTGTAGGACTACCACGGGGGACTCTCTCGGCTAGGAGAGCACCACGTGCACCTTCTACTCTATGGAAAGGACTGCAATCAAGATCATTCCCACGAGGAACATGCAAGATCGAGAAATATTTGGATATTTTGAGAAATGGGTGAAACAGAAATATATATGAAACAGATAAATAGAAATGAAAATTCAACCTGTTGCTTTTACTGTTTGTACTTAGATAATATAGATACCACTCTACTCAGCGTTTGTTGACTCTATCTTTTCATAACACTGTTCAGGACTAGGAGTTGAGTAGCCCGAGCTTTCGGCTACGGAGGGTGCTGAGAATAGTCGAGCCCAGTTGTAGTTTTTTTCAGCACTTCCTTTTCTTTTTCTCTATTGTTGTAGTAGGTAATGGACTTTTAGTTACTGTTCTGCTACTACTATTTACTTTTCGCTTTCTGTTGTTATTGTTGTTGTGGTGGTATGTACCGAAACAACAGATTTATTTTTCTTTACTGCTTTGTACGTTTCTTCTGCTTAGTTATAATGCATATGTGAATGTGGTTTACTTTCCTGCTTTTGGTTATTTCTTGTTGGGTGACTAGGTCTTGGGATTAGTCGAGGCGAGCCGGTCTTGGGTCTTGTAGGGATTTGGGAACTAAGTCGTAACACGAACTCAGGAAGGTAGCTGGTCTAGAATATTCCTTAACAAATACTAAGGATATATGAATTTTTTGAGATTTTTGAGGTATTTTTTATTTTTTTTTGTATTTTTTTTGTGAAATCAAGTCAGCTTGGCTGATTTGACCCCTAATAAAAGGTGCCAATCTAACCTAGGTGAAATGTTCTAAAATTATGGGGTTTTTCCTAAAGTTTCTAACAAGATAAGGAAACTTCTGAAATTAATTTCATGCGAATCCAAGATGTATATAATTCTCTATAAATTAGACAATGCTGAAAAATCAGATTCTATTTTGCAAATGACCCATGGATGGTGCCGAATTTTTTAAATTAGATAAAACAAATTAGATGACAAAATTTTGTAGGAATGTTTCCTACTTGTATCTCTATCTACTAGTAGAGTTTGGTGATTTTTGGGTGAAGGAAGTGCGTGGAATGAAATTTTGAAATTGGGAAAATAGATTTGTACGAGAATAAAATGGTTTCAAACTTGAAAAGCACAACATGCACAAGCATTTTTTTGTAGTTTTTATCTTTCATGAATTTTTTTGTAGTTTTTAAATAAGAAAGCAATAGAAATCAAGCACTAAAAACTATACTAGAGAGGCACATAATGAACATAAAATTTGATTTCATTAAAATGCAAATATTTGAGTTCTACAACTATAAAGAAAACAAAATTAGAAGTAGAAAAGTGAATAGAATGAAAGAAAAAATAGTAAAAAGAGTAGAAATCTAGTGAGTTCATGGCAGGGGTAGAGAAGTTCATTAACGATTGTGGAGGTGTGGAGGAAGCGTGCGGAGCTCAAAGTAGAGTTGCATCACCTAAAGGAAAGCTTGTAGTAGAAGGTGAAGGTAGAGAGCCCAAGGGAACTATGGGAAAGGGCGACCTAATAGAACCTAGGGAGGAGGAGGATCTAGACTAAGTGGAAGGGACCTAAAGGCTATTTAGAGGGTGGTGATGGTAGAGGATGGGAGGTGGTTGGCCATGGAGTAGTAGTGGTGTATGGTGGTGGCATGGAGAAGAAGATGGTGGTGGCTATGGTAGGCGTGCACTAATGTAGAAGAATGGAGGGAAGCCTTGGACATTTCTATTTGAATGAAGGATGGAGAGGGGTGGAGAGTTCATTGTGTTGGAGGGTTGCTGGCCATGCTATATAGATGGGGATGGTTAGGTTTTGTATTTTGAATTTTTGGAGTGGAGAGAAAGCCTTAGTTATTTTAGGAAAGTGGCATGGAAGGTTGTAGAAGGGTGTAGAATAATTGTGGCCATGGGTTTTTTTTTTGGAAGGGAGAGTCAATGGTGGCACTAGTTATTGTGGAGGAAGAGTGGAAGTGGTGGTCGACCATGCAAGTGGGAAGGAGGGTTGGGTTAATTAAGTGCATGTTTGGGCCAATTGGGTTGGGTGTAGGACTTGGATAGGTGGCCTAATTGGTTGATCCATTAGGTTGCATAGGCTAAGGTTTAGGTGTGGGTTAAAGGTGGACCAACCTTCATCTTAATTTTTCCAAGGCACACTTGCATAAATTGCAAAGAGCTTCAATTAGTGAAGTAACAGATAACTAGGCTCAATTATTCACAACCTATATTTAAGATGCATGCATTTAATTATTTACATCATGACCTAATTCTAATGCAGCTAATACTATAGAACTAGCATAATTAAGCATGCTATTACATAATCTTTTATACTTATCACACATTAATCAAATGAGCAAGTTCATCAACAAGGTCATCTGACACATTTCTCATATGTCTAGACCCTAGCTAGAACATAATAGATGGAAGAACATTTGTCTTGACATTAGACATTTGATACAATTGTTAAATGTGTTGTTTTGCAATGTAGGTCGTCCAGCACACATGTCAAATGTCCTATATTAACCATGATCTGAAGACATCTAGCGCAAATTGGTGCTCATCGTGCGTCTCTCTCTAAATGTTTGATCAACTTATCAGATGTCTAATATCAAGCCATCAGGCATTTGATCATCAGATCAACCCGAATCATATTCAAGTTTTGAAATCAAATTTTTAACTTGATTAAACATGATAAAAACACTATATCTGGGTTTTAATAAATCTGGACATGCCTAGGCTCTAATACCGTTGGTGAGGATCGAATGCTTCGATCCCATGGCATTGCTGAAGCATGAAAGTGATCATTTAAAAATTTTCTTTGATTCAATAAGCAATGCAATGCTTGGAAAATTAAATAATGATAATTGAGAAACAATAACCTACATAAATTGAAACCACATGGGAAGATTTAGTATCTTCTCGTTTTAGGATCTCTACGAGTATTGAGGTATACCTGAGGGGAGGCGTAGCATAGCACCCCAAGTGTTATGCCTCCTACGATAAGTCTTGGCTCCATGGGACTACCTTCTTCTTGGCAAGCTAATGAGTCCCTTCATGCCAAGAACATGCAATCCTGAGTGTACTTTACGAACTCCTTGCGCATCGTGAACCCTTCGTGCATTTCCTGAGGCAATGCTTGCCTCAATCCTCCTAAGGTTTGATCAACAAAAAATCGCAGGCACATGGCTAAGATCCAGCAGAGGATGTCCAGCCTTCGCTCTAGTCATCCTGAAGTCTCTCAGGACTTCTTGCGGAGGGTTTGGACATCCAGAAGTCAAGAGGTCTAGTCATCCCAATGATGTCCTAGACATTTGAATATCCCTTGGGACTTCTCCTAAGGAAGTAGGATGCCCAACTAGAGGAGAAGAAGGGTGGCGATGACACTGTTCTTCTTCACTTTCTTTCTCTCGATGGTAGAGGATGGATTGCACATAATAGAATTGATTAAGGATTCCACATTGCCTTTGGAAGAAATTTATAGGGAATCCATTAATTCCTAATATAATGGTGTCCATTGGATCAAATCTAATGGTTAGAAGTTAATCTTAATTGAAAATTTCAACATTAGCCCTCTAAACAAATTGGGCAATTGGGTTTTAGTATCCAAAGACATTGTATTTGCATCCAAATTTTTTGAATCAAGACTAAATCATATTTGACTTAATTAAATATCAAATCAAAAACTTATTTAATTCCTTAAATAGTATTTGATTTTTTCTCAATTAGAAATTTTGACTTAATTAAATATCAAATCAAAAACTTATTTAATTCCTTAAATAGTATTTGATTTTTACTTAATTAGAAACCCATCAAAATTATTAATTGTTTTGTCATGCTAATAATTAAGCATTTAAGAATTAGGATTTATGATTTTATGCATTCTTTAAGTATTCCAAATACTCATGAATTCCTCACATTAGAAGACATATGTAACTTATAGGATTAAATCCTAAATTTACTGTCCATCCTATCATGGGTTACATATTTTTATGTTCTCCTTATATTGTTGGGATGACAATGAAAATTGAACATTTCCAAAAAGAATTGTCTTTTTCTCTTTCAATTTCGTCCATCCTAATATACTTTGAGCAAGCCTATGTTTTTTGGTCTACTTCCTATGCTTACAATAGTAGATTAGTGTGATCCATTCAAGAGATCACGCATCTCTTATTCTCTAAAATACATGATAGGTCTACTTTAGTAGAAATAATTAAGCCTAAATATATTATTATTGGAACAAAAATTTAATTTAAAACATACATGTAATCTGATTAATTATTTATTTTTTGATCCAGGGTCATTCTAGGAAGTACAACTTTAAATGACATCACATCATATCTCAATGGCATCTTCACATTTGGATTTTCGCTGATAAATGGCAATGAAATAAACTTGGAATCTCTCTTAAGCTTGCTTTCTTTGAGTTAACGTTTGTTTTGGTAAGCTCACTTAAAAGGGAATGGTGGCTGACACACAAAAAAAAAAAAAAAAAAAAAAGGAAAAGAAAAATTGGCGGCAGACTCCCCTTTAGATTAACACCACCGCCGGCACCCTCAATTTTCGGACGGCTCGATTTTTTTGCCTACTCACGCCCACGCACGGAGAGAAGGAAGCCGCCGCCCCTCATTTTTTCTCTCTCAATTTCTCTGTCTCTATCTCACGAATGAGGGGGCCAAAGACCCACCACCATCCCCTTCACGTATCCCCTCTGCATGCAGCATCCCCCGGCGCTCAACTCTCCTCTTCGAGACCACCGGCGCCCGTCATTCTCACGCTCTCTTTGTTGATCTCTCAACACCGAAGACACCCCTCCCCTCCTTTTCTTTCTCCCTCTCCTGCAATACTGCTCTCACGTCAGAATCAAAGACCACCACAGACCGTACCCTTCGTTCCTCCTCTCTGCGTCGATTAACAACATCGCTCCCCACAGCAGAGACCGACGACCCTTTCCCCCTGTGCTCCTCTCTCTTGCTGACCACGACCGTGCCGTGACGTTCCTCGACGCACAACCACCACCACAATCGCACCCTTCACCTCCGCCATCGGCCGCCGACCACCTTCTTCTTTGTCCACACACGTCAGCAGCCACACATCGACCTCATGTTCTCAACCGTGACAACCGCGACCGTCTACTCTCCTCAACGCCTCGACTGTGCACCACAGCCCTTGACCACCGACGACTCTCTCCGTCCTTTCCCTTGCGAGGACAACCAGACGCGACGTCACCACCATGTCACCGCACCGATCTCGACGACCTCGCTACTGTGACGACCATGCTACCATGATGACTTCAACCGTGTCCTCTTCCTCGACATCATCTCCGCTCGCGTTCATGGTGATGAGGAAAAGACGAAGGAGACCAAGATCCTGTTTCGCAGAGGATTCTCCGTCATCACAATTTAATTCTGTCTTTTCACCCTTGTAATTTGGGGCTAAATTTTTGGGGGTTTATCCCCGTATTCTTTAGCTACTAGGGCTTACAGTATTTTTGGTGCATGTGTGATTATATTTTCTGTTTGCTTGCTCTTAAAAATTAATAAAAAATATCGAGCTGCCTATTTAGAAGTTGCATGCCCTTAGGTGCACGCATTTATGGGTGATTGAGCAGCATATTAGATCTTATTATTGCATTGCAAGCATCTTAACACGAAGATTGCTGGAGACAGGTATATCTTTCTAACTTTTGCATCCAGCTTCTGTTCACGCATTTGCATTCCAATTTAAATTCAAGACCACCAAATTATTTGAATTTACTAATTAAGTGGTCACATAACTAAAAGCGGAACTAATAATCAAATTCAACCCTAAAAGCAATTCACTTTTGATCTGATTCTAAGGGACTTGTCTGCGATTTCAAAAAGAAATTACAAAGATTTACGGTGTGTTGCACACTTTTGACATTGAGCACGAACATTAGGCACCGCACTAAGGCTCGATCCCTTAAGGCTATAGGCACCGATCTCTTTATCGGTGCAGACCATCCTATTGTGCTTTGTGGTAGTGGTGATACTATCATTTGATCAAGTGTTTTGATACTCCACGGAGGGGGACACCCCTTAAAGGAACAAAAGGGTAGTTAAGGGGCACCGCATATGCATCGCCTCGAAGGAAGGGTTCGCCCTACTTGCATCCCTTTGTTTGTCCTTGGAGTAACTTCTCTCTCGATCACCTGGGAGTATCATCCAAGCAAAGTATAGGTCCTAGGGCACTCGAAGGTTGAATTAAGGCACGTAATTGTAGTGAAAAACTTGTTTGGCCATTTATTTTAATTAATTCAACATCCACAATAAAGAAGGTTAAGATTTCAAGTCCACATCCTTCTTATATCACTTACGTGGGAACGGAGGGATAAGTTTTGATCTTTTGACTTATCTTTGGAGTAGAGGTTTGACTTACTCAATAATAAAAAAAATTCTGAATTGTGTTTTGTATGCTTGGTAGACGCTCTCTTGAGGGTAGTCTAGTGTTTGATCCTGAGCTCGAGAGAATTCTTAGGAGAGCTCGCCTAGGAGAAGAAAGAGAAGAAATGGCTGAGCAAGGTGCAAATCAACAAAGGACCCTAAGTGACTATTTTATTCCAACCAACCAACCTGCATAAGCACTAAGATGACCGGCAGGGGATAATCCGTATGAGATCAAGAGCAGTACCATATTTTTGTTGCCCTCTTTTTACAGTACTACTAGGGAGGACCCCTACCGGCATCTGGAGGAATTCACCGAGGTCTGTTCCATAGTGAAGCTCCAGGGCTTTACTGATGAAGCCCTGATGAGGACTCTATTTCCTTTCTCCCTAAAGGATAAGGCCAAGCACTGGTATCATACCCTTGATGCAAGGGTAAATGATTGGGCTATCCTTAAGGGAGAATTTTTAAAAAAGTATTTTCCTATGAGTAAAACCAACCATTACAGAAGAGAGATTATGGGTTTTACTCAATAAGAAGGGGAGCAATTTCATGAGACTTGGGAGCGCTTTAATGACCTTCTTAGGTTATGCCCCCACCATCAAGTACCAAGATGGCAGTTGGTCGAAAGATTCTATAACGGATTATCTAAAAGGCATAGGCAAACCATTGATCCAGCCTGTGTAGGAACCTTCATGACCAGAACTGAGGATGAAGCCTGGGCATTATTTGAAACTTTAAGCGACAACTCCAAACATTTGTCCTCTGCGTATCAAGAAAGAAAACCATCAATCTTGCAAAGGAAGATAGAGGCCCATGAAACTGGGGCTTCTCAGGATTTGGCTTATCAGATTCAACTATTGAATAAAAACTTTGATAGGCTTTTAGCAAACCCCAGCATGAACCCGCAAGCAGCCTCCATTTTTCAGGCTTCAAGAGAAAGCTCCATCTGCCAAAGCACAACACACGCCACTGCGGAGTGCCATCAGGCAACCCAATTCCCTGAGTTGATTCAGGCCGACTTGAACGCGGCCCAAGGTTTCTACCCCCCTCGCAATAACCCTTACTCCAACACTTATAATCCAGGGTGGCGGAACCATCCAAACTTCTCTTGGAAGCAAGCTGATGCTTCTAACTCAGGGAATACAAGACCCTTACCTCCCCAGCCCACATACCAACCTTCTTATGAAACCCTCTTCCGAATAATCCCTCTGAGATGGATGAACTGAAGGCCATGATGAAAGCGATGCAAAAGCATCAGAATATGGTTATCCAATCTCAAAATAAGATGATTACTGATATGCAATCCCAAATTGGTCATCTTACTGAGGCAGTTAGGCAACGTGATATGGGGAAGCTGCCTAGCTCTTCTGAGGAGAACCCTAAGGGCAAGGGGGTTGTATTCAGGGAGCACGCCCAAGCAGTGACCGTGTTGAGGAGTGGAAAAAAGATTGACAAGCCTGATAACACTCCTACGGTTACATCTCAGAATTCCCCTTCCACATGTGACCCGACTTCCATCTCACCCGAGGAAGAGCCACACCACTCTCCCTCACAGAAAATCATCCACAATGAGGATGTCGTCCTACCACAACCACCACCCCTTTCCCGCCATGACGACTCCTCTACTCAGAAGCCGAGGGTGCCCTATCCAGAGCGCCTATCTGCTCCTAGGGAATCTTCTGTTGGCTCGTCTGGAGCCAAGGATAGGACAGAAGAGATTATGGATACTTTTAGGCAAGTCCAGATTAACTTGCCTCTGTTGGAAGCAATTAAACAGATTCCGTCCTATGCCAAGTTTTTGAAGGACTTGTGCACCCAGAAGCGCCGATCTAGGAAACAGGTCCAAACCAAGGTCATCCTGCCTGACCACGTTAGCTCGATTCTTCAGCATGGAACACCCCCCAAAATGAAAGACCCAGGGGCCCCGTATATTTCAGTGGTTATAGGTAACCAACACATTGACGAGGCTCTGCTCGATCTGGGTGCGGGGTAAACATTCTACCGAGCTCTGTCTACGACCTTTTGGGAGGAGGAAAACTGAAGCCTAGTCCAGTAATCCTCCAGGTTGTAGACAGATCAGTTAAGACACCGCGGGGATTGTTGGAAGATGTCCTTGTGAGAGTGGAGGATTTCTTCTTCCCCGTTGACTTTCTGGTACTTGATACTGACCCATCTAATAAGGCCACAAAGCCATCCATTATTCTGGGATGCCCCTTTTTGGCCACAGCCAATGCCTCTATAAATTGTAGATCCGGGACACTTAAAATGGGCTTTGGGAACAAGAAGATCCGGTTGAATGTTTTTGATACTTACAAGCAACCCGGATTTGAAGATTGTTCTCAGATTGAGGTCATTGATGAAATAATTGAAGAGACTACTCCAGCACTCTTATGTAGAGATCCCCTTCAGAAGGTCATAACTCAGGACCATCCCTCGATTATTAAAGAAACTGAAAGGAAAATGCCCGAACTAGTAGAGTTGCTGGGGATACACACTAAGTCTCTATCCCTACCCTGGACTGTGAAGGTAGATCCGCTGCCTGAGGCGGGGACATCTCAACTAAAACCCTCAATCCAAAAGGCTCCTGAATTGGAGTTGAAACCCCTCCCGAGCACATTGAAATATGCTTTCCTTGGCCCTAATAACACGCTCCCCGTTATTATCTCGTCTGCATTATCTAAATTGTACTAGGGAGCTCTGCTTGAGTGTTTACAAAGGCACAAGGAAGCAATTGCCTGGACAAATTGCTGATATTAAGGGTGTTGATCCCTCTCTTTGCATGCATCATATTTACACGGACGAGTCTGTAAGGCCTTTCCGAGACATGCAGAGAAGGCTCAATCCAAATATGCGGGAGGTTGTTAAAAAGGAGATTCTGAAATGGCTAGATGCAGGGATTATCTATCCCATTTCAGATAGTAAATGGGTCAGTCCGATTCATGTTGTTCCGAAAAAGGCATGAATCACTGTGGAGGAGAATGACCAAGGAGAACTGGTGACCACTAGACGCTCAACTAGTTGGAGGGTCTGCATTGATTACCGCCATTTAAACATGGCTACCCAAAAAGACCATTTCCCCTTACTGTTTATCGATCAAATTTTGGAACGATTGGCGGGGAACAGGTACTTTTGTTTTCTTGATGGGTACTCTGGGTACAATCAGATAGCCGTTTTTCCTGATGATCAGGAGCGTACCACCTTCACGAGCCCTTATGGCACTTTTGCATTCCGCCGAATGCCATTCGGGTATGTAATACTCCTGCCACTTTCCAACGTTGTATGATGGCTATCTTTTCTGATATGATCGACGAGTTCGTTGAAATTTTCATGGATGACTTCTCCATTTATGGCTCGTCGTTTGACCTATGCCTTTCGCACCTTGATAAAGTCTTAACCCGTTGCGAAGAGGCAAAACTGGTGCTTAGCTGGGAGAAAAGCCACTTTATGGTCCAGCAGGGCATTGTGTTAGGGCATGTGTTTCCGAGAGAGGATTAGAGGTGGAATCCGCAAAAATCGATTCCATCTCTAAGCTTCCATTGCCCGCCAATGTTCGTCAGGTTAGATCTTTCCTTGGCCATGCTGGATTTTATAGGCGCTTCATTAGAGACTTCAGTAAAATCTCTAAGCCACTCTGCAACCTGTTAGCGAAGGATGTCTCCTTCGATTTTGATGATAGATGTGGCGAGGCTTTCCAAGCTTTGAAGAAAGCCCTCATTACCGCGTCGATTCTCCAAGCGCCAGATTGGACCCTCCTGTTTGAGCTTATGTGCGATGCTTCTGATTTTGCAGTGGGAGCGGTCTTAGGTCAATGGGTTGTTGGCAAACCTCATGTGCTGCATTATGCTAGCAAGACCCTTACGGATCCTCAGCAAAACTACACAGTCACGGAAACAGAATTACTTGCTGTAGTATTTGCTTTGGAAAAGTTTCGGTCTTATCTTTTGGGATCCAAGGTTGTGGTGTTCACTGATCATTCAGCCCTTAAGCATCTTTTGTCTAAAATGGACACCAAACCTCGCCTAATTCGTTGGATTTTGCTACTCCAAGAATTTAACCTGGAAATTAAAGATAAGAAAGGAGTTGAGAATGTGGTAGCAGACCATTTGTTTAGGATCCCTATTGAGGCATCAAACCCCACTGGCGGTATTCAAGAGACTTTCCCTGACGAGTCTCTAATGGCCGTGGAAACTAAAACTCCTTGGTTCGCTGACATAGTGAACTATCTGGTCACGGGCATCACCCCTAGTACTTGGGACAAGCAGAAGCGAGACAGGTTTATCGCCAATGCTAAATTTTATCATTGGGAGGAACCCGAGCTTTTTAGAATAGGCCCTGACCAGCTGTTTTGCCGTTGCGTCCCTGATGGGGAACAAAGAAGTGTTCTGAGTTTCTACCATGACCTCCACTGTGGGGGACATTTTAGTGGGAAGAAGATTGCTCGTAAGGTTCTTTAGTCTGATTTTTGGTGGCCCACATTATTCCGAGATGCACATACGTATGTGGGCGCATGTCTATGTTGCCAGCAAACGGGAACCATTGGAAAAAGGGATGAGATGCCCCAACAACCTATCCTCCCTGTTGAAATCTTTGATATTTGGGGCATTGACTTCATGGGTCCCTTTCTTGTGTTCTTTGGATATGAATACATCCTTGTGGCTGTTGATTATGTATCAAAATGGATAGAAGCCATCCCCACGCGAACCAATGACCATTATGTGGTCTTGGGCTTTATTAAGGCTAATATCATTTCTCGGTATGGGTGCCCAAGGATGATTATAAGTGATGGAGGACCTCACTTTAAGAATGTACACTTCACTAGACTACTCCAAAATTTGGGAGTAAATCATATGATAGCCACACCTTATCATCCCCAAACGAGTGGGCAAGTTGAAGTGTCTAATAGGGAGATTAAGCAAATTTTAGAAAAAACTGTCAGGCCTGATCGAAAGGATTGGTCTAAAAAGCCTAAATGACGCTCTTTGGGCCTACAGAACTGCATATAAGACTCCCTTGGGTATGCCTCCTTTCCGTCTTGTCTATGGAAAAGCGTGCCACCTTCCCGTTGAAATCCAACATAAAGCTTATTGGGCCATTAAAAATGTTAACTTAAATCTGGATAAAGCGAGGAAAGCACGTATGTTAGAATTAAGTGAGCTTGAGGAGCTTCGTAATGAAGCTTATGAAACTTTTCAAGCTTACAAGCAACATACAAAAGTCTTCCATGACAAGCACATCATTAGAAAGACTTTTGAGCCCAACCAGTGGGTCTAGCTTTTCAATTCTAGACTTAAATTATTTCCTGGAAAGCTTAAGTCCCGTTGGGATGGGCCTTACGTTGTGATTAATACCTTCCCTCATGGAGCTGTAGAGATCAGGAACCCTATTTCAGGTGAGAACTTTAAAGTAAATGGCTAGCGACTTAAACCGTATATTACGTTGTGATTAATACCTTCCCTCATGGAGCTGTAGAGATCAGGAACCCTATTTCAGGTGAGAACTTTAAAGTAAATGGCTAGCGACTTAAACCGTATATTACTCTTTCAGATGGCCAGGTTTTCGACGCACTACGGCTTGAGGAGCCTTAGCTCCTCCCACTCTCCTCCTCAGGTGATATTCTTCTATGTCTATATTTTTCCAATGAGGACATTGTCAGTCTTAGGCATGGGGGGATATAACCTGAGAATGTTTATAGTGTTTATAGCATTTATAAATATTTGCATACATATTTATTTAAAAAAAAAATCTTTTCTTGAGCTAATTGGGTTAGTCCCTAGCAAAATACCTTTATTGGAGGTTTTTCTTCTGGAATTATTTCTTAAGTTTAGAATCCAGTACATTTATTTCATGTGCATGTAGACTTGGTAATGGATCCTTTGGGAAAACCAATAAGCATTTGTTGTCTACTGAACCCTTGGACAGTTCATAGAGAATCAGGCAGACTATCTTCTAATAAATTCACCTCATATTTGTGAGAAGAAGTAGAGAGATTACTGGTGCGCTAAGTCTAGTACAAGGACTCTTAAGTTTTGGATAATTAGATAACGATACTTCAGAGTTAGGCGTAGTTTTCACTCTTTGTTCCTGTGTGCGTACTTTGAGTAAATTCCTGAGAGTTACCAAATAAGGTAGATACACAGAGATTGAGTCTTAATAAAGCTATAACTATCGTGGATGGTTATGACCGTCCTTCATAGAGTCCTCAGCTAGAGGGGGTAATAGTGTCAAAGGTCAGAAATACGCCTGTCCTATCCATTCCTTCTTGGTGCCGAGAATAGGCACTTCCACCAAATAAGCCACACAACTTCCTCTTGACCATCATCATCCCTAATAATGCCTCATAAATAAAGGTCCGTATTGTGTTGTGTTGATTGAAAAAGAAACAAAAATAAGAAGAAAAAAAAAAAAAAATATATATATAAAGAGAAGAGAAGAAAAGAGAAAAGAAGTAGAAAAAGAAGAAATAGAAAGAAGAAAAAGAAAAAAATAGTTATATTACAAAAAAAGAAAGTCCATGTGTATGATGTAACACTCTTTCCGAGGCAGCAAAACACCTATCGCGTTCCACCAAATATGACCCATACCTACCTTCTAGTATTTCTGATCGCCTGAATACTGGTTGAGAACTCTAACTTAGTTATAGAGTTATTAGGACTTTAATTGAAGTGTAGATGCCATGTGAGGCCACCAAATAGTGAGTATAATTTCTAATTCTGGCGAGATTCGTGATCTCAGAAAGAAAGAAAAGAGAGAGTGCCCAGGAACATTAAGAGAGCACAGTTGTGTAGCCTCTCTCAGAGTTGACTTGACTAATAGTCTAGAGAGTTAAAGTTTGCAGTACTAGACTATATGTAGCACCAGTTGAGTGTGTGCCACCAAATACAAATCCATTCAACTTGATATCTCCTACCTAAGCCAAACGCCGGGGTCAAATTATAGATTATCGTCTGCTTTATCCCCGAGGGAAGTAGTTGCCTATCTCGACAGAAATTTTTGCCAAGGGTGATGTATGAACTCCTAATGCGAATCAGCTCTTTCACTTGGATCTATTACCTAGGCTATCAGCACTTCACATTTGTCTGGATTTCTAAAGTTTTGAAATAAGAAAAGAAGAAATCTTCTGATTATTTTTGCTAGGGACTAGCAAATGTTAGGTATGGGGGTATTTGATGAGTCCATTAAAATGGACTAATATTAAGCCTAAGTATCTTTAATTGTATAATTTAGGTGTGTTAATAATGGTAATTAAGTTATAGAACATTTGTACACCTCATGATTTAAGTTATAACATTCTATAACTTAATGATTCTATTATTTTTATGTGCAGGTAATAAAATGCACAAAGAGCAAGGGTGGGGGGATAAATTTCCCCAACAGCCGCAACTCTCTTTCCCCCCTCCCCCGCCGGACATTGGGGAAATCTTCTTGTGCCGCCTTTCTCAACAGCCATGACCAGGGATTTGGTAAAATCCCTGAACTCACGCAGTGAGGGGAGAACTTAAAAAGAAGAGGCGGGGAGAGAGGAAGACCATCCAGAGAAAAAAAAAGCGTGCACTGTGCCGCACTGTGCCCTCTTTCCCCTTGAGGGGAAAAAGTCTTCTCCGCCAGCATGCCTCCGCCGGCGCATCCTCCTTGCGCGCTGCAGGTAACCGCGTGCCATCTCCAGCGTGCCACTCCCTTGCTGCGCCTCCTTGCTGCATCCACCAAGCCACCAAGCCATAGCAGGCGCCATCACCAGCGCATCCTGCTGCAGGCAGATCTCCAACTGCGTGCGTGCGCGTCCCTGCAGCCCCACGCCATAGCAGGTGCTCACGCACAAGCCCGCGCCTCTCCTCCAGCGCTCCCCAACCTCTCAAGCAGGAGCCCGCATGCCATCTCCCGCGTCTCAACCCTGCCCGTTCGCCATCTTCCAGCGCGCGCACCAGCACGCCCCGCCGCTAAACCTTCCTGCAGACCGCCGCCCATCTGCAGGCGTTCTCCACCACCATCTGCAGGCGCTCTCCGCCTGCGCGCATGCACGTCGCGCCACTCCTCCCTGCATCTGCAGCCTGCAGGCGCTCTCTGCCCGCGCACTAGCATGCGCGTGCGCTAGCTCGAACAGCTGTAGCAGCAGCTACGCCCTCTTGCTCCACAGGCCGGAGCTCCGGCCATCGCCGCCGGTCGCCTCCGGCCACCTTCGTCGTCGCCGCTGCCACCATCGGAAAGCTCTCGACCTCGCCGTCCTCTTGAGCCTTGCATCGACCCCCGCGGTTCTCTCTCTCTCTCGCAAGGAGGAGAAAGGAAGAAAGCTCTATTTTTATCTTAATTAAAAATTACATTCAATGCCATTGCCACTAATTTGATTTTTTTTATTATTATTATATAGTGGCAGAATTGCATTCAAACACTCAGTTCTTTCTAATTGCATGGTATTGATATTAACTCGTTTAAAGGTTGATTTTGGGCTTAACTTAAGTACTAATTGTTTTTAGTACACATCATGTGAAAACGTCATGAATTCATCCTAAATTTATTGAGGATTTCTGTGAGGGAAAACTGCACTTACACCCTTAACTTTTTAGGTTATTGCAAATCTACTTTCCTTCACATTTTAAGTCTGATTTGAAAAGGGATTTCGCACTATCCGAAATAACGTTAAATAGTTAAGTATTGATTGCATCATTGCCTCCCTGTGGACACGACTTGCTCTTCTGCGAGTGGTTATTTTCATTATTTTTGATTAGTCGATTTTTTCCACCACTTAAATACTATAACGCTAAGCGAAAAGTCGTCTATCACTTGACGGCTTCAAGGAACGGAATATTAATCTGTACTTGCTTAAAGATCTCCAAAAGCCCCTCAGTTTCTACAACATTCTTCTTTTTCTTGATTGTTTCCAAGGCCTCAGGGTAGGGTGTTTGAATGTGGATCGGGTCTATTTCTGGGTCCTTGGGTTTTTCTGGTGCCTCATCTGAGGCTGGTATTTCAGTGCTTGAAGTCTCAGGGAGAGTCGACCATTTGGGGTCCTGGGTTTTGGTGCCGCTTCTCAAGGTCACGACATTCGCAGAGGAATTGGGGCCATTGGTTGATCCTTGAGAAGACGAGGATGAAGAAGCACCAAATCTAGGGGGTGTTTGCGGGGCTGGCTGGACCATGTGAGCCTGCCCGGGATTGCCTTGGAACCCTTGCGAATTGGGGCCTCTGTTAATTATGTTTTGCGGGTTCGGTTGTGGCGGGAAGGCAGGGATCCTTGTTGTTTACAGTCCAAGAGTTGGCTTAACTGTCCCTTTACCAAGGCCATTTCCTCCTGATGTTTCTAGTTCATATCAGCCATCATCTTTATTAGGGTATCCATTTGGTTTTGTGGCGGAGGGGCCGCCCTATTCTGATTATATTGGGGTCTAACTGGTGGTCCTTGCTGATAGGGGGGCAAGTGTGGCTGCTGGTTTGGCCTGGGCTGGTTTTGGAATTGCGATGGTTTCTAGTTTGTCCAACCAAAGTTGGGGTGGTTACGCCAGCCAATGTTGTAAGTGTTGGAGAAAGGGTCAGGTTTCGCATAACCTTGGCCAGCTTGCACATCTTCAAGGATAGCCGATGTCGATGGAGAGGGAAGAGAGTAATCAAGGGTTGAGGGAGAAAAGGTCCTTCCCTGGAACGTGGTCAGGGGTTGTTCCAGGGTCAGTTGGGTTAAGGGCTGGACCAGGTCAACATTATGCGCTCCCTTTGCTAGGGAGAACATCTGTAAGGGGTTCCTGGTATGGTTCAGTAGCTTATCAATCTTTTTGTCCTCCAATTCCACTCGATCTAGTTTCTTGGCAATGATGTCCATGTTAACCATTCCAGAATTTGCTTGTACCTCATAAATCCCACCACGGGGTTGACTGGACCTGTTGAACTGGGTCATGGAGGCATTGTTAAGAGAATTCTCTCTCATAGACTCAAAGAGCTCAAACACGCTCTCCTCATCCTTGTTCAGGAAGTTCCCCTCGCATGAGGCATCGATGAAGTTCCATAGGTTGCTGTCCAGACCATGGTAGAAAATCTGGGCCAATTGCCACCTTGGTACTTCATGGTGTGGGCATTTCCTCAAGAGTTCATTAAATCTTTCCCACGCCTCATGGAACTGTTCCCCACCCTGGAGTGTAAAGGTAGTAATAGCTCTTCTGATGGCATTGGTCTTTCCTATGGGGAAGAATTTCTTTAAAAATGAATGCCTCAGTTCTTCCCAGGTGGTGATGGGTCTACCTAGGGTTCTAAGCCAGTGAGAAGCCTTGTCTCTTAATGAGAAGGGAAACATCTTGATTATAATAATGTCAAGGCTAATGTTCCTAGGTTTCACAGTTTGTGCTATGCGGTCGAGATCCTCTAGATGCTGGAAGGGGTCCTCATTTGAGCTTCCATGAAAGTGGCTCTGGATCAGACTCAAGACATTCGGTTTCAGCTCAAAATCATCTCCCCCTTCAGGGATCCTAAGGTGTGGCTCGACTCTAATAGCGGAGGGGTTATAAAAATCACGGAGGGGCCTCGGTTAATCCTGAAATGGTGGTACATCGAGTGGTGGTTGCCCTTGTGCGCCTTGGAAAGGTGGTGGTGGTTGTTCTTGCGGGTTCTGTAACCGGTGTATGGCTTGCATGATGGTGTGGATTTGTTGTTGCTGAAGCCGATCGTTTGCATTAATTTGGGCTTGGATGATGGCCATTGTGTCTGGTGGGGGTTGATCCTCAGCCTCATTTACCCTAGGTTCAGCCATGTTTCTAACAGAATCACGTTGCCTAGATTCCTGTCCCAAGACAAATAACTCGGGTTGCAGTGAGTGTCTCCCATGCATACACTAGAGAAGAACAGGAGGGGATGCGGAGAGCGACAGATGCGAGAATTGTGTTCAATTAAGCAAACAAGCCTAGTCCTTATGGGGTATTCCTTAGGAGACCTAAAAATCTCACAAAGGGTGATTAAGTCTGTAAGCACTAGACTCCCCTTCCCAAGGCTAATCTGGCCAGGTTGATTACGAGGGGATTGCAGGGAAGGTTCTTCCTTTGGCTTGCGCCTTCGATTCCGTAAACCCCACAACCGCGGTTGTTTGACACTGCTCCGCAGCCTAGTCACCAGATTCTACCAAGGGAATGAAAGCCAAGTGCTCAGCGAACAAAACCTTACCTTTCGAGACTTAACTCAATCCTGCCTAGGGCACGTCTACTCAGTTTTAAAAGGGCTAGGATAGTGCTTGTGCTAGGGTTATGTGATGAGGCGTTGATTGGGGTGGTGCCTCTTAATTTTCCACTTTCAATGTGTGTGCTTCTATTAAAACATGGTTTTCAAGCAAGGATTAAGATGTGGTGTCTTTTAGTATTTCATCCTTACTTTTGTGTCTTTTAGGGTTGACGTGTCTTAATGTTTTCAGACAAGTTTCAGTGGGCACGTCAAGTTCTGCACACAATTCGGTGAAAGTAGATTTCCTTTTATTCTGTAGAGGCTCTAAAACCCTAATGTACTCATCCTAATGATCATGCAGCTTTTATTAGATGAGTCGATTTTAGGGTTGAGTGATGCGGCCCAAGTCAATTCACGGTGGCTTCGCAAACACCACTCAAAAAGAGAAAAGAACACTCCAAGAATTTATTCAGAATGTTAGAGTGTACACTTTTTTTGTGGGGTGATGTGTTAAGGATGTGGGTCAAGCAATCATACACCATGCCAATTTTTTCCAATTTTTACAATTTTTTTTTAGTTTTTCATGGAAGCAAATAATCATGAGTGAAGAATTACTCACTATAGGTCCTTGTTGCGCCTACTCCCTTATTACTGTCATGGGATGCGTTGCTTCGCCATCCAAGCGCCGAATTCCTGCAACCATCAAGTAAAAGGAAAACAAGGCGTTAGACGATGTGAGAATGGATGTGGAATGGAAGTGACAAAACAAATTCGTTGCTTCCCAGGCAACGGTGCCAAAAACTGACGTGCACTTGTGCATGTGTGTTAAGAAGTGTCATTATAGTTGCACTTGCACGCTGGTTTCAAAGTAAAGAAACGGAGGTGAGTCCGAGTGTCGGTCTCAGGGAGGCGTGAAAATCGGATTTTGCTTATCACTTGTCACGGAAAGCGCGGAGTTTTGCTTGCGAAAGGTGCGGTTTGAAAAGCAAGAGGGAGAGAGATAGAGAGGGAGAGATTAGGGTTAGAGCTGTTTCTTGCTTGATCATGCAACTTAAACAGGAAATAAAGTAAACAACTGAACGGAAAGTAACTTCATTAATCATGCAGCTTTAGTTCATAGATTACAACATTAGATACATGCTTAAACATAAGTAAAGGAAAGTTTAAAAGAGAGGAAGAGAGAGAGAGGGGGGGAGAGCGGCGAGGCAGCCACGGCGGTGGAGGAGGCTCCGTCGGTGGCTCATCATCTCCGGTGATTACAAGAGGGTCTAAAGCTAGCTAAGAGAAGGGTAGAGTAGTTGTAAGGGAAGTGAATGCCTTGAATGATTGGTTGGAGGGGGTTTAAATACGGAGAAGGGATTTCTAAAAGAAGAAGGGGTTTTAGCGACGTTCGGGACGTCGCTAAAACCCTTCCAAAAGCATCGGTGAAGCCCTCCAGCCCGCCGGTCACACGCCCACGCAGTTCTTCTTCGCGACCGATCCGTGGCTGTTGCGTGAGAGTCGTCCGATCAAAGATCGGACGGCTGAGATCCTCCCTTGGGTGCGCTTGGATCGTGCCTCGGGTGCGTGTGAGCGCGGACGTCATCGCCCGGTGTGCGCGCGCGCGTGGGCGCTCGCTGTTTGAGGGTGCGTCGCGTGGCGCGATCTCGGCCGCTCGCTGTTGATCGGGCGGCCCAATTTTGCCGCATACTTCTTCGTCTTCAATTCCTCGCACCGCGCAGCTCGAACTCGCGTCGCGTACGTGCGGGCGTGCGCGCAAACCGCTGCGCCACTCTCGCTACTTTGTCATGACGACAGTGGCCAGCGCGCGATTCTCGGCCGTTCGATCGAAGATCGACGGTCGAGATTTGATCTCCAGCTGAAGGAGGGAGCGGCGCGCGGTGGGTGACGTGGCGCAACGAGGGCCGTTGATCATCAGATCAACGGTCGGAACTTCTTGGGTCCATTGTAGGAGCTCCAAATGTCGGATTTGGCCGATCTTGAGTCCGTTGGACTCCGTTGGTCGTTCCGAATCCATCCGTGCGGTTCGATTGCTCATCTGAGGCCTGCTTTGACAAGTGCTTACACAAATGACCATTAATACAATTTTATAAGCAATCTTGGTGTATGATGCATGCAATGCTCCCATTCTACTTATGTTGTGCCGTTTATTCTTAAGATGGGCCTTATTTAACAGAATTATCACCCCCATATGCAGTGTTATCAATACTCCTCGATCCCGTTTGTCTCACTAAAATCGTTTTCCTTAACTTCAAGTGAGACGTCACTCAGAGATTTCTCACCCTCAGAATAAAAGAATTCTTGATCATCATTTATATATGTCTCGAAATCATATGTCATTTCATGGTCCATGGAGGCATATTTTTCGTCGTTCCTTTGCTCAGGGATCTTGGGTGAATTAATCGGTTCATCATCCTCAATTGCTTGCTTTAGTCCAACCTGGTCATCTCCGATCTTAAAAAATGTATCCCCTCCGGCAGGCGCCTGGGTGGGTTCAGACATTGGCTCTCCTGAAGGGGGTTCATCCTGGGAATCATCCCAAGATTGGACTAAGGCAACCACGCATTTCATTCTCAACCTCAACAATTTCCTAAGAAGAAACTCACCCAGGTTCCTATCCCTAACATTTTGGAGCAAATCCAATAGAGAACTATTAAGTTCATCAATCATTTTGATCATAGGCTCCAATGCTTCAGTGCATGGTGTTGGCTGAGCTTCTAAAGATTGGATGGTGTTCCTCAAGTTAGCCAACATCCTGTCTTGGATCTGGTTCACCTAAACCGACTGGTTCGGTTCAGGTTTGGGTGGGTTTGCGTTAAATCTAGGGGAGTCAAGATATCGAGGTTCTCGGGTCTCTCCCTAATAGTAGGTCGTTTCAGGTTGTTTAACGAATGGTGGTGACCTATATTCAGCAGAATTCTGGAGAGGGTTATAATCAGCATATCCTTCATGGTTGTAGATCTGGTTAGGTTGATCATCAAAGGGTGAAGATCTATAATCTTTGTAGCTTTAGGAAGGATAGTAATCATAGTCTTGTTGTCTAGGGTTAAACCCTGGACATGATTGCACCTCAAAATACACCTGCAATAATGCCTTCTTATGCTATTTCCTAGCATTAACTATGCATATCAGGATTCCATAGTTGCATTTGTAACTATACATGCATTCATGCATTTTATTGAGAGGAAAGAAGAATGAAATAAGTGGCTTGCATATTAAGTTTTTCCTCAAGTGCCTCTTTGCAAAAATCCACCACCTATATTTTTTATCTCCACTTGATTTTTATTTTCCTATGGCTGCTGCAATTTCTTCTTCACGCCATGCCTCCCGCAGCTGCATGTGCTTCCTCAACCCATTCCCTGCGGCTGCCATTCTCTCCCTCTCCCTGCAGCAGCCATGCATGAAGCCATACCTTCTCCCCTTATAAAATAGACACATCTTCTTCTTCAAGGGCGGGCGGTAGCAAGAGAACAAGACCACGAGTAGCTTCCCGACCACCACCTTCCCCTCCATTCCCCTCCCATACACCGGTTCTCCTCCAAGGCGACACCCGGCGGGCAGGAGCTCACTGTGGTGCACACCACCACAGTGAGACCACCACCGCCCAGCTCTTCAAAGAGCCGGTGGGCGTGGTGGCTCTTCTCTTTTTCATTTTTTTCCATTTCCGCTCTTCCCGCCATGGCTGCCGCTTCAAGGTCTGAAGCTTGAAACAGCAGCAGCAGCAGCAGCAGCGGCCCCCGCAGCCTCCGCGAGCAACTGCAGGCGCCCTAGCCCCTCCGCGCGCGCCTGCAGGCCTTCCCCGCCTCCGTTCGTCCGCTCTGTCGCCCGCCTCCGCGCCCGCAACCGGCCGCTGCGCGCCTCTGCAGTGGCCGGCCAAGCGTCTTCCCGCCCCCTGCCAGCCTCTGCCACCCTCCGCGCCCGCCTGCAGACTCCCCGCCTCCCTCTCCAAGTGCGTTGTCGCGAGCCTCCGCGCTTGCAGCCGGCGACGCAGACACCTCTCCTCCTTTGCGTGAAGACGCGCCCGCACCCGCGACCATCAGACGACGGTTTTCACCTCCAGACGGCTTAACTCCTCGCCTCCTGTAGTGCGGCCCGCTCTCTCCTGCGTTCTCTCTCTCCCGCTCTCTCCCTCTCTCTCTTTCACTCACTCACAGCACACATTACACCGATGCACACACACACCTTCACCAACACTTACACACACCCACACACACATAAACACTATTATAAACTTATATATAGTGACATATATATACATATATTGTTATACATATATATATATATATATATATATATATATATATATATATATATATATATATACTTATATTTATACATATAGTAGTACCTATATACTTATGTATATATATATACATATATATATATATATACTTACATCTATATATATAGTAGTATTAGTATACTTATATACACACACATATATAAATCTATATACTTATATATATATACATATATGCATATCTAGATACATATACCTATATACCTATATATATATATATATCCATATAGTATTATATATATATATAACTATACATACATACATACATACATACATATATATATATATATATATATATATATATATATATATATATATATATATATATATATATATATATATATATATATATATATATATATATACACATACTTAGCTACATATATCTATATATACATATATTATTATATACTTATACATACATATATATATATACCTCTATATAGTTATATATACATACACACATATATATATATACATATACTTACATATATACATATATATATATATATATACCTATATATTTATAACCATATATATATATATATATATATATATATATATATATACATCTGTATATATTTACATATATACATATATATATTTTCACATCATTTAACATACGCTGTATCGTGGGAATATCTGCACTAGTTGCTGATATCCCCCGATACACGCGTACAAAAAGCGTGTCGCATACATCTTTCACCATCCATCCCACACTCCACGCGACACCCAGTCCTGTTGGTTGCGTCTCTCTAGACGACGACCAACTCGACATCGTGCTATACTCCATCGCCGCCTCCACCCCCACCCCTTTATATATATAATATATACATATATATATACATACTATATTTACTTTATTTCTGCTCGCTTTTCTGTTAGTAAAAAGATAAAAAAATATATATAAAAGAGAAAAGATAATTTGTGACTTGCAGGTACCCCGTCTTGCGAATAGTAAGACTCGTTTTGGAACTCTGTTTTGGCTAAAGCCAAGGACACAATTTTGAGGGTATGCCTCAAGGACTAAGATTACCAAAAAAAAATCTAAATAAGAAAAACACCAAAAACACAATAAACGAACGGAAGAGACCCGTTGTAGGAAAAGTGTAGAAACTCGACTTGAACCCCACTTCCCTGAGTTCGACCCTGTGCCTAAAAGTGACAAGATAAAATCAAGTAGGTTAAGTTAAAAATTTTGTAAAGAGATGGTTAAGTCTGAATTAGGTTAACCACTATACATATTTCAATGATAAAATCGTCATATTAACAACCTATCCGGTCCGACCATACAGGACACTGAGGTCCAGTATCGTATCCCCAATCAACGTTATCCCGGTTAGTGGATAGGTAATTATAAGTCGAGTCGGGATAGTAATCATCTTGGGTATAAGTGGTGGTAGGAGGGTAGCATGGGAAATGAGTGTAGGATGTGGAAGGATACATGGTAGAATAGGAGGGGAAATCAGAAGAAAGAAAGTTGCCCTGCAGTACAAGTAATCAACTCTGTCCTTAGGTGGGTTAGCCTAAAGACCTATAGATTCCCAGGACCCATCCTGAGATTATAAAAAATTTGGTCTACTTTTATCCGGTCAATAGTTAGAAGGAGGGACTAAGGAGAAGGTTATTCCTTTGGCTTACACCTCTGGTTCTTGATGTACCCCCCAACTGCGGTCGTTTGACGCTACTCCCCTAGCTAGACATCAGATGGACCAACAGAAGTAGATTAATAAAAAAAAATCTCAGTCTGAGCCCCGAAAAGCGAATCAATCCTTAAGGCCAACGTCTACTCAGTTTTAATTAGGCTTGGGATGATTGTGCTCTTGGAATGTGATGGGCCCTTTAAATGGGTTGTGCCTTTAATGATTGATTCAAATGTATGTGCGCGCACAATAAAAGTTTACAAACAAGGTTATTTGATGATGTGTCTTTTAGGGTTTAACCTTATTTAGTAACTTTTAGGGTTTAATTCTTAGATTGGTTCAATCAAGGTTTAGTAGAACACTCCAAGGTTTGAAAACACAGGTGATAATATGTTCCTTTAAAAATCAAAAGTAATGTGGAGTGCCTAATTTAGCCCTAAGAATCAACCCTAAGTGGCAAGCTTCTTGATGGATCAGTTTTAGATTGAGTGGTGCGGCCCAAACAATTCAAGTAATTGGCCTATTGCACCACTTGATTAAGGCACACAAAAAGTCTTAACCTAATCATATTTCTACTTACTTATGTATGTGTTGAGTTAAGGTGTACCGGATCCACAGGTCAGATCTCGGTTAAGTGGTAGAATCAAAGTGGAGTGATGTGCCTTAAGTTGAGAGTTGTGGGTATTAATGTGTGTATTTTTCAGAAAATCCCACAAGAGAAGAGTATTTTTTTTCTTTTTAATATATGCGGGGGTGAGATGAGTGGAGGTGACAAACAAGCAACCAGATCTATCGTAGGGTTTATAAAAAGCACCTAAGTTGATTTGGGTTTGAGTTATTAGTGTGGTGAAATGAACTAATGGGTGGGGAAGTGGGGGGAAACTTACAAAATTCTCTACCTACTTTACTCCAATCTACCGCCCTCGGCTCCACGATTGGGTTCCTGCAAGACAATAAATCGAAGAAGAAAGATAGGTTAGAGAAATATGTAAATAATGCAGGAAAACGTGATAAAAATCAAAGAGCGTTGCCTCTCCAGCAATGACGCCAAAATGATGCCGGTGCGTTTCGCGAATTCAAATCGGGGTTTGGAGGATCTGTCGTTATAGCTCGCAAAAAGCATCTATCAAATAAAATTTATAACTGAAACTTGAAAAGTGAGTCCCAGGTCGAACATGAGGAGGCGAACGTTTAATTTTATAAAAATTGCATTTCTCTTTATTTCTTTTTGTCATTTCTATCTTTTCTAATGTTTTTGGTATTTTAATCGGGCAAGAGATCAGGTCGATGACTTTTAGCTAATCTACTTGCAATAATATAAGAAAGAGAGAGAAAGAGAGAAATAATCATCTATTTATAAAGGAACGTTTGTTACACTACGAAAGCAAAAAATCTACACTATGAAAGTGAAAAAGATAGAAAGAGGTGAGAGAAATCCCCCTCCACGGTTGCTCAGAGGATGACTCACTTTGACATCGCCTGGAGGAAGGTGGTGAAGAGCGGGATGAACGGGGACTGAGCCAGAAGACGGAGGGCAGTGTAGGACGGTGTTGCGGGGAGGATCTTCTTCCTGAAGGTTAGTGAGAGGATGGCAACGGGATGCTCCACGAATGAGGATGAGAGGTGGGAAAATTATTTTCTTTTCTACTCTAGAGGAGCATTTCGGGCTTAGGACAACTCTCTCTAAAGCCTTGGAGGTGGTGAGAGGAAGAAAGGAAGAGATGAAGAAAAATGGGAGGGATAGGGGTCCTTTTATAGTGGAGGAAAGAATCAAATTCGTATACTGGACATTTAGTGACGGTCATAAACGTCGCTAAAGATCCTCCATAAACGTCGCTGAAGACAGCCGACGCGCCTACCCACCGCTGTGCTGGCGCGTGCTCCACGCAGCTGTGTTGCGTGCCTTCGCACGCGCGCTCTCATGCACTACAGCTGTGCATGCGTGCCTCCACGCGCGCATGCAGCTGCGCTGCTGTGCGTGTGCAGTGGCGCATGCGTGTGCATGGGCGGCCTTGGTTGCTCCACATGGTGCGATCTGGGTCGTCCACCTTCGTTCTATTGTAGGGGTTGCTATAGGGGTCGAATTGAGTCGGTTTTCATGCCATTGGATTGCGATCGTCGACCCAAATCCATCTGCATGGTTGGATTTGTCGTTTGAAGCTCTGAATTATGTGACCTAGTCCCTTAGCCGTTGATCTTCCTCGAACTGCATATGGTGCTATGGGACTCTGATTAAGGCGATTTCGGAGGCGTTGGACTCCGATCGTCGTCCTGATCAGATCCGTACGGTCCGATCATCAATCTGAGGGTCTAAAATAAATCTCCTTCTCTCCTGACCACAAAAAGGATGCAATTAACTTAAAATATACACAACTACTCTAAATGTAACATGATGCATGCTATGCAATATTTATAATATGGAATGCAAATCTAAGCCTAGGAACATGCATAAATAGGCATTTTAATCTAAATATATGTGTCTATATCAACATTTTTTTGCCAGGACCTAGGATTTCTAGTAGGAATTGCTTTTGCATTTGCATGTTTTCCCACCATATTCCATTCGAATAAAAGGTTTTTTAAAAAAATAATATATATATTGAGATATATATACAGTCATTCTATACAAAAAAAAGAAAAGTAGAAAATTTTTGACAAAAATAGAGAAGTTTTGGAAAAGAAAAAATTTCTGAGAACAAAGGAAAACTCGGGTGTTCGATTTTTTCTTCGCATCTTTTCCATAGGTTTTTGGCATGTTGGTTTTGCTAGCAACTAGAAAAATTTAGGCATAGGGGTATGATTGCACAGCAATCATGGGACTTAATTAACCTAAATTATGTTAGAACCTAGCAAACTTGTGATTAGTGATCCATAAATTACATATCATGCATTGTGTTCTTTTATTTGGCTACATTTGTTATAATGCTATTTTACTGTGCTTATTAGGGTTTATTCTTGTCTCTAGGGAATAAGGAGCTCAGAAGTTGACCTGAGCAGAATAAAGCTAGATACGAGCTAGAGTTGCAGCAGAGTTGGAGCTGGACCTTTGAAATAAGGTTGGAATAAAGAAGCTTGAGAACACAAGAAGAGAGAAAGAAGAAAGATGTTGACACTTGTTTAGAATAAATGCAAAAAATGAAAGAGAAGAACTAGGACATCCCTATCTTATCCCTAAAACCCTAGGATAACCCTATTCCAGTGTCTATCTCTGAACTAGCTCAACATTAGGATATCTGAGCTCAAAAGCCAAAAACATGGATAACCTTATCCATGTACTTATCTGCCCTATCCCTAGTCTTATCGTATTATCCATAACCCTAGTCCACCTATCCAAAATACAATCCCTAGCCTAGAAAACTAAGTAGGTCCATACCACACCTAATTAACTTAGTTTGAGTCAATTAGGTCAGCTATGTGTTAATTAGGTCAATGGGAACCAGTTGGACTAACCTTGAGTTGATTTGACTTGTGTGAGCCTAATTAGTCCTAGCCACATCCAATCAAGGTGTATTACAACCTAGTTGGGTGCACCCAATTCTAATTAGGTCCAATTGGAACCTAATTGATCAGCTTAGCCAAGTGCATGTGCTAATTGGACTCTTTGTGTCTAATTTGACCTAACCCTTACCTATGTTCAATTAGGATCACCTAGAACCAACCCACACAAGTTTAATTAGGTCCATGAGAACCTAATCAGACTCACCTACAACCTAATTAGATTTAGCCTTAACCTATTTAGGGTTCCTTAAACCCAATTACATACACATACACCTAATTAGACTAGAGCTTATTTAATTAGACTCAACCCATTACCTATTAGGCTAACCCAACCTATCTAGAACCCATCCCTACAAACGTATTCCTACACTTAACCCACTGACAAAACCACCCAAAGGTGGCATCGCCCAACAAATTCTATCCCATTACGGGCTCCACCTATAGCCTCCCCTCCTCCATAAAAGGCTACCATATGTGGTCGTCCACCCCGTCCCCTTTAGACTCGTTTAGGCCCTCCTTCCTCCTTCTTCCACCATATTTGTAGCACCTTCAAGGCCTCCTCCTACCCCCCTCAAGGCCATCCACCACCACCATAGGTAGCCAGCCACCACCTTCTCCCCTCAACCCTTCCAAGGCCACCAAAAACTTCCCCTTGGAAGCACCTTTGATGCTCTCTTCCTAATCCCTATTAGATTAGTTCTTCTCCTTAATTTTTTTGCATTAATTTGAGTAGTTAATCTAGTTCTCTTTTAGTTGTTCTTGTTTTAGTTCTAGCTATTCTAGGAGATCTATTGTTCGAGTTGCTTTCATTGAATATCAAGTTCTAGTCTAATCTTTCATTGAGTGTGATTGACTATATTTCTATTTGATGAATATAATGACATATCTATTTCGATCTCTATATTGTTCACATGTGCCTAATCTGAATCTTGTCGTGCCTATTTTACAAAATTATAGTAGGGTGTGCTTTGGGTGTGTTTAATATGAATCATGATCGTGTTGGTTTTCATAATAACTCTAATAACCATAACAACCACACGATTCATGCCCTATCGCTTCCATATTTGCCACATTTGATGCATCAATGAACCCACCAAATCACTTTTCAAATTACAATCATTAGGTTTCAATTAATTAGTTCTATTATTTTTCTATTTTTAAAAATAAAAAATCACAAAAAAATTCAGAAAATAAAAATTGAAAAAAAAATTGCATGGCCGCTCCTGCAGGGATTAACGATGTGATGATTTATCAGAACTCTCTTGATAGCGTTTACATGTTTAGAAAATTTCATGACGAACGTTACACATACTCGTGATACATTTATTTGCATTATACTATGGTCACATGCTACGAGAGTGCAATAGGAGAATTTATCGTGCAAGAGATTCCCCACATCCAGTAGATTTTAGATTAGTTAGATATTAGGAATTAGATTTAGATTTAGGATTAAGAGTGAGTCAAGTATTGATTTTAAATCTCGCTTAATCATTCCTCCTAGAGTTCGAACGGATCTCCTTTGAGTTTTGTTATTTTAAGTTTTGTCGGAATTGTTTCGCATCTATTTGATTGGATCTTAGTCCCACCAACTAAAAAGAATCCGCTTATTTCTTTCTCCTCCAGATGCAGAAGTTTGCCGAGGAGATGGAGCCTCCTTGCAAGTGAAGGAATAGAGAAGGTAGAGAGGAAGAAGAGGGTGGGAAGGTGGCTGGGAGCGCATTGGTCATCCACACACCTGAAGAAGGTTCCCTCTTGTTGTAAGGGTGATTGAATGCCTCGTTAGGGGGTCCATGTGACCCGTAGCAGTTATTGTAAAAAAAGAGGGAGAGGAGGTAAGAAGAGGTAGCATGTAATTGGTAGTGATGTAAAAGACTTAAATTAGGAACCCTTTTTCTTTCTAAGCATGGCCTGCGAAGGGACGAACCTCAGCATAGTTTGTAAAAGGAAATGTTCTTGGGAGGGTGTTATAAAAATACATGCAATGCCAATAAATCGAGCGATTGACCCTCCTTTAAAAAAAAAGGCATGAGGGGGGGACCCCTGATACCCTAATCCTCCTAATTGATCCCTATGAGACTGAATTCCAAAATCATACCAATAATCACACAAAGGATAAAACAAATTGGTAACCTAGTTCCACCATTACGTTGTACTTTTAGAAAGGAGATGTGACCCTCAATAATTTACTATATATGTGCAATTACAAGGGGTTCGTTACCCCTCAATAGTGTACATAATTCCCCTTTTATAGGATGTTTGATGATTATAGGGGTCGTGATTGCCCTCAAGGGCATTGCATAGCTCCTGTTATGATGCCGCTTCATCATTAGTTGCTCTCACTTCCATGGTCGGCACACCACTCTCGTAGTGCAGCTATGCCAGTTATGAGAGTATAATATATATTGAATATTTTTTTTGACCTCACTTGGGGGTCTCCTTTCCCCAAGCAACCAACCGTCTCTGAGTTGAGCAGGTAGGTGCTCATAAGGTGGCTCTTGTAAGGTGCTCATAGAATGTTATAAATAGCTGTTTTCCATTTTTCTTTTCTAGGTATTGGGTGTCCATTAAAGATTAAATCAAATGACATTCTAGGTGATATCTACCTCTTCTTCTTTGTTTATTTTCATGCATAAGGACATGCACAAATTTAGGCATATGTTGCTTATTTTTTTACTAGTAGCTAGATTTTTGAAATTCTTCAAAAAAATAATGAAAAATGATAAAAATAAAAAGATGCCTTGTATAAAATATGTTTTTCTGAAATAGAAAGGAAAGCTATCGAGCAATCTGAGATAGCATTTATTTATTAAAAATCAAATTAGACCTTACAAGATAGATCCCCATACCCGTATGAGAGATCAACACTCATTTACAATTTACTCCACACATATTGATCTCTCCTGAAAAAGATACTCATTCCTCGCCCTTCATACACACCACAGTATTGCCGCAAAAGACACATGTGGCTTTTCCTGTAACAAAAAATTTTGCCATAACATTTTCCACATGGGGAGTGACTCCTTACAAACCCCTCTCTAGATCGAGTTGGTCACCATACAAGAAGAGAAAATATGTTTGGAGCTATCAGTGGGCAAGCGACAGAGAAAGCAGAGCTAGGTAGGAGTGCTCATCCTCTTTTGCCTCAAATCACCTGTAATTAGTCCATCCTCCCTACACAACCATGAACAAATTTGTACCTTCAGTGGGATTTTCAACATCCATAATTTCCTGCCAACCAAGTCAGCCTCCTCGGATCTGGACATTAAAATGATTTTTCATATGCCCGTGCTAGAGAGAAAATCCCCTCCCATCGATTGTGGTCCTCTTCCCCATCCATAAGCCTGAAAGCCAACAGATCCTGCTGCAGCCGCTCCCTCTCCTGCCAAGCCTGAGTACCACCCTGCAGTAATCAGATCCACCAATGCGCCATTCCTCCATAGATTCAGCCCAATAATTTCTGATCGATTCCTACTTATCTACTGCTCCACCATAGGCTCTAGGATATACATCTTTTAATACCCTAAAAGGTGACCACCTCTCCTGCCAAAAGCTAAATGAAGCACCATCACTCAAGACCGGATTCAGTAGCTGCCAATTGTCTTTCAGGGCTTGCACTACCGACAGCCAGAACGGAGAAGGCTTGGAGGGGCATAGCCTATTCAATACACCATGAGATTTACCATAGCTGTCTCTAATTAGATCAGCCCAGTCTTTGTTTTCACCATTGAATAGCTAGCCTGATTGCCCACTTCAACAACAATGCATCATTGAACTCCTTGAGGAATTTAATACCCAAGCCACCATGCTCCTTTAGCAAACATAGATGATCCCATTTTAGAGGATGAAGAAACCGGCCCTTACGTGACTCCCCCTCGTGTATAAATCATGCTTTTTGGCAAAAAAAAGAAAAAAAAATAAATAAATAAATATATATATATATATATATATATATATATATATATATATATATATATATATATATATATATATATATATATATATATAAACTTTGGTATTAGAAGTGGCTGACCCTAGGAAATAGTACAATTAGGGTCTTGTTACTTTGACTCTCCAAGTCTAGAGACTTAACTAACATAGGTGTCCACTATGATGTTGACCGGTTTCTTAAGTCCTTGCTAGGCAAAAATTAATTTTAACAGGTCAAATAATTTGAGGTGATAAGCACGCAACTTATCAATCACCCTCTGACTTGCAAAGTGTAAGAGCCAAAGCATCTTCACACCTATGAATTGACTCATTTTTTTTCAGCTAACCATAATTTGATATTAGGTTGCTAATAAGACAACTAGGGTGGTATGGCTAGCATGTTACAGTGGGAGCACCCCCTCATTGTCAAGTGTCTAGATCCTAGCCATTAGACCTAATTTCTATTGGCTATTGTCTCTAGGCATATCTTAAACTAGGAAAGCCATATGCTTAGAAAAAAAATTAGAAAATACCAAAAAAAGAAAAAAATTATATAAGTAAAAATTGAAAAAAAAGAGAAAGCCATACCCTCGTAGCACTGGCATGGCTAACAAGTAGTCTTGGGGTAACCCCTTGAAGCAAGTTGTCCATAGTCCAACCTACAAAAATGTACAAAAATATCCTTAAATAAGGCATAGTGGGTAAGTAGAATAAGTCCGAGTAGATATACACGGGGTTCACCTTTGTATTGACCCTACCACAAATAAAAATTAGTAGGAAGAAAGCTACCAGTTTGATAGATAAACCTCTAAGCAACAATAATTTCATGTTAGACTCACCTAGAGTTTAATGGATACCTAAGGTCCATTATAGTTGCTTGTTTAATGAGTCAATCACAACACACAATAAGAAAATGCTTAGCACTTTTAGGTCCTTTCGAATCTTGGGTGGGTTGTGTAGTCATAGAAAGCTACCTAGAAACCTTAAAATTCAAAAAAAAAAAAAAAAGAATTAGAGAAAAAGATAATGAAAAGAAAAAAATAGAATAAGGCAAGGACTTGGATGATCTATATTTTGGCTGACATCTAGGTATTATTGCATCTCTATTGGCAAGGTCTCAAATATAGTTTCTTAGGGTTGGTAACAACCGATACTTAGTGGTGCAATTCTTGACTCAACAAATTTATACATAATCTCTCGAAAAAAAATGCATTCATTTTCTACGAACTAGCAAAATTTAGGTATTAGGGTAGGATTGCACAACAATCAATGACTAAATTAGGCTAAAAATCTAGCTTACATTGTAAATAGAACATGCATTTCATTCATATCATGCATTTGCATTTCCTGTATATTCTTAGTCTATTTTCCTTGTTTTATGGGCCTATTAGTGATGTTATCATTTTATTTGGAATAGGTTCATAGGAGAGGAGCGAAATTCGTGCTGAATTGGAAATGTTAGAAGACACGCAATGAAATCATCATTAGCGTCCCACAAGATATGAGAAGGAGACAAGAGCAGGTGCATCTAGACAAACCAAGGAGGGTGGAGGGGACAACCAAGACCAGACAGCCTCATATGAACCCAACCCAATTTACTCAACCCAACAATCATTAATTAACCCAAACACCTACCTAAGTACCCAATTACCCACCAAAATACACTCAAGCCACCCTAAGAAGAGCACCTACTAGCCCCTTCTAGACCCTTCCATTTGCCTTAACTTGCACCACCTTAACCTAGTCCTAAAACCCACCAATGGACCATCGTACCCCTAGCCCATTCTATAAAAGCCCTCCTCTTTGAGTGCACCCCACCCCCTTCCATTTGGCCCTCTTGGACGCCACCTACTTCCACCACTCTCCACCTTCTCCTTTTAGCTTTGTGGCCGTGGTAGACGACCACTCAAAGCTCTCCTCCACCATGTTGCCCAATGTGAGCTCATGTAGGCCAACCAGCCCATGATCAACTACTCATCTCGCAAGTCCTTGGGCATGAGAATTTCCTTCTTCTCATGTTCTTTTTCTTCTTTATTAGTAGTGTAGTTCATTTTATTTCAATGCAGGTAGATTAGTTTCTTATTGTTCTTATTTTATTCATCATGTTCTTTTTGTTCTTATAGTATTCTTGCTATTTTCTTGGTTTGTTCTTGTTTTGTTCTTCACACACATACACCACCAGCACACCATCGCCAACCACAATAATCCACACAAAAGCAACCATCCTACTGATAGATCCACTAGTGGACTAAATTAGAATCTAAGTATACTATTATTAGAATGTGAAGTTGATTTAAAGTATGCATTACATTGATAAATCATTTAAGCTTTAAAATTATCATTCTATAAATTGTATTAATTTTTATATACCTTGAATAAGTAATTTGATTAGTTATTTATTTAGATGTAGAAATATTTTAGAAAGTACATTTTAGCGGCATGTATTCGTTGATTAGAATATCATCCGGGCATTACCTTTCACCAAAAAAGATCCCAAAGATTTCCTTCTTTCTTTGGTAGGATTAGATGGCTGTAATGGAATGACCATGCAATCAAGAGGATCCGTGGCTACTTTCTAATTTTACCTCTCTATTACTCCCACCAAAATAAAGCTGCGGGGGAAGAGGATCGACCCCTTCCATCATCTTCCTCTACGTGGAGGAGCCCCCCTCTCCACATCCACTCCTCAACAGACACCACCGCGAAACTTTGCCTCGACACCTCGACCGCACCATTATCCACCACTACGAGTCGCCTATTACAGCGACTTCCTGTACTGCGACACCGACGATGCCACACGACTCCAATCACCACCGCAACACCGCCACCGTGGTCGAAGGTGATAGCTCCGATGTCGCCACCGTGTCCACTACCGCTACCACGTCTTCGACTCACCACCACGTCTCGTCTCCACCGTCCGCTCCTCATGACCGTGCTCACTAACCAGGATCATCAACCGCAAGCCACCACGACCCTCCAGACCATCACCTTCTCAATCTCTTTCTCGCATCGACGTCACCACCTCAGTCCTCACCGCCGATGGCCGTCCTCACCTGCAGCCACGGGTGACAGCCGGCGGAGTTGCTCCACCTCCGCCCGCACCCACCGGCGCAGTTCAACCGTTTGCTCCTCCCACGCCTAGCAGCAGCACCGCCACCTTCTCTCACCACGCTCTTCGCGACCGCTCACCAACGGACAGAGCCACCTGGCCGCGACCAGACTTCTCCCTCTTCTCTCCAACAACTGTGGCAGACTAAGCACCACCCTCCAGCGACCGTCATCTTCTTCCTTCAGTTTCTCCAACAAGGAGGAACCCATCGCTGGCCGATCACCTCCACATGCAGCCACCACCTCCGGCCTCCGTTCTTCGCGCTGTCGACGCCATCCACCTCGCCTTGAGCCTCTAACCACCCTCGGCCGCGCGTAGTGATGCTAGCAGCCGCCGTTCACTGCCGGTAGTCCTCCTCGTTGGCGAGCTTCATCTCCTTCGGTCGGCCGCCACCGATCACCAATGACCACGCTGCGACCACCCACGCATAGCCCTCACCAGCAGCTACCTTCACATGCGACCACGCCTCCAGCCGATCCTCTATCTACTCACGCGAGCAAGGGGAACGCATCCTTGTTTTGCTACAGTTCTAGGCTAATTAAAAATTACATTTGATGACATTGGATGAGTGATTTGCGATTTTTTTATTATTTTATCAAATTACATTTTCTTGCATGTCCTCGTGTGTTCGCACTTTTTCCCTCACGCATTCACATTCCTTATATGTCATGATCTTCTTCGTATATGCCTTAACATAATTTCAAGAACTAATTCTTTTAATAATTTTCCCATGATTTTATGTGACATGATTTATTGATTCATATTTACGTTCTTATTGCATTTGTGACTCCCTATGAATATGACATCCTACATTTTCGTGGTTAGTTTTCACTGATAAATTTTTTTGTTCAAGATTTTTTCATCATTATTTATACTGTGACAACATGTTTTTTTGACATATTGTTCTGATATCATTTTGCAAGCGAAAATTTCTCGATCAAATGGCTTCGTTGCTGGGGAGGCAACAGACGCAACAGACTTACACGATCATTTTTCTGATCTATTTTGAGGTGCGCATTTATCTGACCATTCTCTAACTTTTTTGTGCAAGGAATCTAACAAGACGACAGGCATAGCGATGACGTTGACCTTAAGTGAGGCCTACACACGTAGAGAGGACTCGAAGATTAGACATGGATCTCGCTTTCACAAGGGATTCACCTTCATCACGAAATTTATTTTATTTTAGTCTTCTCGCCCTTGTAGCATCGCGGTTGATTTTCAGGGGTCTGTCCCTACTTTCTTTAGCGATTAGGGTTATTTCTCTATGGTGTGAGCCATTCAGTTACTGCTTGCTTGCTCTAAAAAAAAAGAAAAAAAATATTAAGCTGCCTATTTAAGAGTTGCATACCCTTAGGTGCACGCATTTAGGGGTGATTGAGCAGTATACTAGATCTCTTTCCTTGCATTGCATACATATCTGCAAGGAGATTGTTGGAATCAGGTATACCTTTCTATCTTTTTATCCAGCTCCTATTCACGCATTGCATTTGGACTAAACTTCAAGACAACTAAATTAATTGAATTGCCTAATTGAAATTGGGACTGTTAATCAGATTCAACTTTAAAATCAAAATCACATTTGATTTGATTAAAAGTGACTTGTGTGCAATTTTTCTAAAAAACAAACTGATTTGCGGTGTGATGCACACTTTTGGCACTGAGCATGCACACTAGGCATCACGCTAGGTCTCGGTCCCTTAAGGTTATAGGCACCGATCTCTTTATCGGTGTAGACCCTCCTATTTCACCTTGTGATAGTGATATTATCCTGTGACCAAGTGTTTTGATACTTCAAGGAGGGGGACACCCCTTAAAGGAACAAAATGGTAGCTAAGAGGCACCGCATTTGCATCACCTCAAAGGAAGGGTTCACCCTACTTGCATCCCTTAGTTCCATCCTTGGAGTAACTTCTCACTAGGTCACCTGAGAGTATCATTGAAGCAAGGTATAGGTCTTAGGGTGTGTGAAGGTAGACTTAGGACACGTAATTGATTGCGCAACTTCTTTGGTCACCAAGAGATAACGTAATCGACATCTATTCTTCTCCAAAGAGCTTTTTAGGGATCTCAAGTCACAACCCCCTCTTATACCACTAAAATGGGAACAGATGGGTGCAAACTTGACCCCATTTGATAACTTTGAGGGGTAGGTTGGAGGTTGGCTCAAATCTGCCATGTGTTTGATTGGGGTGTGTTTTTCAAGTCGTGTTTCAAATGGATTACAATAGCTACTTCACCTCTTACTTTCACTCCAAAACACCAAATCCTAATCCCATGATCTACAGTTATCCATCATCTGATGAATAATGGGATTCTTTCTACTCCTACTATAGGAGCATTGGTCTGATTAATCCCCAACCTTATGATGATGAACAAAACCTAGGAGAAGGGTATCCTAACCTTAATTCTTCCATGATTAGGCCCAACCCACCCACCCTTAATGATTTTTCTTATCGAGGTCGGATCTGGGGATCCCGTCACCCATCTTCCTCCCTACGGAGGGAGGATGACCTTCAACATCCCTTTCTCTCCCACAGGACTGCAGGATCCCAACCACCACCGCGAGCCTCTATGATGATCACCTCCTCGACCGTGCTATTGTCCACCACTGCGAGCCATCCATGATCGTGCCCGAGCACTGACGACACCGCCACTGTGGTGGGCGATGATAGTGCTGACACCACCACTGTGCTCCGCATCGACGTTCATCACTATGCTCCGCCCATCAACTGCCATGATCTCGTGCTTCTTCATCACCGTGCGCCGACCACAGCAGCTGGCACCCCCCCACTGTGACAACCAGATTGCGTGCCATTCTTCTTCGATCTTCTTCTTCCTCTACAACTCCATGCATGGACTCGATCTTCATCTTCCTCCTCAACAGACCGAACAATGCCTACCATACTCCACCTTCATCTCCAACCCACGCACCTAACAAGACAACCACCTCCTCGACGACCATTGCGCACATCCCCTGCGTCCAGCAGTGACCTCCTTTACCCTCACCGCGCCGACCACAATAGCCCAACCATGACACCCAAAGTCGGCCATCCACCTCCTCGTACCACTGGGCTCTACCCTCCTTGTCCACAACTGTAACGACCCGATTCCCGAGTCCCTACGAGACACGAGAACCGGACCGACTCGACTAATCCCAAGACCTAGTCGTCCAACGAGGAAGTAACCAAAAGACAGAAAAGTAAACCACATTCAGCATGAATATAACTAACAGTAAGAAAGTACAACAGTAAGGAAAGAAACTACTACAGTAGGTACCACCACAACAGTAAAACAGCATTTATCATATAACAAAAACTGCTGGTAAAGAAGGTACAGCGGAAACAAAAACTACTCACTAGAACAGAAACAAAAGAGGTACAAAAGGCTGTGGTAACTCTACTGGACCCTACTCGGCCCAGCGTCCTCTGCAGCCGCCGACCCTGGCTGCTCAACACCTGGTCCTGAAAAAGGTAACGAGTGTAACACGTCAGCAAAACGCTGAGTAGAGTGGCAAACTAACTAAAGGCAACAGTAGAGTGTACAGTAGCTGTTATGTTCTATTACTTCCTTTATTCACATCTTTCAATTTTTCTCACTATTTCATTTATTTCTCAGATCCTTTACTTGATCTCGAATGTCCTCGTGGGAACGATCTTGATTGCAGTCTTTTCCAAAAGTAGAAGTAGCACGTGGTGCTCTCCTGGCCGGGAGAGTCCCCCGTGGTGATCCTACCCTCAGTCAACCACCCCAAGGTCATTGACAGACGTAACGGTGACTATGGCACGTGCGATAAACGCACAGGTAGCTAGCCCGCACTGGCACGCGGTCAGTCGTTTCCGTTAACGGGTGCGCCCAAAGCACAGCACGGAACCAGGGCAGAGCCCTCTCAGTAACAAGGGTCCAACCCCTGCACAGTAACCAAATCGGGGCCTTGCCCCTCCACAGTCCGCGCACCCTCGCCTGACTACCCTGGTTTGCCCTAGTGGGCCTAACAAGTCGGTGAAGGAGGCTAGCAGAACCCCGGGGCCCGTGGGGTAGCTAGTACTCTCCTAACACTACTAGCTCTCCTCGGTACTACGTACACGAGGGCCAACAAGTCGGTACAGAGCGGCCAATCCTAACCCCGGGTCCCTGGGGCGGCTAGCCCCACTCTGCACTAAACAGGTACAGGTACTTCCCTTGGTACTGCGTACCCAAGAGACAGTACAAACTACATCTCAGTTTCCATTCCTTTTTCTTTCCAGGAGTTCCACTCCTAATTCCCCGTAGGGTTCCAGCTCTTTATCTCAGAACATCATATGTTTCACTTTCCAGATTCACGTTCTCAAAATCCATGATCTCAATCATGTTTCTTTATTCATAACAGACAGCTATTAATTAAATTACAGGCAGCTTTATATTCCTTTCCATTTTTTTTCCAAGACTGCAGTATTATACATTCCACTAGTTCTTCCATCCTAGGGTTCATGTCACATCCTAGGATCTAGCATACAACTAGTTTTCCAGCCCTAGGATTCATGCATCACCTAGGAGCTATCATTCCATACATTTCTCATTCCTAGGATTCATGCAATGTCCTAGCTTCTAGTTATGGTTCCATACTTTAACAGATTTTATTAATAAACTTAAGCCACTCTATCAGGTACAACGGGAGTAATGGGGGTGTGATCGGGAATCCCGCGTGCCTCCGCGACTCTCAAGACTGCAACCGAACGAGGTCCTATCACAAGGATCAAACACAAGGAGTGTCTCAAAATAGTGTATAGCTACTGTAGACGGGTAGAGGAATTACTTCTGAAAAGAACGCAACTCGAATCGCGGAAAACGGAGCCCGAACGGGCCCTAAACGGGTCGAAAAAGACGATATTGTGCAAAATCAGACGTCTGGAACTCCTTCCAGACGTCTTAAAAAGTGGATCAGAGAATTACCTGTTCAGCGTGGTTTCCCAGATGTCCAGAAGTCTGCGGGGACGTCTGCCCTAGATCCCAGACGTCCGATGGTCCCTCCGGACGTCTGGAGGTCACTCCTGCCGTCTGGTACAACTTCCAGACGTCTGATTCGCAAAGGATGGCGAATCAGCGAACCTGCGCATAGCCAACCCCCCTCCCTTAGTACGGTCAGTCGACAAGAAGGAAGAAGAAAGCGGAAACTCACCTTTCAGACGTCTGTATGATCTTACAGACGTCGACCTTGCCGTCTGGCTATCAACCCAGACGTCTGATTCTGGAAATTTTTCCAGAATCAGAACCCTGCTCGGCCTCCGCTCGCGACGCCGCCCGCGTCGCACCTCGCGCTCCTGCTGCTCAGACCGCAGCAGGTCCCTCTCCGCGTCGCTCCGCGCCCCCTGCGCCCTCCGCCAGCCGGCCAAGCCGCTCCGGCGAGCTCGCCCTCACGGCAGAGCTCCGCCCTCGCACGCCGCACCTCCGCGCTCACTGCGGCCGTCGCTGCCGCCCTTGCGTCCGCTCGCTCTCGCGCACAGGAAGGAGAAGGAGGAGATTGTGGAGACGGGATGGGAGGCGTGGCCCTTTTAAGGCCGCGCGAGGAGGAGAGAGGAGGTGGCAGGCCGCCTGCAGCCGCAGAGAGAAAAAAAAGAGGGAATATGCGGTCTGCGCGCTCAGGCGCGCAGGCGACTCGCGTGTGTCGAAAATAACGGATTTCAAGACGTCTGGAAACGATCCCAGATGTCTTATCAGACGTCTGGTTGTGATCCCAGACGTCTTGTCCGACGTCTGAGCCACCTCCCAGACGTCTTAAAAGACGTCTGGGGCACACATTCGTTACAACAACCATCCTCCTCCGCTTCTGGTAGAACCCACCACGCGTGGCCGTTGCGTGACCACAGCTCGCCCTCCACCGCGTGCCATCCACGCACCAGAGGATTCAAGGCCATGCCGCTCACGCCCATCGACGTCTTCTTCTTCATCACCACCAACGATAGTGAAGAACCTAAAGCCAGCGTGCACTCCCTACGTGTAGTCGTCAACTTCGGCCTTGATCTTTCGTGCCGTCGACGCCATCGAACTTGCCTCGTCTTCACGAGCACCTCCACGCTATCATAAACGCCAACCATAGTCCTCGTCGACATCTTGACCGACCCATCGTTGGCGACCTCCAAGCCTCCGATCGACAACCACTGGCCACCATTGTCAAAGCCGCAACTGCCATTGAAATGCCCTCTCCACAGGCGACCTCCATCGAGCTCCGCGCCTTTGGTTGTGCCCTCCTCTCCTTGCACGAGCAAGGGGAAGCACATCCCCTATTTAGTAAAGGGACAATTAAAAATTACATTAGATGCCATTGCCACTTATGGGATTTACGGATTTGAGTATTTTATTAAGTTGAAATTATGTGCTTGCCCTCAAGTTTCTACACTATGTCCCCTATGCACTCACATCCTAATACATTGACTTAGGTTTCTACATAAATGCATGAAATATCATCAAGCACCTACACGGCCTAAAGGAGAAAGCCCAATGTCTTGAAGTTTAATTACACTACATGCCATTGTGGGTTATTTGCATTTAAGTTGTGGGTTATTTTCTAGAGGTGAATTTGCTTCGGTGACCCTTGCAGTATCACATTTTTCGCTCTATTTCGTACAATATTTTGATTGAAGATTTTTGTGGCAATAAGAACCTCGTACTTATGATAGGGAATATTATATATATGTGAATTTATTGATTTGTTCCTTCCTGTGGATACGACACTCTTACTTTTCATGGTTAGTTTTCAATGATACATATTTTGGATTTAAGATTTTTTCCATCATGCGATTCATACTGCGACGAAGCATTTTTCTGGTATATCTGATTAAAGCGAAAGTCTCCCGATCACCTACCATTCCAACGCCACCACCATCTTCACCTTCACACATGGCCAACTGCACCTTCACTCAACACCAACTCCACCAGCTTTACATCACCTACAACACCTTCAATCCCATGGCCTCTTATCATTGACACCCAACACTTTAGCCACCATACCACCTCCATTGCCGCCACACTACCCTCAATCACCACCACCTTGTGGCCATGCACTCTCGCCATCACCTCCACCATGCACGATCACCACCTCTATAACAAACACTTCCACTTCCACCATCAACAACCACCATTAGTCATAGCCTACACCACCATTCACCACCTTTCCACCAGCCACCTACCACATTACCACCACCAGCACCCCATCGCTGGCTGCAGTACCACAGCAACAACTGTCGACGCCACACTCCTTCTCTTCCTGTAGCTCATAGCACCAGCCCAACTGGCACAACCATCGTTGGCGTAGCCTTCTTTTTCTCTTCTTCCTTCCTCCTCTCCTCAACCAACCACCATGCCATGAACACTTGAACCTGGCAACCACCATCACCAAATACACCTAACCTCCTCCCTCTCCTTCCCTGCTACAACCACTAGCCGACTCCTCTCGATCTCCTCGTCAACTTGATTCATTCGATTACGGCTTACACACCATGAATTTTGGTTGCAACTGCAGCCACTTCTTTCCCTTGTCTCACTCCTATTCTTCTTTTGCTCTTTTTCTTTTCTTCCCCTTTTCTCCACGTGCTCCATAGGTTGCGACACACACCTTCACTTCAGCCACAGCACACACAAACCATTCCCATGCCACCTTCCCCTCACCACTCTTGCCACCATCACCACCATTCACAACCACTTCATCTTCTTCACCTTCACACAGCCATACACACACCACCATTGACACCACACACCCAACACTCACTTCAACCACCTTGTTCACCACTGTAATACCACCAACACCACTGCCCAATATCACCTAAACTACCTTCCATAACCCCATAACCCATGGCCAGCCAATCCCTCAAAACACCACACCTGACACCTACATCTCATGGCCTAAACTTGCTAAACCTTGTCCTAAGCCCCACTCAACTCGCCCATCTCTAGTAAACCCCAATGTCCTAGTCCTACTACACCCACATCATCCCCCATTACTTTATGTTTTCTTTCCTTTTAAGCTTTTTATAAGTGGCTTGGCCACATGTTGTAATAAAATTTTTGATTCAAATGTATTTTCTTAATGTTCAAGTAGCGTAGTTTCATTTTGCAAGCAATGAAAGATTATGTTTTTCATTTAGTGTTCTTGTGTTACCCTTATCATCTTCATTCCGTTATTCAAAAGACAAAAAAAGAGAAAATTAAAAAAGATAAAAAAAAAGTTAGCTAGCATAGTTAATCTTAGTTTCATTTTTGTAATTAACTAAAAGACCACAAAAATATCAAAAATGAAAAGACAAAAAACAATGTTAAGTGAATTTCAAAATGATAAAAGCCAACAAATCACCTATGACTGGTCACATTAAACTTTAATTCTAAAATCGATTAGTGATCTTGTAATAAATTTAAGTGATTTGTGAATTAAGCATGAATTTTGAATTATTAACGAATTAAATCATGTAATAGTACATTAATCAATCTATGATGAGTCCGCTTCAATAGATTATTTTTAAACTTAATTAATTTTTAATCCATGTGTATATAAATAATTATATTTATGCATGCATGGATAATTTGGATTTAATTATCCAATAATATTAATATGATTTTATTTAGGGTTAGCACACATGAGGGAGATAAATATACAGAAGTGCGGGCATCGTATTTTTATTTGTGAAAAAAGTACAATGCTTCCCATCTTAATTCCAAACTCTTTTATCTCCCACAATCGGTCCCTTGGACCTCTTCAAAAGTTTACCTCTAGAGAGGACCACCACTTATTCCTCTCTCGTCCAGCGGCAAGCCCCAACAGAAGAGAGCCCCTGCAATTCCTCACGCACGTTTATTCCTTTTTCTCGAGGATTCCTCCAACGTTACACCACACACACCCACATAGGCACCCAATCACTAGGAATGTAAGTTTCGGTACGTTTGACTTGAAAAACATAATAAGACTTGATTCGAGTTTGATCTGGTTTGGATATGAATTTTATTGAAAAAATTTAATTAAGTTTGGAGATGATATGACTATAAATCTATATCCGATTATCTTATTCGAGATATATAAGTTTCAACTTAAATTCTTCATTCTCCCAACCCTAATCTTTTTGATGATTTCCTTCGTGATTTTGAAGGTTGAAAATACTTTTAAAGCTTTCATTAAATATTTATTTCGGAGATGGAGATTTTTTATTTGAAAGATACTTATATTTAATCTTTCTTTATATTTTTTATATTTTTATTTTTGATGTAGTCCCTTAAAATTTTTTTTTTTATAATAATTTTAGTAGAGATTAATAAAATAAGAGTAACTCGAACTATTATATTTAGAACTTACTAAAAATAAATAATTAATAAATTATATTATACATTTTTTCTCTTATTTGATTTTACTTTAATACAATTTGATTGTAAGATCAATTTATAAATAATTATTCGATAGAAAGATGGATATGTGTATAAGTTTTAAATTTTATATCCAATAAACAAATAAATAAGATATATATATAAATTTTATAAATAAATATGATATTAATTTAACCAAATGTAGTCCAAACCTAACCATTTACATCCCTACACATCGCCTTTCCTCACTCACATCGATGCTAACTGTTACGAACGTGCATTAGACGGATTTTTAAGACATCTGGGAAGTAGTCCAGACGTCGTGGGCGAAGAGCGGGTGGTCCGATTCTCGTGTCTCGTAGGGATTCGGGAATCGGGTCGTTACAAGATGGTATCAGAGTAAGGTCGTCCCGAGAAGTGAATCAACTGACTGGAAAATAACAAATTCACGTGTTTGTAACTAGAGTAGCCACCACAACGTTTCTTTTGACGATAGCTCTTAGACTTCTTTGTCAGATATCGCCCCATATTGACGTGTTTCCGTTTTGTTTTGCGTCTCCTTGCAGGAGATGCCTCGACGAGGGACTAGCGAGGCGGGCCGCGAGCGCGGCCGAGGACGAGGTCGGCGAGGTGGGTATGTCGACGTCTCAGTGGACCAGCCACTGCTCCCGGGCATTCAGGCCCAGGACCTCGCCCAGCTGATATGGGATATTGTGTGAGAGGAGCTCCACCCACCGCCCCGAGCGCCTCTCCCTGGGGCTGCAGAGGGGAAGTCCTCTGTGGGACCCACTGAGGGTGGGAGTCAGGTTCCCCTCTTCTACCAGTGTGGCTAGCCGGGCCACATCAGGAGGGACTGCCCATCTAGGGAAGGAGGTCAGCAGATACTTCTCGCGCCGAGCACTGGAGGGCGAGCAGGAGGTCGCGGTTTCCAGGCGCGAGGAGGAGGACAACAGTCACGAGGAGGGTACCGGCCAGCAGTCACCCGTCCGACGCAGAGTGTGGCTGCCTAGTCCGCACTTAGGGCTGAGGGGCGTATCAACGCCCTGACACACAGGGATGCCAGAGCTTCGGGATTGGTGGTGGCAGGTATGGTTTCAGTTTTCGGCAGACTCGTTTACACACTTTTCGATTCTGGTGCTACGCACTCGTTTGTCGCAGCCAGTTTCGTAGTTAGTTTGGGCCAGGATTATATACTGTTAGAGAATCCGTTCGTGATCAGAGGTCCGAGTGGTCAGCTGTTTGTAGCTGAGGAGGTGTACACGGGTTGCGAGGTCAGTATCGGGGGACATAGTCTGCCCGCTGACCTGATTATGATATAGATGGAGGACTTTGGCGTAATTCTGGGGATGGACTGGTTGTCCGCTTACCATGCTTTGGTGGATTGTTTTGAGAGGAAGATCATCTTCTCCATACCGAAGTTGCCTTCTTTCGAGTTTCACGGTTAGCTAGTGGATGGAGGCTTCAGGTGCATTTCGGCACTTCGGGCGGCGAGACTTTTGAGCCAGGGGTGTGAGGGCTTCCTAGCTTGTGTGGTGGCAGAGCCCAGCCCTGTGGCAGACTTCCAGAGTATCCCGGTGGCCAGAGAGTACCCTGACATGTTCCCAGACGAGTTACCAGGACTACCGCCCGAGCGTGAGATCGAGTTTGAGATTTCACTAGTACCAGGGACCAGCCCCATCTCCATTGCACCATACAGGATGGCACCACTTGAGCTGCGAGAGCTCAAGTCTCAGTTGCAGGATCTTTTGGAGAAGGGCTTTGTGAGGCCCAGTGCGTCTCCCTGGGGAGCCCCGGTACTGTTTGTAAAGAAGAAGGATGGTACCCTACGCCTTTGTGTAGACTACCGACAGTTGAACAGGGTAACCATCAAGAACAGATATCCGCTGTTGATGATCGACGACTTGTTTGACCAGCTGTGGGGTGCCACGATATTCTCCAAGATCGACTTGAGGTCTGGATACCACCAATTGAGGATCAGGGAGGCAGAAGTCTCCAAGACAGCTTTCCGCACCCGGTACGGACACTACGAGTTTTTGGTCATGTCGTTTGGGCTGACTAATGCCCCCGCTGCTTTCATGGACCTGATGAACCGGGTGTTTAGATCGTACTTGGACCAGTTCATGGTGGTATTTATTGGCGATGTACTCATCTATTCTCGAGATCAGACGCAGCACGGACAACACTTGTGGATGGTTCTGGACACACTGAGACGACGTAGGCTGTACGCCAAGTACAGTAAGTGCGAGTTTTGGTTGAGGGAGGTGACCTTCTTAGGTCATGTGATTTCTGGAGACGGCTTGGCGGTGGACCCAGCAAAGGTCGAGGCAGTGCTCAGGTGGGAGAGACCACGTACAGTCACTGAGATTCGCAGTTTCCTGGGACTGGCAGGCTACTACAGATGGTTCATCAGGGGGTTTTCACAGATTGCATGTCCTATGACACAGTTGACCCGGAAGGACGTGCCCTTCACTTGGACAGATGCCTGTGAGGCGTGTTTTCAGGAGCTGAAGGAGAGGCTGACTTCGGCTCCCGTGCTCACCATCCCTGACAGTAGTGGCGGGTTCGTTGTGTACACGGACGCCTCCTTGCAGGGGTTAGGGGGTGTGCTCATCCAGAGGGGTCACGTTGTCGCTTACGCTTCGTGGCAATTGAAGCCCCATGAGCATAGCTACCCTACCCACGACCTGGAGCTGGCAGCTGTTGTCTTCGCGCTGAAGACCTGGTGGTACTACTTGTACGATAAGACCTTCGAGATTTTTACAGATCACAAGAGCCTCAGATATCTTTTTGACCAGAAGGAGCTCAACATGAGACACCCGGGAAAGGCCAACGTGGTGGCTGACGGCTTGAGCCAGAAGGCGCCCGCACACTTGGCCAGTTTACAGGTACAGAGTTGGAGCCTTTTGGAGGAGATGGGCAGTTGGCGACCCCTAGAGTTACGGGGGCATTGTGGGGCAGTGACTGTGACACGACAGACTAGGCCAGAGCTGATAGACTGCATCATCACAGGACAGATGGCTGACCCGTACTTGCAGTCCTTGCGTGACAGAGTACTGTCAGGAGACCTAGGGGACTTCTTTTTCACAGACCAGGTGCTGCGCCTGAGGGGATGTTTGTGCGTTCCCAGAGACGAGGAGCTGTTGATAGAGCTCCTGAGTAAGGCACACGGTTCCAGATTCACCATATATTCCGGAAACATGAAGATGTACCACGACCTGAGACGTGAGTTTTGGTGGAGGGGGATGAAACGGGATGTGGGTGAATTCGTACAGCAGTGTTTAGTGTGCCAGCAGGTGAAAGCCGAGCATCAGAGGCCTACAGGGTCGCTACAGCCGCTTCCAGTGCTAGAGTGGAAGTGGGAGAGCATCGCCATGGATTTGGTGGTGGGCTTACCTGTTACCCAGCGGGGACACGATGCAGTCTGGGTAATTGTGGATAGATTGATGAAGACAGCGCGATTCTTGCCGATCCGAGTTACTTTTGGAGCAGCACAGTTGGCAGAGAGATATATCCGCGACATGGTACATCTACACGGAGTTCCGTGGGAGATCGTATCCGACCGGGATACCCACTTTACGTCCCAGTTTTGGGCTGAGTTTCAGCAGGCATTGGGGACACGGTTGAGATTCAGTACAGCTTACCACCCCCAGACGGACGGACAGTCTAAGTGCACGATACAGACACTTGAGGACCTTTTGCGTGCCTGTGTACTAGATTGGAGGGGCACTTGGGAGGAGCACTTGCCCTTGGCGGAGTTTGCATACAACAACAGTTATCACTCGAGCATCGGCATGGCTCCCTATGAGGCTCTGTACGGATGGAGGTGTACGGCACCCTTGAGTTGGGTTGAGGTAGGAACCAAGTGGGAGGTTGGCCCCAGGTTGATTCGGCAGAGTCAGGAGGTAGTCGAGCAGATCCACAGGCGACTCCGCACTGTCAGGAGCAGGCTGAAGAGCTATGCGGATCGGAGACACAGAGAGGTGCAGTTTGAGGTTGGGGACCACGTCTTCCTTCGTGTTTTGCCCATGAAGGGCCTGCAGTGGTATGGGGTGAGAGGGAAGCTCGCGCCTAGGTTCGTGGGGCCCTTTGAGGTCCTGAGGTGGGTTGGACCCGTTGCTTACAGGCTTGCCCTCCCTCCTCAGCTTTCTGGTGTGCACGACGTGTTCCACGTGTCCAACCTCAGGAAGTATGTCGCCGATCCCAGTCACGTCCTGAGTCACGAGAGCGTCGAGGTGGGCGACTACTTGACCTACCCCGAGCGGCTAGTATAGATTCTTACAGAGCCGTTCGCAGTTTGAGACGAAAGCAAGTACCCCTGGTGAAGGTTTTGTGGAGGAGCCAGCGGTACGAGGAGGCTACCTGGGAGCCTGAGGCGACGATGCAGGAGCGGTACCCGGAGCTTTTCACGGGTATGTCTTTTCAGATCGGCTTCAGTCCTCTTTGAGTTTGTTATGTATATATATGTTATTCTTTCCCGCACCCAGGTTAGCGCAAGTTTCGGGGATGAAACTTCCTTTGAGTTTGTTATATTGTTACGAACGTGCATCAGACGGATTTTTAAGACGTCTGGGAAGTAGCCCAGATGCCTGGAACCCTTCCCAGATGTCTGGTAATAAATTTTTTCGACGTATCGGGTTGCGTCTACACGCATGCGTGCGCAGATTGCGCCCGCCGCCTTCGTCTTCTTTTTCTCTCTCTTCCTGTAGACGTGCCGTTCTCTTCTCTCTCTCCCCGCGCTGCCTATATAAGCCCTCGCCCTCCCCCTCACCCTCATCTCCTCCGCCTTTCTCTTCTCCTTCTCCCCGCCAGCGAGAGCGCAAGCGAGCGAGTGAGCGGTGGAAGTAGCAGCGGCCGCGGCGAGCGCGCGGGAAGGAGGGTTGTGCGCAGAAGGAAGAAGCTCGACTGCGAGGGTGCGAGCTTGCCGGGGCAGCTTGAGCCGGCCAGCGGGGGGAGCGGCGGGCGTGGGGTGTCGCGGAGGGCCTGCTGCAGCTCGGACAGCAGGCGGACGGGGCGTGGTGCAGCCGTGCGTCGCGGGCGAAGAGCGAATCAGGTTCTGTTTCTGGAAAATTTTCCAGAATCAGACGTCTGGACTTACGTCCAGACGACGCCGAAGACGTCTGGAGGACGGTCCAGACGTCTAACAGGTAAGATATTTCTGATCTTCTCCTTTTTACACGTGTACGGCCATGCGACCGTCCGCCGCATTCTTCTGCTCTTCGTCATGCTGAAGGAAGGTGTGTGTGCGCAGGTTTTGCTTGGGAGGGCGCGAGGGCTCGCCATCCCACGTGAATCAGATGTTTGGCCACAGTGCCAGACGACGGGAGGACTTCCAAATGTCCGGGGTGACAATCGGACGTCTGGAAACCAAGGCCAGACGTTCCAGTGGGCTTCTGGACGTCTGAAGGACTACGCAGACTGAGGTACGACCTGATCCACCTTTTAAGACGTTTGGAAGAGGTTCCAGACATCTGATTTTGGACAGATTCGTCATTTTTGACCCGTTTAGGGCCCGTTCGGAGTCCGTTTTCCAGGTTTTGAGTTGCGTTCTTTCCAGAATTAATTCCTCTATCCATTTACAATAATTGTATACCATTCTGAGAAACTCCTTATGATTGATCCTTGTGTTAGGACCCCATTTCGTTACAGTCTTGGGGGTTGCGGAGGCGCGCGGGATTGCCGACCACACCCTCAGTACTCCCGATTTCGCTGGTAGAGTGGCTTTTTAATTTGTTTAACTAAATTTGTTACAATTATGAAACAATTAATAGAGTCTAGGGCATTGCATGAACCCTAGGACTGAAAAATTAGATTGAATGATAGATCCTAGGGTATTGCATGAATACTAGGATTAGAAAACTAGATTGAATGATAGATCCTAGGGTACGGCATGAATCCTAGGACTGGAAAACTAGTTGAATATATAAATATTGCAGTCTTGGAAAAGTAGAAATGAATTGATAACTGCCTGTAAATTAGGTTAACAGCTTCATGTTATGAATGAATAAGTACGATTAAGAGCATAGGTTATATAAATATAAAGCTGGGACGGTGAAACCCAAAATGGCCAAAAAAAAAAAAAAAGAGAACATGAACCCTACGGGGAATTAGGAGTAGAACTCCTGGAAAGAGAATGGAATGGAATGGAACTGAGAAAGTAAAGCGTGGAAGTGTGTTGTCTCTTGGGTACGTGGTACCAAAGAGAGTGCATATTACTTCTTAGTGTAGAGGGGAGCTTGCCGCCCTCAGGTTGAGACCGGGGTGGGTTTGGCCACTTTACACCGACTTGCTGGCCCTCGTGTACGCAGTACCGAGGAGAGCTACTAGTGTAGGGAGAGCACTAGTTGCCCCACGGGCTCCTGGGTTCTGCTAGCTCTCCTACACCGACTTGTTAGGCCCACTGGGCAAACCAGGGTAGTCAGGCGAGGGTGCGCGGACTATGGAGGGGTTGGACCCCTGTTACTGAGAGGGCTCTGCCCTATACTGGTTCCTTGCTGCGCTTTGGGCGCACCCGTTAACGGAAACGACTGACCGCGTGCCAGTGCGGGGTAGCTACCCGTGCGCTTATCGCGCGTGCCGTAGTCACCGTTACGTCTGTCAGCGACCTTGGGGCGGTTGACTAAGGGTAGGATCACCACAGGGGACTCTCCCGGCCAGGAGAGCACCACGTGTTACTTCTACTTTTCGGAAAAGACTGCAATCAAGATCGTTCCCACGAGAAACATTCAAGATCAAGAGAAGGATCTGAGAAATAAAATCAATAGTGAATAAACAGAAAGACCTAAATAAAGAAAGCAAAAATATAACAGCTATGGTACACTCTACTGCTTCTTTAGCTTTTAGTTGCCACTCTACTCAGCGTTTCGCTGACGTGTTACCCTCGTTACTTTTTCAGGACCAGGTGTTGAGCAGCCAGGGTCAGCGGCTGCAGAGGACGCTGAGCCTAGTAGGGTCCAGTAGGGTTACCTGTTGTACTTTTTGTGCTTTTCTTCCACTGTAGTAAGTAGTTTTCTTTGTACTCCCTGTACTTTCTTTATTGAAAACTTTATGTTATGTACATGTTTATTTCCCTTCTGTTGTGGTGGTGTATACTGTAGTATTTCCTTTCTTTATTGCTATATTTTGTTATTGCTAGTTATATACATGGTGAATGTGGTTTATTTTACTGTTCCTTTGGTTACTTCTCGTTGGACGACTGGGTCTTGGGATCAGTCGAGTCGGTCCGATTCTCGTGTCTCGTAGGGATTCGGGAATCGGGTCGTTACACTAACCACACAGGAAGCAAACCCCGACCTACTCGCGATACCCTTCGTGACTCCTACAGGCCCTACTGCACTGAGAGAGAGCACCCTCATCTCACTCCCTGGGAAGAACCCATTGCCACCCAAATCCATTCCTCTGAACTTGCAACACCTACACCCACCGACAAAACCACCATTACCCCTCCCCATATCATCGACTCCACAACAGTGCCAAGACCCCACCTCTCCATCCCATATACCACCAGTGGTAGAACTCACTTCTGCTGCCCTCAATACTCGTGACCTTGGGGCCTACCAACTCCATCGCACATACACACGACCTCATATCTCAACCAATCACAAAGACTACCCTCCATTGCCTGACCTCTCTCCCACGACCTCTACACCACGCACAAAACCTCCTACTTGGGGAGTGCACCACCTTGTAGGTCGGAGAGACCACTCCTCACACTTGACAGACACTTTGCTCACACTCACACTAGCGGCAACCCGCCCCTCACAACGCACAACCACCTGCTCCTTCCGACTCCTCCTCCGTCCCATCTTATGGCAAACCACCACCTTGTATCCACCATCGACCACCAGGCCAACAACTGTCTACTATCTTCTCTATGCCAACCAACAGGCCAACCTTAGCACCTAACAACCCCCACCTATATGTCACCACCATCTTATAGCCGCTAGTGAGGAGGAGCTGTGAGGAACTACTGGAAGGGGGAGCCGTCAAGGAAGAGGAGCTCTGGCCTACCATCTTCGCTGCCGCCATCACCTTCACCGAGGAGTCCTCATCACCACATCAGGTCGTTTGTGTTATCAAACTTATCTTGTTTAGATTTTTGATTGAGAACATGTTTAGTTGCTTGGCAATGAATATCTTTATTTCCTATGGGTTGATGTGTATGAGTCTTCTTGCGATGAGTGGCTAAACGTGTTCGCATGTGAGGCGTGGGGAGAGGGCACGGGTGAGATTGATTTAAAGGGAAGGAGTGTGCGAATTGGCTCGTAAAACCCGAGTGGTCGTATGTCTAGGGCATACGTGCACCTAGGATACCCCGAGCTTAGGAGAGTTTTCTTTGAGTCGGACTATACCCTTAGGCCTCGTTTGTCGGTGGGGTTAACCTAGTTTAAGGGTTATCCCAAGTTTTTTCAAGTTTTTCCCATCATTTCAATATAAACATCACATCAATACATCAATCATTCTTCACTCTCACTTTTACTATTAAAAAAACATCCACTATACCCTCCACTCTTACTTTTAATAATAAACAAATACCTACTAACATTCTTCACTCCTACTTATACTATTAAACAAATATCCACTAACATCACATCAAAACTCCAATCGTTTTAACCTTATACTTAACCCTATCCATATTCTATCACCCAAACAAACATCATTTCCACTTATTTTATTTTAACCTCCTTTAATTCCACCACCAAACACACCCTTAGTGTCGTATTGCCTGAGATATGACGAACCTAGGGGGACTGGACCACCACATGAGCCTTCCTATGAATGGTTGAATATTGTGCTTAAACCCTAAACGCCACATGCACTTTATGCCTTGATTGCATCCTATTTGATTAAGCATTTCGTACTTTGCTAAAATCATTTCACCTTGAAAATCTTGTTCAAAAAAATCTGATTTATTCACCAGAGATAGCCCTTGAAGTAAGGAATCCAAGAATATAAATCTCACTGTCTAATTCTTTCCCTAGAAAAACATAAAAATCAAACCGTAGAGATGTATCAGTCAGATTTTCAGACTCTGAAATCTGACCTTGCCGAAATTTTACAAATTTGCATACACTTCGGATTTCTTTGAAACTTGTTCTGAAATTTCCATATCGAATCTAAATTGAAAAAGCTTTCTGATTTGCCTAACTCTACGTTCCACGGGTAAAATTGATAGGATAGGCTGATTGTGACATTGGAATTGTAAAATCTGAAACAAATATCAAGAGGCCTCCTAAAATGCCAAGAAAATTCTTAAGCACTCCATTTTGATCATTAGCAAACCTTCCCTCACGATTCGACCCGATTCAGGTTGCACTATGTATTTTAAGTTGGAATTTTTAAATTGGTGTGTTTTTCACGTAAAACCCAATGATAGCACCACCTTTTGACGTTGTTAGCAGGAAAGGTGTGTGCTTTTATATCGTTCTTGAGTGCTTACTTTGTGCCTTACTTACCATATATTCCATTCATATTTGAAGATTCTCGGCATTACCTTGCTTATTTGATTGGTCTTGGATTGCACTTTGAAAGAAGTAAGGAAGGAAGAGAGGACTCTCCCATTTTCTAGGCTAGTTGGTTATTGAATAGCACTAGATTAGGGTAGTTAGACTTTTATCTAGCTTTTCACTAAGCCCTTGTTCTGGGCCCTCTTTTTTGAGGTTTGTTCCCCATCTTATTTAGTTTTCTTTGCCTTGTTGGGCACATTTTTAAGGGCGTATCCCCATTTCTTTAGATTTAGGTTTTGTTTGGTTTGAACCTTGTGGTGTGATGCCTAGTTAATGATTAGCTAGTTTACTTGTTTGCTTGTTTGTTTAAAAAAAAAAACTCTCGAATTGCCCATTAGGAGTTAGCATTAAACTTGACTCCTGTTTGCCTACCCTGTGAAGAGGATTGAGGGTAATTACATATCCAAAAAAGGAGATAAAATGGAGTACTTGCTTGATGTTTGATTAAGGGGTACTTGTTTGTGTAGGTTTGGTAGACGGTCTTTGAGACCCAAGCTAGTGTATTTTCTTGACCCTGAGTAAATCCTAAGAAACCCTACCTTACACAACAACATGGGAGAACCTTTAGATCCTCCACGAGAGGAGCAACAAAGAGCACTTAAGGACTACTTTTTACCCATTGATTACTCACTTGTGCACCTAGGAAACGCCCCCTACGAGATCAAGAGTAGCACCATTGGATTGCTCCCATTCTTCTATGAGGCAACCCAAGAGGACCCATACAGACACTTGGAGTAGTCCTTCGAGGTCTATTCTACTGTCAAAATTCAAGGCTTTACAGACGAAGCCTTGACGCGGAGACTCTTTTCTTTCTCCCTTAAAGATAAGGCCAAACATTGGTACCTCACATTGGATCCCAATCCAGAAACCTGGCCTGACTTGAGAGGCCAATTTTTGAAAAAATACATCCGAATAAGTAAAACTAATCACTATAGAAGGGCAATCATAGGATTCACTCAACTTGAGGGAGAGCAATTTCATGACACTTAGGAATGTTGTAAGGATTTGCTTAGGATGTGTCCTCACTACCAAGTTCCCAGGTGGTAGTTTGTAGAGAGGTTCTATTCTGATCTATTTGAAAAGCATAGGGAAATGATTGATGGGGCCTGTGCTGGAACCTTTTTAACAAAAATTGATGATGAGGCCTAGACCCTTTTTGAAACTCTAAGTGAGAACTCTCTTCACCTCACCTCCCACACAGAGAGGACCTATTATCTTGCAAAAAAAGAGAGGGGCTAATGAACTAAATGCATCCAGAGACCTCACCTATATATCAAGTGGAATTATTGAAATAGAAATTTGATTGACTTCTTTCAAGTGGACCATGACCCATAACCCATAGGGCCAACCAAGTCGATCCTCAGAAAGAGCGTTCTTTGTGCTAGAGTACTTATCATGCTACTCCTGAGTGTCACTTGGCAACTCAATTCCCCGAGCTAGTTCAAGCTCATGCCATGCAAGGTTTCCCTTGTCCCGTGAATAATCTATATTCAAATAATTATAACTCAGAATGGAGGAACCAACCAAATTTTTCGTGGAAGAACATTGAGGCTTCTGGTTCAAGAATCAAGCCATCTTCTTTTCCCCAACAACCCCAACAACCTCAACAATTCCAACACCCACAACCTAGGACTAAAAACTTAGAGGTAGATGAAATGAAGGCTATGATGAAGAAAATGTAGGGAACAAATCAAATTCTTCTCCAATCTCAATAAAAAATGATCTTTGAGATGCAATCTCAAATCGGGTATTTAATGGAGGCTGTAAGCAAGAGAAAGGAGGGCAAATTGCCAAGTCAAACTGAAGGGAAGGGAGTGGTGATTAGAGAGCAAGCACAGGCTATCGCTGTGTTGAGAAGTAGGAAAGAGATCCATAACTTGGAGATTTCAAGCAACTCCCACCCCTTGATATCGAAGATGAGGAAGAGATTACCATACCCAAAACCAAAATGCCTGAGATCCTCCCATCAACTTATGAACCCAAAGCCCCATTCCTTGAGAGATTGAGAGATCCTAACAATCAAGGACCTGTTGGAAATAAACAAAAAGCTAAGATGAAGGAAATCATGGAAACTTTTAAACAAGTGCATATCAACATTCTCTTATTAGAGGCACTAAGACAAATCCCATCTTACGCTAAATTTCTATAGGATCTATGCACACAAAAGAGGAAATTGAGGAAACATATTCTTGAGAGGATTGTTATCCCAGAACTTGTCAGCTCCATTATCCAACATGGGATTCATCATGGCTCTTAATTCACCAAAATAAGCTAGTTTACCTAGTTAATTAATTAGTAATATCATTAAAACATGGTTAATTTGTAAATAAGTAATATTGTATAAGGATCTTAATTATATGTTAAAATAGCTTAATTCTTGTATAATAAGCATTCATCTATATTTGATTCATAATAAGGACTTAAATCTATGCATTTAGCTATTTGTAATTAAGTTTAATTAAACTTATATGTATTGTAGGACTTAAGTTAATAATATTAACAATAATACTAATCATTAAATTAAATAATGCACAAAAGTAAAAAATGTAATTTTGACCCATAAATATTTTATTTAACATATATTTAACTTATAGTAAAAAGTTGGAAAAGAAATAAATTAATTTATATATTTAAATTAAAAGTTTGCATTTGGTCCTTGAAATTCAGTTTAGATAAGTTCTTTTTATTACATTTTGGTTCTTCATTATTTACTATTAGGTCTTATTTATTTGCTCTTAGGTCCTCCAAACCCAGCTCCTTCAGTCTTCTTCTTCCTCTCTTCTCTCTCGTTAACGGCTGGCGATAACCCATCTTCTCCGTCTTCGATGACAAGGCATCCAATGGTCATGTGCTTTTTCCTTGGCACCAAGATTCCTTGTAACAACCTAAACCCTTCTAACGATTTGGATCGGTCATCAACTGTCTAGGAACACGCATCAACTTCATCGTTCTTAAGCACCTAGCTTCATTTCCGACTAGAATTATTAGACCTTATCCTTGTCCACAACTATAAATAGCTCACCATTGATGTAAACACATTTATTTGGAATAAATGCCTATTTATGCAAGTTCCTAGGCTTAGATATGCATTCCATACTATAAATATTGAATAGCATGCACCATTCTACGTTTAGAATAGTGTGTATAAATTTTAGGTTAATTGGTCCTTTTATGGCAAGGAGAAAAGGAGATTTAATTCAGGGCCTTGGATTGATGATTCGACCGTACGGATCTGATCAGGACGATGATCTGAGACCAACACCTCCAAAATCGCCTTGATTGGAGTCCTGTAGCACCATACATAGTTTGAGGAAGATTAACGTCTAAGGGACTAGGTGACACAATTCGAACCTTCAAAGGATAAATCTGACAGCACGGATGGATTCGTGTCGACGATCACAACGTAACGGTGCAAAAATCGACTCAATCCGACTTATGTAGCAGCCCCTACAAAGGAAAGAAGATAGACGACCCAGATTGTGTCACGTGGCGCTAGCTAAGCTGCCTATGGGTGCGCATGTAACGCCGCACGTGCACAGCAGTGCGACACGCATCAGCACAGTGGTAGCATATTGCGTGCACGCAGAGGCACGCAGCAACGGGCGCCAGCGACAAGGGTGCGCGGAGTGCGCACAAGCATCGTGTGTGGGGAGCGTGAGCTGGACCTTCAGCGACGCTTGCAGTGGATCTTTAGCAATGTTTATGACTGTCACTAAATGTCATATGTACGAAATGCATCTTCTCCTCCACTATAAAAGGACCCCTACCCCTCCCATTCTTCACCATCTCCTCCTTTCTCTCCCTCACCACCTCCAAGGCTCTAGAGAGAGCTTGTCCTAAGCCAGGGATGCTCCTCTAGAGTAGAAAAGAAAGATTTTTTCTTGCCTCTCATCCCCCTTCATGGAGCATCTCATGGCCGTCCTCTCACCACCTTCAGGAAGAAGATCCTCGCCACGACGACGTCCTGCCTAATCCTCCTCCCTCTGCCGCCATTCTCCTTCCTCTAGCTTCCCACCACCTTCATCGAAGCGAACTGTCTTCCAAGCAACCCTCAAGGGGGATTTCCTCATCTTATTCTTTGTATTGCTTTTGTAGTGTAGTTTTACTTCCCGCAATTAGTTGTAATAAACAGTTTGGTTCACTGCTATAATATTTGTGTCTCTGTCTCTGTCTCTCTCTCTCTCACTCTCATTTTGCAAGTAGATTAGTTAGATTTCATCAATCTGATCTCTTGCTTTATAAAAATACAAAAAAAAATCATAAAAGACAAAAACAACAAAAACAAATAAAATCTAAGCGCAAATTTCAAATCAAATGTTCGCCTCCCTATGTTAGACCTGGGACTTCCTTGGAGCTTCAGTATAAATTTTATCTGGGTAGCGGATTTCTATGCACTACTACGATGGGTTTTCTAACTCAAATCGTTTTGCGTACGAAAACACACTTCACCATTTTTGCGCCGTTGCCGGGGAGGCAACACTCTTTGGTTTTTCCCCATTTTCCGCCTTAACTTTTTAGCTCACTTTGCTCCTTTCTTTCTGTGTTTACAGTGCCCTTCTAAGGCGAGCCAAAGCGGAATAGATTGGAGTAAAGTGTGGTTAGAAGGTTTTGTAAGTGTATACCCACCACCCCCACTCTAGATTCCATTCCATCACTTAATAACTCAAACTTAAATTAACTTAGGTGTTTGCATAAACCTTAGGTTAGATCTTGGTTGTTTGATTGTCACTTCACCTCACCTCACCCATCCATATAAACTAAAAATACAAAAAAAAAACTCTTCTCTTCTTGTGGGAATAAGCTAAAAGTGACACAAGTTAAACACCCACAAGTTTCTCGACCTAAGGCGTGCAATCACATTGATTCTACCACTTAATTGGAATCTGATCTATGGATCTGGTACACCTTAACTCAACACACAAATAAGTGAGTAGAAATTTGATTAGGTTAATCATTTTGTGTGCCTTAATCAAGTGGTGCAACAGGTCAATTCCTTGAACTATTTGGGCTGCACCACTCAAATTAAAATTGATTCATCAAGTAGCATACCACTTAGGATTCAATTTTTTTCTTATTTTTAAAGGAATATAACATCAACGGTCCTTTCAAATCTTGGAGTGTTCTATTGAACCTGGTTGAACGAACCTAAAGATTAAATCCTAAAAGCTACTATACAAGGTTAAACCCTAAAAGACACATCATCAAATACCCTTGTTTGAAAACCTTGGTTGTGCACACACACATTTTAATTGATCATTAAGGGCACAACCTATTTAAAGGGCCCATCACATTCCAAGAACACAATCATCCCAAGCCTAATTAAAACTGAGTAGACATTGGCCTTAAAGATTAACTCACTCTTTGGGACTCCAACTGAGATTTTTTTCGATTAATCTGCTTCTACTTGTCCATCTGATGTCTAGTTAGGGGAGTAGTGTCAAACGACCACCGTTGGGGGGTATCAAAGGAATCGAAGGTGCAAGCCAAAGGAAGAACCTTCTCTCCAACCCCTCTCTCTAATTTGTTGGATTGACCGAATAGAAGTAGATCAAATCATTTCTTTCATCTCAAGATGGGTCTTGGGAGTTTGTAGGTCTTTAGACTACCCACCTAGGGACAGGTTTGGTTGATTGTACCTCAGGGCACCTTTCTCTCCTTTGTTTTCCCTCTTGTTTCACCATGTATCCTTCCACATCCTACTCACATTTCCAATCCTACCCTCCTATCGCTACTTATCCTCAAGATGATTATCCCAACTCAACTTATGATTATCCATCCACTACCCGAGGTAACTTTGATTGGGGATATGATTTTAAACCTCAATGTCTAGGACCTAACCCTGGACATTATGATCATGATTATTATCCTTCCCAAAGCTACACTGATTATAGATTATCGCTCTCTTATGAACAAACCAACCAGATCTACAATAAGGAAGGATATAACTCTTACCTTCCCCAGGATTATGCTGAACATAGGTCACCACAATTCTTTGAACAACCTGAAACGACCTACTATCAGGGAGGGCCCCTTTAACCTCAATATCTTGACTCCCCTAGATTAAACCCAAGCCCACTCAACCCTGAACCAAACCATATGGTTTAGGTGAATCAGGTTCAAGATAGGGTGTTGGTAAATTTGAGGAACACCATATGATCTTTAGAAACCCAGCCAACACCCTCCAATGAAGAATTGGAGTCCCTGATTCAAATGATTGATGATCTAAATAGTTCGTTATTGGATTGGCTCCAAGATATTGAGGATAAAGGTCTGGGTGAGTTTCTACTTGGGAAATTATCAAGATTGAGGATGAAATTCGTGGTTACCTTAGTCCAATCTTGGGATGACTCTCAAGATAAACCCCCTTCAAAAGAGTCAATGTCTGAATCCTCTCAGGCACCTATTGGGGGGGACACATTTTATGAGACCGGGGATGACCTGGTTGGTCTAGAGCAACCCATTAAGTATGAATCGATTATCTCACTCGAGATCCTCGAGCTAGGAAATGAGGAAAAATATGTCTCCTTGGATCAGGAAATGATGGATAACTTTGAGACATATATAAATAGGGATCATGAATTCTTTGATTCTAAGCGTAAGGAATCTCTTAGCGAAGTCTCACTTGAGTTTAAGGAGAATGATTTTAGTGAGACTAATGAGCTTGAGGGGCATGATGAACCATTTGATAGCCCGATCATTAAAGATTGTGATTCTGTTGGTGCTAACTTAGAGGATTCAAATTCTGATTTACTAGAAGATTCAATCAATAGCCCCATTCCTCAACCACACCCCGAAGGGATTGATTATGATTTTGATTTAGAAATCATTGTACCCAAGTCAATCCTGATTCAACTACAATTATTGGACTTGGATATCTTAGATGGGGTGTACAATGATCTGGAGGTCCCGGAAATCCTGAATTTGGAGGGTAGAAATTTGGAAATGAAAATCTGGGAGGCTTATTCTGAGGGAAACATAATTTTTGATCTAAGGTCCCTATTGACTTAAAACCACCAACCTTTTACCAGGACCCTTACGATATCTTTAACGTGAAACCCAAGTACAAAACAATTCACTATCTTTCTGAGCCGAACTCTAAGTGGACACCCGAATCTAGTGGATTAGATCTACTTATTGTCCCCCATTTTAGACTTGAGTTGCACACCATAAAGCCGCAGGCCTGACCCCATAAGCACAATGATCTTTGGTTTCAGGTGATTTTCATCCAGAACCTTAGAACCCCTCGACCATGGGGCATGGGTCTACACTACAACTTGGTCCACATTTGTGGACATCTTCTGCTGATGGGTTTAATGATCAATCTTTTAATTCTGATCCTGACTCGCACTTGTGAATTCCTAATTTCTTCTTTGTTTGTATATTTTCCTAGCTAGAGGCAATAAACTTAGCATGTGTGTATACTCCCTTCTATTTGTGGAGCTGACCAGATTTCATGAAATTTAGGTGATATTTTGTTTACTCTACCCTTTTTATGTCTTTATTTTTACAATGAGGACATTGCATCATTTACGCATCGGGGGTGGATAATTAATTCTGAAATTATTTTGTTAGTTCCATGAAATTTCTTTTATTTTTTTTACAAAAAAAATCAAATTCAAAAAGTAAAAAAAAAAAGAATTATGAGAAGAGAACTTAGGCATTAGGAGTTGTTAACTTTAGGAAATGATACTTTAGAACCTGAACACTTACACTCTTTAGGTCTTCGGGCTTAATCAGCCTAGATGCCCACTAAAATGTGAACTTGTTCTCGAGTCCTGCCACGTTAATTTACTTTAATATAGCTAATAACTTGGGGTGATAAGTGTGCAACTTATCAACCTGCCCTCCGATTTGAGGGGATGTTAAGTCTAAAGCATCTACACACTATTTGCATTGACTCAATTTTTGGCATTTCTAATGGAAATTGAATAGGTAATGAACCTTTTAGGGTGGTATGCCTGGTAAGTTGTCGGTGGTAACATCTCATTGGCCGGTTGTCCAGAGCTTAGCCACATGACCATCCTCTTCCTGCTGCCTTTAGGTAAATCTTAGATCAGGGAAGGCACCTACTTAAAAAGAAGAAGAAGAAGAAGAAAAAAAAGAGAAATACCTAAAAAAAAGAAAAAAAAGCCACACTTCACCACACGAGTTTAGCTGGCAAGTGGTCGGTGGTAACAACTCGTTGGTCGGTTGTCCAGAACCCAACTTACGAAATGCATAAATAATTCCCAAAACACTTAGGGAAGAAGTGGGGAAGTAGAATAAATCCGGGAGATATACACTAGGTTCTCCCTTGTGTTGACCCCATAAAAAAATGAAAATAAGTAGGGAGAAAACTACTGATCAGAAAGATAAGTCTTTAGGCAGAAACTCTTAAGGTCACCTGGGGTCATAGAAACCTGAAGTTCATTTTAACGGTCGCCTAGTGAGTCTATCACTTTTTCATGTTAAGATGCTTAGAACTCGAAGTTTTTTTTGAGTCTTGGGTGGTTTGCGTAACCGTAGAAAGCTACCCCAAAACTCTAAACTCAAAATTCAAAAAAATTAGAAAAGAAGAAAAAAACATAAAAGAAATGTATCTTCCCTTTTCCAAATAAGGCGAGGACTTGGGCGGTCTGCATTTTGGCAGGCACCCGGGCATTGTTGGGTCTTTGTAGTTTAGGACCTTAGTTAAAATTTCCTTTTGTTAATAAACAACTAATGCCATTGAGTCCTAATTCTATTTTTATATATAGCATTTAGTTTGATTTTGCTAGGGACTAGTAAAAGATAGGCATGGAGGTATGATGTTGACACATTTATTTAGGAGAAAATGTCTATTTATTTATGTTTCTAGGCTTAGATATGCATTTCATACTATAAATATTGCATCACATGTACCATTATGCATTTATAATAGTGTATAAATTTTAGGTTAATTGCATCCTTTTATGGTCAGGAGAGGAGATTTAATTCAGGGCCTCAGATTGATGATCCAGTTGTACGAATCTGAGTAGGATGACGATTGGAGACCAACACCTCCAAAATCGCCTTGATCAGAGTCCCGTAACACCATACACAGATTGAGGAAGATCAATATCCAAGGGACTAGGTGACACAATTCAGAGCTTTAAACGACAAATCTGACTACACGAATGGATTCGGGTCGACGATTAGCCCAACGGCGCAGAAATCGACTCAATCCGACTTCTGTAGCACCCCTACAAAGGAAAGAATATAGACGCCCCAGATTGCGCCACGTGGTGCTATCTAGGCTGCCTATGGGCATGCATGTAGCACTGCACATGCGTAGCAGCATGGGTGCGCATCAGTGCACGTGCACGTGCATAGGCGGTCTGGATAGCACCACGTGGCACTTTCTGGGCTGTCTATCTTCTTTCCTTTGTAGGGGCTGCTACAGAAGTCGAATTGAGTCAATTTTTGGGTCGTTGGGCTACGATCGTTGACCCGAATCCATCCGTGCCGTCGGATTTGTCATTTGAAGCTTCAAATTATGTCACCTAGTCCCTTAGCCGTTGATCTTCCTTGAACTATGTTTAGTGTTACGGGATTTCGATCAAGGTGATTTCGGAGATGTTGGTCTTCGATCGTCGTCCTGATCAGATCTGTACCTTCGGATCATCAATCCGGGGCCCTGAATTAAATCTCCTTCTCTCCTAACCATAAAAGGATGCAATTAACCTAAAATTTATACACACTATTCTAAATGCAGAATGGTGCATGCCATGCAATATTTATAGAATGGAATGTATATCTAAGCCTAGGAACATGCATAGATAGGCATTTTATCCTAAATAAATGTGTCTAGATTAGCCATGGCCTCTGATTTGAAGGATTGGCTCCCTATCCTTCTTCCCTCAACTGAGTCAATAATAGGTTATTCTCTCCAAACCTCCAACGACCTCCCACTTAGTTCTCAGATTAGCTCCGACGACATTGATCGTCTCTCTCATTTCTTCTTCCTCAACTTCGATCGGTGCACAACGGATTTGCTTCATCTCTTCCTCTCTCCACTTTCAATCCATCACCGGAGCTCTTTCTAAAGTCTTCTGATTTCACTTCAAATTTGGCAAGTGATTGTCGGAGCAACTCTCTCTCATTCGTCCAGGTAATAGTACTGGTAAACACCAGTTTATCATTATTCTTAACCTGAAAATCACATCTAGTTCCTAGGTTTTCCAAACTACATTATGCTATTGGGTTTCATTTAGGCATTCATATGGTTTAGGCATGCATTGCATTATTTTCCTTTGGCTTTTGCTTTTATATTCTTCCTAGCAATGTCAGGGATGATAACACATTGAGAGACACCTAAACCTTAGCAATATAAAAGGTAGAAGATGAACTTAGAGCCCATTCCAGCTGGAGCTTAGCTCATGCCAGCTCACCTCAGCTGGATTCCAACTCATCCCAGCTCAACACAGCTCTACTTAGCTCATGGGAGCTCCAGTCAACTTAGTTTTGTTACTAGTTCTCAGCTAGATGAGCTAAGTTAGCTGAGAAGTCCACAACCAGCTCAGGGCAACTCAACACCAACTCATGAAGACTTACCCTAGCCCAACCTAGTTGAACTTGCCTACTGACCTAAGTTAGCTAGCTTAGCTAGCTAGGGAGTCTTCATGGAGATTAGAACCAGATCACCTCAACTCTAGAATAGTTGAGACCAAGCTCAACTTAGCTCAACTTGCTCAACTTAGTAGCTAGCAAAGAACTAGCTAGCTAAGTGAGTAGCTGAGCTCCTAGAAGACCTTCTTCAGTAGCAGTTAGCTCCATGCAGACTCAGAGAGCTTCAGTCTCCTTCTTCCCAGCTAAACCTTAGCTCATCCTCCACTACTCTACTTGCTAAGCTAGCTTAGCTAGGCTCCACCTCACTTTTTGGCTCCATTGCTGGGGAAGCATGGCTTAGTTTTTCATTCTATCTCTCTTGCTTAATTTGAGCCTTCACTACCTTTGTTTTTGTTTCGACTCAGGTGTGAATCAGGAGTGGGAGTGGGATTTGGAGTCACTTGGAGCGGAAGCTTCAAGTAGCCTTTTCTTCCCGTGGGTTTCCAGGTAAGTACCCTAGCCAAAACTTCATCAAAAATCAAAAAATATCTCAAAAAAATCTTTTAAATATCAAAACTCACAAAAGTAAGAAAAATTTAGGGTGGTGGAATCCTAAAATTGGCTTGTATGCTTGAATGATTCATTTCTCCACCACCTTCTTATTGGTGTTGAATTTTTGAAATCGAGAATTCTGTCTTATTTTTCAAAAATCAAGTTTGGGTACAAAGAGGCTTCTTAAAATCTTCAAACCCTATCCAAGGAAGCCCCTTTGAGTCAGGAACTTAGCCTCCAAATTTCAGAAGTTTTGGCTGAATAGAAATAATTAAAAAATTCATGGACTGAAGATGGGTCAAACCCTAATTCCTTACTATTTTCTTACTGTCTGTGAATTTTATAAAATTTTATACTCTTCAAATTTAGACAAATTTTATATTTTTGGAAACCTTGAGAAAATCTCTACAACATATAAAATATTCAAAAATTTCAGAGATTGTTTGAGGTTTCTATAGAATCAATTTCAAATCTATCTTTTCTGATTTTTGACACTAGTGTAGAAGCAAATTCTAAAAAAATATCAGACACTTTTAAAAATCTTAAAAAAATCATGTTTAGATTCCTTGTTTGATTTCTTGTCAGGTGGTGGTGTTTTTTGTCTTGTTTGGACTACCCCTAAAAGCATTTTCAGAAAGAGATTCATTTTAGGAGTTGCATACATAGGATTTCTATCTTAGGGTTTGATTTTCTCTCTTAGTCACACAATCAATTAAAGGAATTGGATTTCACTAATTATAATTTGATTGCAATTATTGTGTGAGGCACTCTTAACCATGTTTGAATACATTGAAAAGAGAGAATCCAAAAATCAACAACAGCTACATCAAACCCTAAAAATTCATTCATCTTAATCTTATTTGCAAGTCCTACTATTTTGGCTTTGGGCATTATGATCCTACCCAAATTTGCACACACAAAAAAAGAAATAATTGAGAATACCCTAATTAACGCCCTTCATTTTCCATGCACAATTATGTTCCTAAGCCTAGCTAAAAATTGTAGTCACTTGACCATTATGGACTTCATTCAATTCTTGGCTTGATATCCGAATTTTAAGATTTCTCTAATTAATCCTAATCCCCTTAATCAAATCTGGTTAAGACTAAGAGGGAAGTCAAACGACGGATACAGGTTTATATAAACCCTCGGTGATTTTTCCAGGACATGCTTGGGCCCAAGCCATCTCTTCTAGTCGAACTAGATTAGTTTTGGGAAGTAGGGTTAGCTATTGATTTCTTAATATTTGGGTTCCCAAGTCTTAGGTTTTTCTTGAGTCAACTTTAAGTTAGGCTTAAATTTTGATTGCGTGGATTGCACACTTCTCTCTCATCTTTTCCCTTTTCTCCTCCCCATTCTTTTAAGTCTATACACGGGCAACGGTCTCAAAATCCACACTTGGAGGGACCACTTGATTCCGCCCCACGCACCAGATGATCACTTTTCTCGCATTCTCATTCCTCAGCTAAAGAAATGGAAAACAATCAAATATGTCCAGAAATCCTTCCACTGCTTCATCCACTCAACCTAACCCCCTAGAACCTAACTTCCTACATCAACTTGATATTCCTATCCCTAACTTGGGATTAGGAAATCTTCAAAATCTAGAGTAGCCTGGACAGAATCAAAATCCACCCAATCCTCTCCTTATGATGATTGAGCAATTGGCTCAACTTCAAGTTAATCAACAACAGTTGGCTAGGACTGTCACGAACCTAACCAACTGAAGGTAGGATCAACCACTTGAGGAACCTCTCGTCCCTCTTAAAGATTTTTATGATCCTTCCAATTATGAGGAGAAACCTTGGGTGGTGGTACTTGAAGGGGATTTCGAGATGAAACCTGCCATCCTAAACCTTATTAAGAATTTCCATGGTCTCTCGAGGGAGGACCCTTTTAGCCACCTCAAGGAACTAACCATCCTCGCCTAAACTACCAAATCCTGTCATGTATGGGAAGATTTGTAGTTCATGAGACTTTTTCCTCTTTCCCTCAAGGACAACGCAGCTTATTGGTTTAGGACGGTTGGTCGTCCTATCAATACCTGGTAGCAGTTAAAAAGTGCTTTCCTTAAGAAAATTTTCCTGATTGGTCGTACAAATGCTTTAAGATCTATTATGATCTTCCAACAAAAATCTGGTGAGACTTTACATGATTCTTGGGAAAGATTCCAAGTACTATTAGGAAGTTGCTTGCACCATGAGATTCCATTATGGCAGCTCATGTAGATCTTCTATCATGGATTAGAAGATCAACTTAGAGGTTTTGTTGATATGTCTCGTGTGGCGTCAACTTCTTAAATAAGGATTTGAGCATGCTTATGAACTTTTTGATGAAATGAGTGAAAACTCATTTAATCACACTTCCATGAACACTTTTGGAAGAACCACTAACCCATAGTTTGGTGTTCATGAGGTAGGCACTCAATCCATCCCTGTAACCCAAGATGACATACACATGATCGCCCAGAGACTCAACCAAAAGCAGATAAATCAAAAGAAAATTGAGGAAAGACTTAACACATAACATTCTTAAAAGAGAAAACTTGCATCATATCGGTGCTGTCCCAGTTGAGTATAATTTTCCCGAGGTTTCACCTAATGTGATTGGAACATTTGATTATGGAAACACTTTTAGCCCAACTACAGAAAACATTTCCGCCCTCCAGGAGTACTTTAAGAATCCCTCCAATGCAAATTGGGGAATAACCCAAACTTTTCCTGAAGCTCACAATCAGGTTCCTTATCAAAGACCAAGTCAACCTTAGGTACATGGACAAAATCAATACCAACCGGGAATCCTTCAAGATGATATTAATACCCAGGTTATGAAAACCATGTAGGGTGTGCAAAACCAAATGATTGTAGTGACTCACACTGTTACTAATTTGCAAAATCAAATTAGGGTCACACCTGATCAAAGACTTGCAAGCAATTTACCATCCCAACCCATGGCCAACCCTAACAATCAAAGGAACCAATACCAAGGTGGAAATCCCCATCACTCTCACCAGCCTCCTATCCAACCAGTACCTCAGCACCCTCTTGGTTTCCATTAAAATTAGGCCCCTCAACCCCCTCCTAGAAATAATCATACTGCCAATGCAGTCACCTTGAGGAGAGGGAAAATAATTGAAGATTTTGGGCCCTCTTATTCCACACATGAAACCCACCCATTCTAAATGCAAGTTGACTCTTCTCCCACCTCAATTTAGGAAGAAAAAGAAAAAGAAACAGATGAAAAAGGAAAATCTACCATCCCTTTTCCTCAAGCTCTATACTCTACCACCAATAAGAGAAAGAAGACTGAGCCCACATTCGAGGAACTCATGGAATTATTTCGGCAAGTATAAATTAATATTCCTCTCCTAGATGTAATTAAACATATCCCTACCTATGCAAAATTTTTGAAAGATATTTGTACTCCAAAAAGTCAGACCAAAAGTCTATGTAGAGTGCATCTTTCTGAGACAGTAAGCTCTATCATCCAAAGCAAGCTGCCTCCTAAGATGAAAGACCCATGCGTACCTCTTATTTTTGTGGTCATTGATGACATAACTTTTGATTGCACCCTCCTTGATTTAGGTGCCTCTGTCAATATCATTCTCATCGTATTATCTGAGGAATTTTAAGATTGTTGATCTAAAGCTTGTCGAGGTCACTTTACAATTAGCAGATTGATCTTCAATTAAACTCAGGGGGATTGTCGAGAATGTGCTTGTCAAGGTCTAGAATTGTGTATTTCCGGTAGACTTTTTGGTCCTTGACATTAAGGTAGTTGAGACTCTGATTAATGCCCCTATTATCCTCAGACGTCCTTTTTTGGCTACCGTAAAAGTTAATATTGATTATCATTCCGATAAAATGGATATTACTTGTGATGGCCACACTATTACCTTGGGTATTTTCAAAGCATCCAAGAGATTCTGTGATGATGATTTTTTTGTGGACTCAGATACTAAAATTAATGAATTGGTGGAAGAAACTATGTTTATGAAGTCTTGTTCTACTTTGACTTTGGAAAATAATTTTTTTGATGATTCGGAGATTGAAATAGAACAAGTGGTCGAAGACATATTCAAAAATTTTCCTTACTTCAAACCTTCCTCTTGACTTATAACCATATCCATCTCCACTGATTTTACCTCACCTTTCCACCTTAACATCACTATCCACTCCTACTGTCACTATTGTAGTGCCTCTATCATGTTTTAGAAAATAGATACGCCGTAGTATAGGTAATAAAAGCATACAACACTTAAATTTATAAGTGTATGAAAAATCGTGAGTTCTGAGGTCATTCGTAGGGAGCAAATATGGAATTTAACCACTAGTCAAATATGATAAATAATGAGCACAATAATGATATGCAATGAATAAATGATCCACTAAAAATGTACTTAATAAAAAGTGTATCTCAATAATCAAATGACAAAATGATAATTAGAGCCCCAAAAGTGGTGGTTGAAACCACCAATTAAGCTCCACAATTAGGCACAATTCCCGATCTCAATTTCTCAACAGTAGCCCAATCAGTATTAGTTTCCTTCTTAGATCAGACGTCAGGCCAAGGCTTCAGACGCCTTAAAGTATCAAGCCAAAGCAACCTCTCAAATTTTGACTAAGTGTTTAGGGATGTTTCCTAAGGCAAAACCCGTTCCTCGTCCCTCATAAATCTTTCCTTTCTCCTTAGAACTGGGTCAAAGGGTATACAGGTAATCGGATCTGGGTCTAGGCCCATCGGTGTGCATGGAGGGTGAAGAGTGCTAAGATAGGTGAGAGGGACCTCACCCCAGTGTCTTGAGGTGAATAGCTACAATAGCAAATGTGCTATAAACGCATTTCAATTTTAGCAGTTTACCATGTGGTACTAAAGTATGCCTTCTTCTTCGTGTGTCTTCGCGTGCTGCAGTTGGAGGACTTCGTCAATTGGTGCCCTTGCTATAGTTTTGTCCTCCAATTGAGAATCGGGTAGCTTCGTGGAGGTGTTTCACGGCTCTTGGAGATGGAATCAAGGTTGGTGTACGGCAGATGGCTGTGGATGATTGCTGTGATAGGTGGAGCTTTGGCGATGACCTAAAACATGAAAGATGGGCTAAAAACCCCAATTAAAGAGCTCAAAAGCTCCATCGTAAGGTGACGAAGGTGGTGACATTGTTGATTTGATGGTTGGTGGCTCATGGTGGCTGAACGAGGTCGTGGGTGCAGGTGGAAGGTGGGTTAGGTCAGTGGGAGTGTGGAGTGGCTAATACGCCTAATTAGGAGAGGGCTTTTGGTCGGTGAAGTGCAAGGAAGGTAGTGGTGGTGGTGGTTGTATGTTTTGTGTCATGTGGCGGCCGGATGAAGCTTGCTGGAGCTTCGTTGGATGCGAAGAAGATGGAAAGGGAGAGAGTGATATAGTGGTCGAATTGGGGTTTTAAGGACCTATACCTATACCTATACCTATACTACAGAGAGAGGGAGAGATATACTTAGCTAAGGGATGAAAAGGATAGGGACACCGTGCTGGCGTGCCTTGCCAGTCACGGAGGGGATGAAGTCTCCCGTGAGGGTAGGCAGCGAGGAAGAAGGGGTTGGAGGCTCCTGCTATGGCCGGCGAGGAGTGGAGGAAGGTGAGGAAGGAGGGCTGACTAATTGGCGGTTGGATGACTTGAAGAAGCAGTCGAGGGGGCTCACCGAAGCCACGGTCAGATGTGGCCGGAGTTGAGGAGGAAGAGGGTTTTTAGGCCTAAATCGAGCTAGTCTTGACTGCTGAACCTCATGGAGCTTATGTAGAGCACAATTAGGGAGGAAGGTGAGGAAGGAGGGATGACCAATTGGTGGTTGGCCGACCTGAAGAAGTAGTTGAGGGGGCTCGCCGGAGTTGAGGAGGAACTAGTCTTAACTACTGAACCTCATGGAGCTTATATAGAGCTCAATTAAGGTTTCAAATTGGAAGTTTTAGTGCATAGGATTTGAATTTGGAAGCAAGGAAAACCCACATTTTCTTTGAGTTCGCTGGAGCTTCTCGCTCCAAATTAGGATCCAAGATCTTGTTCAAATGATTCTTTATGGTCTGAACTCTAATCCCACCAAATATGGTAGGATTTGGTTATGATTGGTTGTTGATTTGAGTCGGTCAAAGTTGGTCTTTGTTTGGGTTGAATATATGTTTAGGAATCAAGCAGTGGGGACCTCTTCATGAAGAAGATGACAAAGATAGGGGGGTTTTTGTAATAAACTTGAAACTTAGGTGCTGTATGTGAGAAATAGAGTTTTAGGGGTTAAAATACAAACTAGGTCAAGATGAACTATGATTGGGTCCAAATTTGGTGTTAACCTAATTTGGTCCGAAAGAATCTAATGGTGAACTTGGATTTGAGTTTTGACTATGTTTGACTGGGTAAATTGCATAGGAGTCTAAATTAAGGCAAATTCCCATTTGAATATCTCTTCTTGGTCAAAATGGGTTCAGATGGTCAAAATGAAGGTACTAAGCCTCTTACAATATTTTTCCATGAATTTTAGGAGGTTTATATTGAATTTATCTTGACCAGAACCCTTTTAATTCAAGTGTGGCTGATAATTAGGGTTTTCAATCTTGTTTTAGCCCTCGAACTGCGTGAAACCTTGATTCTACCAGTGTAGGCCCACTTTTTGGTCTTTTAAGTTCATTTGACCTTTAATTAACCCTTGATCAACCCCTTGGTTAATTTGTATTTGTGATGTGCTATTAAAATAATAGAATTAATCTTATTTTATTGTCTTCTTCTCAAATCAGATTAGTGTAGAATTATGATTATCAGATGATCATTTAGGAGCATTTATCTTTTGATTCTGACTAAATTAAATTAGTTATGACGAATGATGGCATTACTATCATACCCCCATAACTAACTTTTACTAGTCCCTAGCAAAATCTTATGGATAAAACTAGATCTCTAGATCGTATTTTTGATGTTTAGGTACATGTCTGTGTCTCTTATCTAGAAATTAGATCAGAATACCAATAATAGGCCTAGAGATACTCATGTACCAGCCAAGATCCAGACCTGAGTAGCCTTAGCCTTGGGTCAGCCGCAAAGGTTTTTAAGGCCCACAAAAACTGCCCAGAGGTTCGTTGACCCTAGCGGTAAAGCACCCGTATATATATGTAGCAAGTTTAGGTTCAGTTTGCCAGTGCATTTTTGATAAGAGAGATAGATAGGGATATTTATTTTGAGAGTTTTCTATCTTTTCTTTTTATATTCCCTTAAATCCAACATCGAATTGGCTCAAAACATGGTCAGTATTGGATTCCTTGTTATCACCATCAATCCTTGAAGGATCCATGGCTTTTGATGGCTTATGATAGCACCGCCCATGGCAAGACTGAGAACCCTAGAATTTGACACTTCGAGATAGTGTTGCCCATGGCATTCTATAGCTAAGTTCAAGTCTTGGCAATCGACATTTTAGGATAATCCTACCTATGGCACTTGAACCAGCACAAAGTGCTTACCCATGCCCCTGGTAGGATATTTAGATATCCTAGGAGACAAGCATCGAGGGGGCAATATGGTATTATGCATCTTCGAGGGGAGTATTTTTCATTCCACTTCTCTACCCTGGGAACTCGTCCAATCAACTTGTATTTTTGAGTTGCTCCTAAGCTAGATCTTCAGGAAAACATTTTCAGAAGAGAACATTCTTGGAATTATATTTCATTAAGTGCACTGAACTAGACAGGTATGTGATTTTTGGGTGCTTAAGTTACCAATTCCCACAAACCAAAGGGCAGTCAACGGGGTTGAACAATCCCTAAGTCTTAGACTTAATACATTAGCCTTGCACTTTCCTTAACCTCTTGAGGATTAATATAGATTTTCACAAATACGTGAGTGTTTAAGCCCTAGAATAGACCTAAGAGGCCTAAGGTCGGTACTCTTTACTTATCTCCTTGTTTCTAGCACTTTAGAACTTAATCCTTATTTTGATTTGGTTTAGAACTTAAGTAGTTTATATAATGACTATCAATTTTTTTTGATTTTGCTTCTTTGTCTTTTTTCTTTTGTATTTCCACCTCTTTTTCCTCCTCAAGAAAGATTTTTCATTCAGTTCACAAAATTTTCCTCCCATTTTCTCCATTTTTTTTTACATTTTTTTTGTGAGAACCCCTTAAAGAATTGAATTCCTCATTTGTTTTGCAGTTTAATGCCCCTCCATGCCTAAGTTTTGCAATGTCCTCATTGTAAACCAGGTGGGTTTGAATTCAGCTTAGTTCAAAGTTTTAGAACAGGGACAAAGGATGAGTGATCGGGTCAGGGTGATTGTTGCAAACGATTTCAAGCTCTGATACAGGTATCAAAGGTGGAGTCGGCTATTTTAAAATTTGAACCCTAAAGTGTAATATGAATGCAGCTTAAAAAGATGATTTGAAGGGTCATGGGTTTTTCAAAATGATGGGTTGCCTCTCGTTAAGTGCTAAATTAAATGCCTTCAGCTGAGAAGAAGGTGGTCAAGGAGAAAGGGTGGTTAGATTGGAAGGATTTAGAACAAGCACCTTAATGAGTAGTATGGTTGGTCCAACTAGGTACTTGTTCAGATCAATTGGCTGATGATGCAGATGAAACCCAATCAGTCTGTTGGGTTGAGGAATGTGAATCAATAGGTGTGGAGCCCACCAGATGCTTTATGGCTCAAATAGATGTAGAAATGCGAATCGAGGGTTTGGCTGTATCGGCTCAACCGGATTAGAGTAGGGGTCCTCAAAAGATAATGGATCTGTGAAAAGTGTAGGAACCTATTCGGTGCATAAATCATGTTTTAAAAGATTATTTAGTTGTAGTATAGCGCGAAAACACGTCGACAAATAAATTTATAAAATCTAGTGAGTACCAAGTCGTTCGCAGGGAGGTAATCACAATTTCTACAGAAGCTTTTCAATAGAACTTGCTTTAAACAGATATTTATATACGCATATATGTATAGATCAATATCAAGCATTCAGAAGATCAGAATTTTATTACATTCGTAAATAGTTTTCGAAGTAGAAAGTGCTATGCTAAATAGAGAAAGAGAGAGAGAGAGAGAGATGATGCTGCTTGTAGGATGCTTGTGCGAGATACGACAGCACCTCAGATCTAGAGCATCGGGACGAAAGTCAGAGTAGAGCTGCAGAGGGAGAGCTTAGTCTGGAGAGAGAGAGAGTTGTATGAGGTTGATCATCATCCAAGGGGGCTTTGGCCTTCTTTTATAGTTTTGATGAGGGGCAAATAGGGTATTTTAACCCTTAAATTTGTGCAACAATCTCTTGGTTAATCAGATCCATCGATCAGGAGATCAACATACTTGATTAGGCCTTAAAACACTTTCAACAACTCCTTCTGTGCTCAGATTTAATCTCGTGGGGACACGTGGCAGCCATTGGTGCATTGGAAGGCCATCAGATGCTCTTGATCTCTCCTTGCACACCCGCTCTGGATTTCTTGCTTGCCAGTCACTCATTTTGAGAGCCTCAACCTCAGCCCTCCGATCTTACGATTGGACGGCTTAAACACACACTCGCATCTCCTTTGCGATGAAGGAAACGCGTGAGTTCACGTGTTACACGTGTGTGGGATCCCATGTTCGGCCACGACACGTTCTGATCAGGCCACGTGGTCATGCCTTCGTCCTCTGATCGACATCTGACGTCGCAATTGTGCTCGTGCCTAACGCTTTCCTAATTTGAGGGCCGCACGTCTTTAACCCACGCTCTTTGCTCGCGGTTGAGTGCTCTAACCAACACGCTGAGGCTGCATTTGTGTTGTGTTTTATTTTAGGCAACTTTGCTCTCGACCATTGGATGAAGATCCAACAGTTGAGATCTTCTTCTTCTTTGATGAGGCGCGGATGGAGTTGGGAGGTGGTGGCTCATGGACCACCATTAGATGGCCATCCAATGGCCCACAATAGGTGAGGAATGGCCTTCAGAGATGGAGTGACAATGAGGGGGAGGCTGTGATGGTGCCACGTGGCACCATCATGGCCATCCATCTTCTTTTCCTTGTATCTGGTGATGTAGACCTCCGATCGGGTTGATTTTTGCGCAATTGGGCTGTGATCATTGATCCGGATCCATCTATGTGGTTGGATTTTTCATCTGAGGCTTGGATCTTTGTCCTTTGGCTCCATGATCTCTGTTCTTTTATGGACTGCACACGATGCTTTGGTTGTCTGATTGAGATGATTTTGGAAGCGTTGGACTCCTGTTGTCGTTTTGATAAGATCTATCTGATTTGATCTGTCATTCGTGGCTTTGAATCATCTGCAATTAATTTCATCTCTCATTTAGTACATAAAATGACAATATTATCTATATGACTAACAAACTTGCTATTGTGCAAATTACGATGCTTGTGAATGCATTATTTTAGAAACTAGCTTAATTCCGGTGATTTAGGTTGCATGATTGCTGTGCAATCAGAACCCTACTGGTGGGATCAGAGGGGGATAATATATGGTTGTCAGTTTGATCAGTGTCTGATTCCTTATCGAATTGTGGTGATGAATCATATGCAACCAGATCAGAAAGAAGTGAGTCAGAGTAGAAATTGATTTCAGGGGCAAGTCAGGGTTGGGATCGATTTTTGAATGTCTCTGGCTCGAGAGTCGAAGGTAGGGCTATTTTGAGTTTCAAATCATTGGCCTCAGAATCAGAGTCAAAGAATGGATCATGGATATTGAGGTTGTAAATTGGCTCATAATCATCTGGAAACAAGGGTTCTCCAAGATTAGAGTATGATTCAAAATCATGAGAGAATTTGCAAAAATCACCTTCTAAACCTAATTCGAGATCGAAATTTCCACCATTGAACAAATCAAGATGCATGTAGTTATCAACCTGACTTTGGTCTAAGCTAGCTTTAAATCCAAGCTCAAAGAGATATCCTTATTTGGCATAGGCTCGGGTTCAGGGTATCTAGGGTAGATCCGATCAAGTCCCAACTCTTCCAACTCCTTTGATTCTGTATCATAAATCAGTTTGACTTCTGAAAAATTGATTCATTCTTGTGAGGAGTCTGGAGAAATATAATCATCAAATGTAGGCCCAATATCATAGTTTGAATCTAAAATCTTGTTCTCATCGCATTGGACCTCATGATCATCCCAACTAGGCTCAGATCTAGATTCTAAGTTAGGTGTAGGGATTAGGTCACTAGAATCTGGACTTGGTTTTATTGGGATGTCAGAATTACTCTCGAGGAATACCTAAATAGGATAAGGTGTGGGAGTTACATCCTCAAACGATTCTGAGTCTAATTCTTCACAGGTGTTTGGAAAATCTAGGCATGATGGATTAGCTTCATAGCTCCCTATGGCTGGCTCATAATCGGAAACACTTGTAACTGGATCTGCCCGACCCACATCATGATCAGGTATGTCATTCTGTACAAAATCAAAATTTGGTTTCATTTGGGTTGGGGGTCCATAACAACCTCCATTTTCGTACCCAGGCTCTGAGAAATTGTATTAATCCTTAAAATTGCACCAAGATGCATCATTAGTTTCTGAGTGGTGATATGGTTATTTCTTACCAATGACTTGTTGCAACATATTTAGCATATTCTCCCATTTTTTATTGATATCCTGGTGTATTTCCCAAAGTGGTGGATTTGTCAAACATTGTAGATACTTAGTGTTATGTAATCTCTACAATTCATTGTACTTCGATAAAACATCATCCCAGGTTGAACCATGTATCATTTGTGTTAACATCATCTCGACGCGATTCATAATGAGGGTTGTTGTTTCTAGTACATTAACCTGAACTCTGCTAAGGGGATTTGAGGTTCTGTCAAATTCTTCCCTATGCTTAAGAGCAACCTCGATTATTTTCTCTTTTATGCTCATATGAGATTTAGGTTTATTGAACATCTTTCCTATGCTGTCAGGTTGCATTTCCAAATCGGGTGGTGGATTAGGATGAAGAATCAAATTCAGGTCCAGATTGATTTAATCAGATCAGATCAGATTTCACTCACAAGATCAACTCTAATGGAGGCCTCTAGGTCAGATCTAGGGACCTCTCTTGTGTGTGTGCACTAAAGAATAGATGAGGGACTGGATGTGTCTTGAACCTAATCAAGCCACCCAAAAATTTTGGATGATTAAGGCTATTTGAGGAAAATGCGCCTCTTGATCAAAAATCCACACACCCGAGAATTACTTGGACAATTAGGAAGGGAGAGTCCTGCAAAGACCCCTACACGATAGAGTGTCCCCACGGGTTATAGGGTTTCCCCCACCTGATCTTCCTTGTCACTGTGGTTCCAAGTCGATCAAAATATATGAATTGAGACCTAAGTCTACCAATTTTAGCCCTAATTGTGCCTTGAATTTCGCTTGATTTAGAAGTTATTTCAAATTGTAACCTAATTTGTAGGTTGATTGATTCACAAAGTGAACAAAGTACACCTGACCTGTCCTAAGGTTGCGGATGAGGTTTGGGTCAAGAACCCAAATCACCTTGGATTGGTTCTCAGGTTATTAGGTTTCAAGTTTTATGGTTCAAGTGAATTTAGAGCCTTGATTCTTAGGGTTCACTTGAGTAGGTCATGGGAATTAAAATATCAATATACGGAGCATTAAGGTGCATTTTATGGATCAGGTGTCTTGGATGGTGCTCATCCCATAGTGTTGGAGTAAGAGCCTGAGTTCGCCTGGAGTGCCCCTTTACATTGCCTTGTGTTTTGGGGTTGTGAGCTCCTGGGGAGTGTCTTGTATAGAGCTATCATGAAGTACTGATGCCAGAGCCCCCTCGAGGATTGGTAACGAAAATGATGATCCCGACACATCTATATTAGGACTGATCCAAGGCTAGGCATGGGGGAGCAAACAAACAAAAATAGTCAGAAAAAGCAAAAAAAGTTTCAAGAAAACATGACCGTATAAATATTTTATCCCAAAAATGTTGGCCAATCACAAGCACTGACACTTGATTCCTCAAGGTTATGCGAGTTGCGGATCGGGTTCTTGAGCCAAGGAGGCCCTAATGATGAAAATAATTTTGGGGCATTCGAATTAGAAAAGGGTTAATTAGTTAATTCTCGAAGGATGCATTGGTGCTGATTAGTCTATCCCTCAGATCCAAAGATGAATCTTGACGTTTACCTTTAACAAATCTAGTACCTTATTCTCAATCAACAAGGTCCCATCATAATGTTCTCCTCAAAAGTAAAAAAAGAAGTTTTCCTTAATATCGTTTTGTAAAAACAATTTTTACTAAGGGACTAGCAAAAGAATAAGCATGGGGGTGTGATAAACACCATTTTATCATCATCCTTAACCTGAAAATCACATTTAGTTCCTAGGTTTTCCAAACCACATTATGGTATTGGGTTGAATTTAGGCATTCATATAGTTTAGGCATGCATTACATTATTTTCCTTTAGCTTTTGCTTTTATATTCTTCCAGTCGCTATCAAGGATGATCACACATTAGGAATTACCTAAACCTTGGCAATATAGAAGGTAGAAGATGAACATAGAGCCCATTCTAGTTGGAGCTCTGCTCATTCTCGCTCACCTTAGATGGCTTCTAGCTCAGTCCAACTCAACATAGCTCTACTAACTCATGGAATCTCCAATCAACTTAGCTTAGCTACTAGTCCTTAGCTAGCTAAGAGAAGTCAGCGAAGAAGTCCACAACCAGCTCAGGGTAGCTCAACACCAGCTCATGAAGACTCACCCTAGCTCAACCTAGTTGAGCTTGTCTACTGACCTAAGCTAGCTAGCTAGGGAGTCTTCATGGAGATCGGAACCAACTCCCCTCAACTCTAGAATAGTTGAGACCAGCTCAACGTAGCTCAACCTACTTAACTTAGTAGCTAGCAAAGAACTAGCTAGCTAAGATGAGTAGCTGAGCTCCTAGAAGACCTTCTTCAGCAGCAGTTAACTCTATGTAGACTTAGAGCAGCTCAATCCTCCTTCTTCTCAGTTATACCCTATCTCATCCTCCATTACTCTACTAGATAAGCTAGCTTAGCTAACTCCACCTCACTTCCACTACCATGGCCGACCACCTCCTAAGCTAGCTCTACCAAAAATCACTACCCCTTCCTCCCTACTTGGCGCCAAGATAACCACTACTCACACCCCTTCTCCCCATAACCTCCACCAAGAGCCACCAATTATTGGTGCCAAACCACTCTTCTAGAAACCTCCCTTTTTGGTGCCAATATACCCCTTAAATCCCAACCCTAAACATCACCACAACTGCCATATCTACCCTCCATTTCCCCTCCAAAACCTACTCTTCTAGAACCCTCCTAAGTTGGCACCAAAACCCACACAACCCTACATTTATGGCTAGCCACCAAGGGTGGCCAACTAAGATAACCACCACCCTAGACAACCTTTAGGTTGGTGCCAAACTATCCTAGCCCTACATCCCTTAGCCACCTTCCATAACTTAATCCTAGCCATCCATAATCCAACGCCAACCCCCCTCTTTCCCGTCTTATTTATATCCCGCATCCTACCACCAAATACCAGACCCTTGTCTACATAAATTCCTTATCACTATAGTCATCCAAAGGAGGATCCAAGGAGAAGATTAATGGAGCAATCCCTATTCCCTTGGTGCCTTCCTCTTCTTCCTTCTTTGTTGGACCAATCCAAGGTGTTCATCTACTAAAGTGGATGGCCACGTAGAGGACCAAAAGGTGGAGACGTCCACCATTGGAGGACTTGAAGGAGAAGCTCTTAAGGAGAAGGACAGAACCTTCTTCAAGTTCAGAAGTTGCTGAACTTTGAGCAAAGGTGACTTTCGTCTATGTGAAGATTCTTCTATCTTCTTCCTTTTCATTTTGTAATCAGTAGAGTAGAAGAAGCATTCCTCTACTTGAGGATTATTTGTGTGGTTCCCATCCACACAAGTGAGCTCTCCAAGTTGTTGTATACATTCCATATCAATTAATCAATCAATTATCTTTTTCTATTTTGCGACTTTTGATTTTATGTGCTTTTGATTCCAAGTAGTTAGTTGATTTCTTGTTGCACCCACTTCTACCCTCTAATTATCCTAGGTACACCTTCCTAGGGTGAGCTTAGAGGTGTAGATTTAATTCTTGTCACTTAGGTGTAGCTTTAATGTCGTGTGTTTCGCAATTCTTCGCATTAGTCGATTATCAATCTAAAACCCTAAAAACAACAAAACAAATAGAAGATTTGAATTTTGCAAGAGAGAAACATCTTTAAACCACCAATTTCCTCCTTGGACGACCCTAGATACTTCACCCTACCTAGGTTTATAAAATTTAAAAGACGATCGTATTTTACGTGTACGACATAACAACCCACTTTTACAAAATGAGTATTTTGCATCAAGTACCTTTATCATAGTTTAGTTTCATAGATTAGTTTAGCATAGTTAATTAGGTAGATTAGCTTCACTTTAATCTACAAGCTTCTCACCTCCTTCTACGACTTTGGTGATGTCAATCTGACGTCGTCTGGCCTTCATTCATCAATCAATCACTTAATCTACCTTCTTCAACCTTCTGCAACCACATTCCACCTTCTTCCTACTCCGATTAGCTTCTAATCACAAAATGGCTAAATTCACCTCAACCTCTAGACTTCTACTATCAATGGCGGAGCTCCAGAGTTTCTCTGCTTAATTAACCATCTCTAAACCTTTGCTTCACCTTAAGGACTGATTTGCCTCAATCAATTGATCAAATCCTCTTCTCATTTTCTTTGATGAACTCAGACTTTTCCTCGTAGTTAATTTAAAATTGCAAAGTATTTACAAGCATTCATCGTTTAAATTGAGTAGTCATTGAGCTTCTTGAGGTGCTTAGGAATCTTCTGAGCTACTTCACTTTGAATTTTATTGAGTTTGACACTTTGAAGATCAACACACATTTTCACTGGAGGTCTAATGAGCTCCGACAGTGTCAACTTTGAGCTAAAGCGTTTGAATCAATTCCTCATGTCCTTAAATCATTCAATTAGCATTTGTGAGTAATTTCCATCACTCACATCTGATTTTTATCGCTTAGATCTCCTTAAGAACTATTATCTTCTCTAGCCCCGACAGAGATGTGCAGAGTTATTCTTTCATCCTCTAAGCTTAGAATTAGGTCCACAACCTTCAGCAATCTAAGTTGAGTCTAGAACACTTGTTCTTTAGCTTGTTAGATGTCCAAGTTACTCTGTTGATCAAATGCACTTGAGAGCTCAAGTGGTAGACCTAAGATGACTGATAGAATGATTAATTCCCCTTCTTTTTGATCCTGATGAGTCCTTGAGTTGATTTAGAGTCTATCCAAGCCTTTTAAATCAATCTGAATTAACCTTGAGCTAAAAGTCAAATTTCTCCTTGTTTCAGTCAAACCTATGTCGCCATCAGAGCTCAAAGCTCCTAAACTCAATTCTAAGAATTACTATGTGTTTCATAGGTTGTTAGGATTTTATAAGAGTCAATTTAAGGTAGCTTTGAGTTCATTCAAGTCAATTTTGTTCTATTGCGGGTGATGGGTTCAAACTGACTTACAAGTGAATTCTTTTGAACTCTATTGAGAATTTGAGCTTCCTATAGTTTGAATGATAATAATTAAACCTCTCAAAAGTATCAGTGGAAGCTTAGAATTAGGAATGGAGTTGATTTGAATTCCTATTATCCTCCTCTGTTGGAATATGCTTATCATGATACCTCAAAGTGTCCATTAGCTCAAGAAGCTTTCCTTTAAGCTTAGTGTGTGTTGAAGTGTATAAGCACTGAGAGGAATTACTAGTTACGAGAGAGTTTTAGGTCTTTACACAAGTCTACAGGAGATATGTGAAGCCACTGTTGTTAGTGCAAAGCCATGGCAAGCAACTGAGGTCTCCGACTAATTAGAGAAGAGGAATTGAGCTGCTGCCATTTTAGATGTTGATTAGAGCTTTGATTTAAGTTGTTGAAGTAGTGTTGAAGCTTAATTGCAGACGATTGATGTCAATTGGAGAAGATTTGAAGAGGATTAGTTGCTGTTGTGAAGAGAGTGCTTGGATTTAGCATGCGCTAAAGGAGAGGGGACTCTTTAGTCCCACCTCGTTAAATGAAGAAAATCCGACAGCATTAATAAAGAAAGAGGCACTGTAGCTGCTCAAGTGACTGTGATGCCTATGGGTGTATTGAGCATTTGAAACCTTTGTGCATACTATATCATGATTTGATGGCCCAAGAGGGGTGGCCTGTGGGCGTTGATGCACTCTGATGGTGACATGTGGCACCAATGCAACTGTGGTCCGGCTTGTGGGCTGTTGATTCAATTCGTGGTGTCACCCAAACTTTTTAATTGAGGGTACTTATATACCTATGCCTATGATGTGTGAAGAAATTTTAAGCATTATCTTGTACTGAACTTAATGAGAATTGAAGAGGTTCATGCTTAGAGCATAATTGAGCATCATTTGATTTTAGTTGTAATAAATATTATTTTATATATATATAAGGTTTTCAATGCATGTTATTCATTTGGAATTGATTGCCATGCATATTGTTTAATTTTCTTGCAATTAATTCATGTGCCTAAAGTATAATAATTAAGTAATTAATCTAATTATATAACTTAAGTATATTAAGTATTGTAGTAAGTTATATGTCTAATTAAATTAGGTAGTAATTATTATTTATAAGTTATAAATTAACTTATAATTAGTTAAGTTAATAAGCTAAGTAGAGTTAATTTATAGTTAGCATTAATTAAGTAAATTATTGATAGATAATTATGCATAGTAAATTATATGTATATTAGTTATGATAAGTAAGCTAAACTTAAGTCACTTATATTACATATATTGTAAGTATAACTTAAGTATAATAGTTTATGTTTATATTGTAAGTTAAGTATAACTTATTAATTAATAGATTCTTAATATTAACTTAATGAAGAGAATAAAGAATAATTAAAGAATGATTGCTGAAATTAAGCTAAAATAAGCCTCCCAGTGAATGACCGGACTCAACCAGTATAAATTATAAAATATGTTGTTTCTCTTACTCACTATATTACGACATAAATGACAGATATTATTAATGCAAGAAATCCTAACATATAACATCAGGGACCTGCCTAAGCTCAAAGACCTAGGAGCCCCATATGTCTTCGAGGTCATAGGTGACCAGTGTATAGATGAGGCTCTTTTTGATCTAGGAGTGGGGGTCAATATCCTCCTGAGCTTAGTTTATGACCTATTAGGAGGAAGGGACTTAAAACCTAGCCCTGTGATTTTACTAGTGGCTGATAAGTCATTGAAGAAACCCTGAGGTCTGCTTGAAGATGTTCTAGTTAAGGTAGAAGACTTTTTCTTCCCTATAGACTTCCTAGTATTAGACATGGATCCTGCCAATCTACCCACTAGACCCTCCATTATCCTTGCTTAGCCTTTCCTTGTGACTGCTAATGCTTTGATGGATTGCAAGACTGGGGTCGTAGAAATGGGGTTTGGCAACAAGAAAATTATCTTACATGTTTTTCAAGCATGCAAGAATCATGATTTTGAGGAATGCTCTCAGATTGACATAATTGCAGAAATGATGGAGGACATGATTTCTCATATATTAACAAAAGACCTGCTGTAGAGAGTGATAGAAAATGAACAAGAGGATGGTTTGCAACAGTGTGATTATGACATCAAGGATCAGTTGGGAATCAGAGTAGAGGGCCTTACCCTACCTTGGACTCTTAAGGTTGAGCCTCTACTGGAACTTGGGAAGCCTATTCTTAAACCTTCTATAGAATAAGCACCTAAAGTGGAATTAAAAGTCATCCCTAAGAATCTAAAATATGCCTTCCTTGGAGAAAATGAGACCCTACCACACCATTAGATATCAATAATACACTATTGTTGATACCCTTATTTTGATGTAACAAAATTATGTTTTATTATAGACTAATCATTTCAGGACATTTGGAGTTAGACTCAAGAAATGATCATGCCACAAGAGCAATCAATCTCTGATGAAGTACTTGAAGACTCTTTTTAATTTTGTTGAGTCTAGAATATTGTAAGGAACCTCAAACATAACAACTAATGCATTTTGAAACTCCATTACTTTTCAAATCCAACTAAAACCCTAAGTTTTTTATTCTGTTGATCGACCAATCTTTTATATTTGATTAACAAAATTCACTTCTGATCGATCAACCACTTGGAATAATCGATCAATGACCTCTAATGGTCAAATTCTAACATTGCACTAGAAGTCAATCAAATTCCTAATTTAATCGATCAACATATAATCGATCAAAACTTTAATTTAATTGACCAAAAGTCATTTTGATTGATCAACTCTTAATTTTGATCCACCAGATCCATATTTCCAGACTTTCTAAAATTGATGAAAAAATACTTATAAATAGGACCCTCGACCCCCCATTTCAAAACACACCTTAAGAACTTTCAATAAGCAATTCTCTCATATTCTCTAGTGCTTTCGTGCCTCTATGCTTGCAACTGTTATGATCCAAAGTACGACTCTTTGTTATTCAAAATAGCTTGGTTTGTTTTAATTTTGAGGTTCCATAGGATTTACTATTATATATTTTATTCCTGTTATTTTGATTTGGTACCTAAGTTGTTTTGGGAGTCCCATTGTTTTTCTTCTCTTGCTTAAGTGTATAAGAGAAGTCTTGTATGAGGTTGTGCCACCCTCGTACATGTGGTGTGTTAGTGGAATTGACTAGCGTCGTCTAGTCGGAGAAATCCTAAGTTGAGAGGCTTAGGTAGTGGTTTTTATGTGGAAGAGTTTCCAATCTAAAATTTAGGTGTCATCTATCTTTGTGATTGATTGATATGTGGTGAATGTTATTTTTAATTTGGCATTAGATTTTAATAATACACTATTCACCCCCCCTCTAGTGTATACTTAGTCCCTACAGGCTCTGCATGCACTCACATCTGGTATTAAAGCCTTATTCTTCCCATCAAGGATGTCAAAATCTTTTGAGGTATATGCTGAGGGGCAATTTGCTGTTAGACCACCCCTCTTTCATGGCACCAACTATGGATAATAGAAGACCAGAATGCAGATATTCCTTGAATCCATGGATTAGGAGGTCTGGGGTGTGATAGCTTCTACATACACACACCTGAAAAGAAAGATGGTGTGGCTATCACCTCAGATCAGAAGAAGATGGCTACTCATAATGCTAAAGCCATGGATGCTATCTTCTGTAGTCTATCCAAAGAAGAATTCAACCGCGTATCAGCATGAAAAATTGCATACAAGATCTGGGACATTCTTGAAGTTACCCATGAAGGAACTTCAAAAGTGAAGGAAACACAAGTCAATCTTCTTACACAAAAGTATGAGCTATTTTGCATGAAGAAGGGAGAAACTATTAAGGAGATGTACACAAGATTCACTGACATCATCAACTCCTTGAGGAACCTGGATCGGGAGATTGCAAATGAAGCCTTGGTTCAAAAGATTCTTCGATCTCTCACCAACGACTGGGAAACGAAGACAATAGCAATCCAAGAATCTAAGGATCTCTCTGTGCTTCAGTTGGATGATCTCATAGGTAGCCTAATGATGGCCTATGAGGTTTATCTAGAACATATGAATGAGCACGGAGGTGAAGGCAAGAAAAAAGACATTGCCTTAAAGGCCAACACCGACTTAGAAGAATTAGAAGATGAAGACAATGGTGATATAACACTACTTTCCAAGAAGTTCAGAAGATTCTTGAAAAATAAGAAGAGTTGGAAGAAAAAGAAGGAAGAACCACAAGAAAGTCAAGTTATCTGCTACAACTCTAAGAAGAAGGGACATATGAGACAATAATGCCCTCAACTAAAGAAGGATGGCGAAAAGCAGAAGGTTAGGAAACAACCCAGGTGAGAAGGAAAGAAGAAAGCCCTTCAAGTCACCAGGAATGATAGCAACATGAGCTCCATTGAAGAAGAAGAAACACATCAAGTGAAGAAGCTCTTTGCGGGCTCATAGCAATTGAAGACGAGGTATCTTCCTTTTCGTTTGATGAACTTTTAGAAGCTTTTTATGAGTTGCATGTGACGAGTAGATTTTCGCTTTTGAATAAGATTAAGATGATTTGTCATTATATTTTAAAGTGGTGGAAAATCGACTAGTCAAAGTAATTAAAGTAACCACTCAACGAGGAGCGAGTTGTATGCACGGGAGACAATTGCCTAATTAAACTTGTTAATATAAAAAATGAAAGTTCACTATTGATTTTATCAAGAAATCAAGCCAAATTCGCCTTTAAATCAAGATAACAATGAGAAGTTATGTTGAAATTACATTTGTGTGAAAGTGGAGGGGTATTTGCATAAAATCACACAATATATCTTTAATGAAAAATGTTGGATTGGCAATGGCAAATGATGTAATAACTAATACCTATGTTACTGTAGCAAAACAGGGGAATTGGTTCCCCTTGTTCGTGCGCGAGGAGGAGAGGAGTGTTGGCCGCGAGGAGCACACTGAAGGTAGAGTACTTCAAGCCGCATCTGGTGGCGGTGGCGGCAAGTTGCAGCATGGCCGGAGGTGGGCGGCTGAACGAAGTGAAGGTGGTGGGTTCCGGTGGAGCTTCCTGCTGCTTACTGATGGAGGCGAAGGAGAGGTGTGTGTGGAGAGGACGTGCTGTGCGGGTGGTGCGCACGCGGAGGATGGCTACTGGAGTTGCGCGCAGGTGCTGCTGCCACATGCTATAGGCCGTGTGGGCGCGCGTGGGAGCAATTGAGCTCGTCTGCAGGTGCTGCTGCTGTGGGCTGGCGGAGGAAAGTTGCGCGGGAACGCTGCAGGCTGCACGCTGCAAGCCGCATGGACGCACGAAGAAGCTGTTGCGCACAGGGGGCAGCATGCACTAGAGGGCTGGCCGTGGCGTGGCTGCTCACTGCTGCTGTGCACGCGGAGGCGCAGCGAGGGAGTGATGGCCTGTGCATGCATGCATAGGCACGAGCATGGCGAAGGCGCAAGGGGCAGGTGCTTCGGACGCACGTGGTGCGTTGCTACACACGAAGGGGCACTGTTTGTGCGCGTGGAAGGATGGCAGTGACGGGTGTCGTTCGTGGGAAGGAGGTAGCAGCTGGTGGTGATGGGTTCTTTTTAGTGGAAAGGAAACAGAGAACGAAAAGAGGAAGAAGGTGGCTGTTGGGAGATCAGACGTCTGGGAAATGAGAGGGGATGGTTGTTGGCGCATGGTTATGTTGGTGCTGGTGGTAGTGTACGCTAAGGTGATCATGATTATTTGCACAAGCCAATGATGCGCAATAGTCTGTCACCATGTTTGCTTGCGGTGGTGTGGACTCGTGCTTGCGGTTGAGGCCGGTAGTGGTGGAATGAAAGAGAGTTTGACTCTCTCCGTAGTGGTGGATCAGGGGTGATGGCCTACCCAGCTTTGTGGCTTCCTCTCCTCTTTTAAAGCTTCAGGAGAAGAGAAATAGATGGAGGAGGAACACTCCGATCCACTTCCTCCTCTCTTCTTTACTGTCGCCTTCATTGCCAAATAATGTCTTGTCGGAGAGGTGCGACTCCTGAAGATGTAATAATAAATTAAATGAGGGCTATTTATTTATAAGACCTTAAAAGAAATGTGAAATAAAATAATGCATGTAATGTAAAGTAAAAGATTAACTATTCTAATGCTTGCTATTCTAAATGAATTCTAGGTATGAATATAATACATGAAATATGCAAATAAATAAATAATTAGACTAATCTATTTACATCTTATTGTATGCTATTTATATGCCAATATTAATCTAATTCCTAGACATTTAAGTAACTTATTAGCCCACAAATATGGGCTCATCAAATGCCCCCATGCCTAGTTTTTGCTAGTCCCTAGCAAATTTAAGCAATAACCCAGCTCTTCAAGTGGACTAGCCAACCCAATTGGTCTTCCTTTAGAAACATGTTAAGTTCGAACTTTAGACCTAAGGTTCCCAAGTAGTTGCTAAATTACAAACTAGGCCAGCTAAGGATGTGTTGCAGGTCTAGGTTTCCCTGATTTCTAACTCTACCCTAGGGTTTATTGGTCCCAGCAATTAAAGCATCCGTGCGTGTGTAATGGTCTGATTTATTTGAGGTTGGTATGATTGCCAACCTAGAAAGAGGATTTTTCTAAATTTAGGGTTTCATAACAGAAGTCCCCATCTCAGGTAGCAAATATACCTTAGGCAGACATGATGGGGAGAGAGACTCAGTAGAAACTCCAAGCAATTCCTCAAGTTCTAGCACATCCCCTTCACATTCCTCCAAGAGATGGGAATGCTCATTTAGCATGACATGCTGAAGGGGGTCATCACATCAAATTGCAGGAGTTGTCTCTTCAATCAGATCATCTACCACCTCAACTTGGGAACAATCCTCAAATCCAACTTGTTTATAAGCATCAAATACATTTAGCCGAATTTTCCTATTTTCAAAGCCCATTTTTAACGCCCCAATGTGACAATTAATTGAAGCATTAGAAGTCGCAAGAAAAGGGCAGCCCAAGATGTTGGAGGGCTTGGTTGGTTTGTTGGTAGGGTCAGTGTCTAATACTAGAAAGTCAACGGGGAAGAAGAAATCCTCCACTCTCACGAAGACATCTTCTAGCAGGCCTAGTGGTGTCTTCAAAGAACGGTTTGCAACTTGGAGGATTACATGGGAAGGCTTCAGATTGCCTTCTCCAAGTTGTTCATATATATAGCTTGGAAGGATGTTTACCCTCTTACCCAGATCAAGCAGAGCCTCGTCTATATGTAGGTCGCGAACGACCACTGAGATGTATGGGGCTCCTGGGTCCTTAAGTTTCAGGGGTGTCTCGTGTTGTATAATTGAGCTAATAGAATCAGGCAGGACAACTTTTGATTGGACCTGTTTCCTCGATTGCCGCTTTTTCGTGCACAGGTCCTTGAGAAAGCAGGCATAGGACGGAATCTACCTGATAGCTTCAAGCAAAGGTAGGTTAATTTGTACTTGTTTGAAAGTCTCCATGATTTCGTCCATCTTATCTTTGGCTCCAGATGAGCCAGCAGAAGTCTGCCCAGAGTCAGATAAGCACTCTGGAAAGGGCACTCTCGGTCTATAGGTGGAAGGGTTGTCATGTCGGGTAAGTGGGGGAACAGAGACAACCTCTTCCTGTGAGGTGATTTCAAGCGAAGAAGAGTTGGGCGACTCTTCTCTAGGGGTGTCGACAGTCAGGGTGGATGGTTTTCTAGAAGGTGGGACTATAGGAGCATCTGGTTTGGAAATTTCTTTCCCACTCCTCAAAATAGTCATCGCCTAGGCTTGCTCCCTAAAGATAATCCCTTTCCCTTTAGGGTTCTCCTCAGATGAATTGGGAGGCTTCCAAGGTGGTGATGGTGGTAGTGCACCCTAAGGTGCTCATGATTATTTGCACAAGCCAATGGTGGCACAGTAGTCTGTCACCCTGCTTGCTTGCAGTGGTGTGGACTCGTGCTTGCGGTTGAGGTCGGCAGTGGTGGAATGGAAGAGAGCTTGACTCTCTACGTAGTAGTGGATCGAGGGTGTTGGCCTACCCAGCTTCATGGCTTCGTCTCCTCTTTTAAAGCTTCAGGAGTAGAGAAATAGATGGTGGAGGAAGGCTTAGATCCACTTCCTTCGCTCTTCTTTACTGTCGCCTTCATTGCCAAATAATGTCTTGCAGAGAGGTGCACGAAGATGTAATCAGAAATTAAATGAGGGCTATTTATTTATAAGCCCTTAAAAGAAATGTGAAATAAAATAATGCATGTAATGTAACCTAAAAGATTAACTATTCTAATGCAATGCATGAAATATGCAAATCAATGAATAATTAGACAAATCTATTTACATCTTATTGTATGTTATTTATATGCCAATATTAATCTAATTCCTAGGCATTTAAGTAACTAATTAGCTCACAAATATGGGCTCATTAGCATGATTTAGCTAAAGCACTTAAAGTGGCCAATAAAAGCTATCTAAGGACTTAGATGAAGAAGCAAAATTGAAAAATAGATTTTCCTCACAAAATCATCAACTCTCACAAGAGATCACTTCACTAAAAACACAAGTAGATTCACTTCAAGTAGAATTACAAAAATTGAAACAAAAGTCTATTACTCTGGTAAATGACTTAGCAAAATTTACTAAAGGAAGATCTAACTTAGAGAAAATACTAGGCACACATACTGAAACCACAACCAAATTTGGGTTAGGTTATGTTCCCAATAATGACCGTGAAGCATCTATTTCACAAACTAACACACAAAGTCTTTCTAGCCCTAAGACCAAGAATAGGTTCACACTTAAACATGCACTAGCTAACAAATTTGGACCCAAAAGAAAATGGGTACCTAAAAGAAAATTGCAATCTTGTTTTGTAGCATACCCACATGAAGGACTAATAAAGTATTTAGACTGGATCTATCAACAAGAAGATGGACATCTTGTAGCCATAAGAAGAAACTCTAGACCTCACAAGCATAAACCAATGATAGATCCAAAGCAAAGGTAGATGGGATATGGACAATGGTTGCTCAATGCACATGACAGGAGAAGAAGACCTATTCTTTAATTTCAACCGCAAGGAAGGTGGTTCAGTCACCTTTGGCAACAACCACAAGGGCCATATTATTAGTGCTTGCCAAATTGGTAACTCTAAAACCTCCTTTGATAATGTTCATCTTGTAAAAGGTTTAAAACATAACTTACTTAGTGTAAGCCATATTTGTGATAAACATTATGATAGTTGAGAAAAATTCATGCAAAGAAATTGGTTTAGGGTTTCAAGAGAGAGAAACCTGCGTCGTCGTGTTTTTGTAGAAAAATCCGACTTATCAAATAGTATTTATAACCGGGATGATGAGTCCTGAGTCGAATGCAGGGAAGCAACATTTGATTTTTTTGAAATCTGCATTGGTTTATTTATTTTTGATATTTTTGCAATATATACTTTTTTTGGGTTTTTGATATAAGAAGAATATCAGGTTAATTACTAATCTAGCCAAGCAAAATAATTGAAGAGGTAGGTTGAAATCAAGCTAACTAATCTACTTACAAATAATTAAAGAGAAAAAGAGATAGAGAGAGAACAAAAATAACTAGCTATATTGCACTTTGGTGAGTGAGATTTGAAAGCAAAAAGATTTGAGTTAGAAACTCGTCATCCTAGTGCATAAAAATCCCCTACAAGATAAAATTTATAACTGAAACTCTGGTGAGTCCTGGGTTGAACACGGGGAGGCTAACGTTTGGTTTTGAAAATCTGTGTTTGCTTTTTATTTGTTTTTGGTGTTTTTATCTTTTATGATTTTTTTTGTACTTTTATAAGGCAAGAGATCAGGTTGATAATATCTAGCTAATCTACTTGCAAAATCTGAGAGAGAGAGAGAGAATGTCAATATATATATATCTAACAAGAGTTTTCTACAGATAATTAATAAAGAAATTACAACTACACTAGAAAGTGTTAAAAGATAGAGAGAGGTGAGAAGAACCCCCCTCGACAGTTGCTGATAACACTGTACAAGGGGGTGATAATTATGTTGAATAGGGCCCATCTTAAAAATAAAAGGCACAACATAAGTAGAATGGGAGCATTGCATGCATCATGTACCAAGATTGCTTATAAAACTGTATTAATGGCCATTTATGTAAGCACTTGTCAAAGTGGGTCTCAGATGAGCAATCAGACCACACGGATGGATTTAGAACGACGAACAGAGTCCAACGGACTCAAGATCGGCCAAATCCGACATCCGGAGCTCCTACAATGGGTCAAAGAAGTTCTAACCGTTGATCTGGAGATCAACGGCCCTCATTGCACCACGTCACCCCCGCTCCACTGCACGCCGCTCTCCCTTCAGCTGAGATCAAATCTTGGCCGTCGATCTTCGATCAGACGACCGAGACTCGCGCGCTCGCCCGCAGTCGCCGCGACAAAGCGCAGGCGTGGCGCAACGGTTAGCACGCACGCTCGCACACACGCAACGTGGGTTCGAGCCACGTGGTGCATGAAATCGAAGACGAAGGACGCGCGCGGCAAAATTGGGTCGCCCGATCAGCAGTGGGCGGCCGAGATCACGCCACGCGGCGCGCCCACAGATCGCGATCGCCCACGCACGCGCGCACACATGCGCTCGAGGTGCAATCCAAGCACATCCAAGGAGCAGCGGCCGAGGATCGAGCGCGAAGAAGAATGGTGCGGGCGGTTGACCGGCGGGCTGGAGGGCATCACCGACGCTTTTGGAGTGGTTTTAGCGATGTCCCGGACGTTACTAAAGCCCCTTCTTCTTTTAGAAAGCCCTTAACCCTATTTAAACCCCCTCCAACCACTCATTCAAGGCATTCACTTCCCTTGCAACTACTCCACCCCTCTTAGCTAGCTTTAGGCCCTCTTGTAATCATTGGAGACGACGAGCCGCCGACGGAGCCTCCTCCGCCGCCGTGGTTGCCTTGTCGCTCTCCCTTCTCTCTTTCTCTCTTTTAAGCTTTCCATTACTTTTGTTGGAGCATGTATTTAATGTTGTAAGCTATGAACTAAAAGTGCATGATTAATGAAGTTATTTTCTGTTCAGTTGTTACTTTAATTTCTGTTTAAGTTGCATGATCAAACAAGAAACACTCTAACCCTAATCTCTCTCTCTCTATCTCTCTCTCGCTTTTCAAATCGCACCTTCGCAAGCAAAAACTACGTGCTTTCCGTGACAAGTGATAAGAAAAATTCAATTTTCACGCCTCCCTAAGATCGACACTCAGACTCACCTTCGTTTATTTACTTTAAAATCAACATTACAAGTGCGACTATAATGACACTTCTTAACACACATGCACAATCGCATGTCAGCTGCTTTGTGGATGAGTCGCTTTAACGGTGCTTGGACGAAGGTGGTGAGAAGTTAGACGAAAAAGAAAGGAGTTGGAGGATGGAGGGTAGGGCAGGATGGCGTCACGGTGAGGATCTACTTCTGGATTAGGGTGAGAGGATAGCAATGGGATGCTCCATGAAAGAGGGGTGAGAAGTGGGAAAATATTTTACTTTTCTACTCTAAGGAGCATCCCGGACTTGGGACTAGCTCCTTAGAGCTTTGGAGGGGATGAGGGAAGAAGAGGAAGAGATGAAAAAGAATGGGAGGGGTAGTGGTCCGTTTATAGTGGAGGAGAGGAGGCAAAATAAGATCATGGGTCAATAGAGACATTTAAAATCATTGTTGTAGCTCTACCTTAAACGTCGCTAATGGTAGGTCACGTGCCCGCTGGTAGTTGCTTTGCACGCTCACAGTCAGATGCTCGATCAACGGCCATGATTGTGTGAGGATTGCGATCATCGGATCGCGCTCTTAAGCTCATGCAATCGCACGCTCATCTGCAAGTGCAATCACGTTTCCTCCCGGTTGCATTCGCGTTGATCCGTGCTACCACGTAGCTTCGTTGTCACTGCTGGATCTGAATTGAGTGGCTCTATTTGGCCGCTCCCGCCTATGCGGACGATTTGAGGTGTTGGGTGATTCGAACACATGCCTTCTGTTTGGGAATGCCTCCGCCGACTGTTGCACTTCCCCTTCGAATGTGTTAAGAAGATGATTTCGTGGAGGCAGCTTCTTAGCCATTGGATCTTGATATAATGACTGAGAATAGATGGCATGGTTGAAGAAGAGGTGTTGTTGGCTGGCTTGGATGGTCTGGATGGCACCACGTGGTGCCATCCAGACCATCCAAGCCAGCCAACAACACCTCTTCTTCAACCATGCCATCTATTCTCAGTCATTATATCAAGATCCATTGGTGCCATCTAGGCCATCCAACCTTAGATGCTTGTAGGTGGCACCATGGATGTCGAATTGGGTCGATTTTCACATCATTAGGCTACGATCGTCAATCTAGATCCATCCATGTGGTTGGATTTGTCGTTTGAAGCTCCGAATTACGTCACCTTGCCCCCTTGCTGTTGATCTTCCTTAGACTGCATATGATGCCATGAGACTCCGATCAAGGCAATGTCGGAG